>ML780448.1:983395-1014835 GCA_009831015.1 Picea engelmannii | reverse complement strand
CACAATAAACTCTCCTGAAATGAACGGTGAAATACCTGGATGGTATCTCCGATGGGATAGGGTGTGTCTCTCAACACCGAAACTGATCAATGGTGGTGGTTTCCTCCAGAAATCCACAAAACAGTAAGGTCGGCTCTCCTCCTCCTCTCGGAAGTCTCAACATCAAATCATAGCAATGCATAATGAGGAATTAGGTCAAATTCCTCTCTTTATATCTTTCCCGACCTAATTCTTCGTTGACATCACTTAACGTAGGCGACTTTCCTCCTAAGTGATTTATTTTTCACTTAAGTTGCCCCCTTATCACCTTTTCATTCTAATTCTCCGTTGACTTAGGCTTAAGTGACTTTTCCTAAGTATTTTGGCTTAATTTATCGTTTAGCCTTAATTCCTCCTTATTTCTCCATCTGGTTCCCTGTTTGTGCCTGAATATAGTCTACGGGAACCTATAGACTACTAAGTCACTCCCTGCTAGCCTAATCTTGGGGACGGGACATCACAGACCATTCGATGCCTAGCCACTTTTTAGATCGCGGATTCCCATGTAGGCAGGCTCTATAACCGGGGTCGAATTGCAAATGATGGAAGTGTTTGGTGAAAAATGTATATCATGGAATTTTTGTGTTCAATATGTATATCATGAAATAGTGGGCATAATAATTCGATAGCACTGAATCGTTTTGAATTGTAGAGTATGGAATTTTTGGGTGCAAGATGTATATCACGCACTTGTAGATGACATAAGTTTTGGGTGCAATATTTATAATAGCGCCAACCCGGGGGTCGGTTGGACTCCCATAAACCGTTGTTGAATACGTATATCATGGAACAAGGGGCATAAAAATTCGATAGCACTAAGTCCCGACCTTGCAAAGAGATAATTGGCTAAGTGTTGAAAGTCCAAACCATCTTCCAATATGTGGGCAAATTGTAGACCACAAAAGTTTTGGGTGCAAGATGTATATTGCGGAACTGTAGATGACACAAGTTTTGGGTGTAAGATTTATAGTAACTCCAACCCGGGGGTTGGTCGGGCTCCCGTTAATCGTTGTTGAATACATTTTTTTCTTGTTAATTCCAATAAGCGAACATGTGAACTGAGTTGTCACTAGTAAAAGAAGAATGAATTTGAATTGAGGATGGCAGGAATACCCTCTTCGGGTTACACATTTTGCACTGAAATGTTATGATATATACAATTTGATAGTGGGGACCTTACTTCTACTCGGAAACCCTTTTCACCCTATTTTAAGTCCCCTCCGACCGCTTTCCACAGTTTACCATTTATTGACATATCTTTGTTGTTGTTTCCTGTGACCTCTACTTTCAAGCTTCTTTCCAAGTATATGCAATATGAATACAACTTCTCCATAAACATACAGAAAATATCTTGCTAGGAAATGGAATATCTATTGCATATTTGAATATGTTGGACCTTCTTTTACCTCTTCTATACTCAACCAAATTCTCATTTCTTTTTCCCCTCTACTCTCTCTTTCTCGTTACTTAGTCGTTTTTCCAAAAATGTCTCAATGCACGCGTTGGCGAACTCACAGCTTCACATTTGTGCTCGTGCTTTTATATCGTGACTCTGACTGACCGTTAGCCATTCGATGGCTAACCACTTTTCATATCGCGGGCTCTATATTGCACTTTCATTGTTCCGTGACCTAGAAACAATGCCCGGACCTCCGCGATATACAAATTTACTATTGCACTTCCATGTCATACCATATTCTGTGATACACAGTTTGCACATGCCTCCAATTCCATACTTACCCTAACTTTTCCGTTTGCGGATTCCCGGACAGGCGGAGTGCACTTCCAATGTTCCTTGATCTGCAAATAGCCCCCCATCTTCCGCGATATACAAATTGACTTTTGGACTACTACATCAGCCCCTCTTCCGTGTTACACAGTTTGCACTCAAAAGCTCTAATCAATACAGTTTGACCGTCGGGGCCTCATGTCTCCTCGAGAATGCTTGTCAGCTAATTTTGAAGCCCATTCAACCGCTTTCCATGGGTATTTGTTGCAATCTCTTTCACGGATGGTCGGCTTGGTACCCCAACTTTTTCACTTGTGGATTCTCGGAAAGGCAGAGTGCATTTCCAATGTTCCTTGATCTGTAAACATCCCCCCGGCTTCCGCAATATACAAATTGACTTACGGACTACTACATCAGCCCCCCTTCCGTGTTACACAATTTGCACCCAAAAGCTCTGATCAATACAATTTGATCGTCGGGGCCTCAAGTCTCCTCGGGAACGCTTGTCAGCCAATTTTGAAGCTCCTTTGACTGCTTTCCATGGGTATCTCTTGCAATTTCTTTCACAGATCATCGGGTTGGCGGGTTCAGACAATTTCCAATTCCTAGTTGATGTTTTTTGTGCATGTCACCTTCACACTTCTTTCCAATTATATGCAATAAGTATATAACTTCTCCTGAAACATGCATAAAATATCTTTCCAGCAAATGGGATATCTATTATAGATGGGAATATATTAACCCTTCTTTTTCGTCTTCTATACTTATCTTTTATCACGGAATTGTTGGGTGCAAAATGTATATGAAGGAAGTGTTGGGTGCAAGATGTATATCACACAACACACGGGATAAGAATTCAATAGCGCTAAGTTGGGACATCATGGTGAGATATTTGGCCAAGTCTTGAAAGGGACGGTGGTTGGTTGGACTCCTCATGTGAAGATATAGATGGAAATGAGGATTCGGTAGTCCGCTAACCGATCAACCTGCGGGCAATCCAGGAGCCCGAGAAAATCAGGTTCAAGTTTAAAGGGATTTTGTTTATGTTTATTTAAAATGTATTCATATTAATGTATCTTAATATATTATCTGTGGTCCAAATGTAAACCATGTTCGAATTTAAATGGTGTTTTGTGCTCCAAATTTTTGTTCAACCCTACAAACAATAGAGAAAAAAGTATATGACTTTACATTTTGTATATCGAAGAATATTCTGAAATATAGGAAGCTGCAATATATGCACAATATAGAACATGAACATGTACATGGAAATGAGTTAATTTTATGAATAAATACAAATTTCAAATAACAACACCAAGCATTGAATATCACCATAGAACAACCTCAAATATTTATATTCAGATAAACTGGGTCACAAAATACATTTGAGAATATTTCCCAAAAATAGTTGTCTTCAAATTTGTAAAAAAATCTATAGTTTAGTACATATTCTGTGAAATAATATTTTGTTCAAACCTACAAGCAATAGAGAAAAAAAGTATATGACTTTACATTTTGTATATCGAAGAATATTCTGAAATAGAGGAAGCTGCAATATATGCACAATATAGAACAAGAACATGTACAGGGAAATGAGTTAATTTTACGAAGAAATACAAATTTCAAATAACAAAACCAAGCATTGAATATCACCATAGAACAAACTCAAATATTTATATTCAGATAAAATGGGTCACAAAATACATTTGAGAATATTTCCCAAAAATAGTTGTCTTCAAATTTGCAAAAAAATATATAGTTCAATACATATTATGTGAAATAAAAATGCGTTTTCTAGAATGACTTGGATTGGGACTGTCACGGACTACAAAGAAAATATGTACAAGAATGAAGTTTTTATAAAGAATAAAGTCGGGGATGGAAAACAACAAAACCTAGCAACAAGAAAGAGAAAAGTATCAGATCTGGGTTAAAGATTTGTTAGAGTAAGTGGATGAAGACAAAAGAATCTAATCAGTATCAACTTACTATGATGGTGTCTCATGCCTTGTAATTTGCTCGATGATGTCCTTTTATGGATTTCCTCGGCTTTGACCTTCATTGGTAATCTGGTCGACATCCTTTTTCAACCATTCTTCGATGTAGATCCTCATGGGTGCCACGTTCATTTCATGCCGTATTTTTATATTGAAGAATTCACTTTCCAAGTCCCTTAGATCAATAGACAAGTTTTGCAATGCTTCTTGAATATCTTGGTTTGTAATCGCATAATCGACTAGCCAATTTTTCATGTCATCTTCACCATATTCAAGAATGCCATAGAAATTTTCAAATGACAGTATTTTATAGATATGAACTTGATCATCAAATTCTTTCTTGGTTAAAAAAAACGAGTTGAATATCAATTTCGGGTCTTGGACTTCATTGTTGCTGGCAGCTAGATCTATCTCAGTTATCTTCTTGAATAGTTTGTCTCTTCTAGATATGGTATAGCTACATTCTTAAACGATACCATTCAGGTTCTTTACCTTTTCTTTCCAGCATGCGTTTAGTTGGTCTATTCGATCCAGGGAAGGGAGATCCTCCTGTCTTCTTCTGAATTCCACCATACCGGTAATGTTAACACCAAATGGTAAAAATGCATCGAGGTAGAAACCTTGCTCGTTCTTGAGATCTGCTTGCAGATACTCATGAAAAGCATGCGCTCTTGTTCCAAAAGAGACCATATTCTTTGACATCTCCCAAGCTTCTGTTATTAATTCCATTCTTCTATTTATATTCTTTTCCACATAGCCTTGGGTCGATGTGAGAAGGATTGTTGATCCTTTTAACTTTGGCACAGGTGTGATTGGCCTAACCATTGCCAAAGGAGTAGCAAACAGTGGAAGAGGCATTAGAGTTGCCTCCAATTCTTTGATTTGCTTCTTTAACATGATGTTTTTCATTTCAAGGCCGCTTATAGAGTTCTCTAGAGCATCTCCAATTCGTCGGTGCATTTGGGATATGTGGGAAGGGTGCATGTTGTGTAGGTTGATCTCTGAACGATATTTCCCTTTCTTATTCTTTACATCTGTAAATCAATAATCATTTTTTTGGATTCACTGTCAAAAACATCGCAATGAAATGAAAAAGACTCTTCTTCGTCCAATGTATCTATGCCAATTATTTTCATCCCAGGATTGTGCAGAGTAGTGATTTCAAGGTGGTCGTCGTTAGGGAACATTTTTTCAATGTCAATTTCTAGTTCCATATCTTCGAGGGAGAGATCGTATATATCAATTTCTTCCCTCGGTTCCTCCTGTTCTTGGACTATTGTTTTCTATTTATTTCCCGTGGGAAATTTGTGACAACTTTCAATTTTGCTGGAGGGAGATTTCTTATCTCCTCCTTCGCCTGAAGAACTGTGTGTGACTTTGTTACTTGGGTAGGTCATTGGAGTACTGCTACAAGATGTTGTGGTCTTGGGTGTGGCGGTTGGGGACTGGGTACTTTTTTCACCCGAGCCTTTTCGGTTCTTCTTGTGAGAATAATTAGTACTAGTATGGAGTTCATTCAGGATAGTGTCCGTGAAAGAAGTATTGAAGTGGTTCCTGACCATGAAATCCCAGACTTTCCAAGGCAGAGAGATGAATTGACCTTTTTTTTTCATGGAAAAAATGCAACCAGCAGATGTACTCCCTTGTTATTCCAGCAAAAAACATTGTACCAGATATGTGACAAGGAAGGAAGCAAGGATTTTGTTTAGACCCAAAAATCCTTATAACATTATAGTTCTCTATTTATTCTAGTGTGCCCTTCCTATTCAGGAAGATTGTTGGCTGGCCAGACAACCGGGGAAAATATTTTCCAAATATCAATGCTTTAAAAACTGAAACAAAATCATTAAAGACCTTATAAAAATGTTGGCAAGCATCATGTCTCCATAATTTCTGGCACGAGAATGTTACTGGGTCAAATTCAGAGTTCATCTTTTTACACATAGATAGTCCAGAAAATGGATAGCAATTCGACATGAGGAAAATTAAATAAGATGGCATAAATAATTTTGTATGCCTCTTGTATTGCAATAACTAGGAAGATATTTCAATGGAAATCAACTTGCCACAATGGAATATGGATTGTTCCTTGACCGTAAAATATACAATATACAGAATCATCCAAGTGATGTCGCCTGCACTTTCTTGTGTCATTGTCCTCGTGAAAAGCCATGCAATTTTCCGAAAAAGTTTTTTAAATGCACTAACATGTAATATGGCCATGTCTTGGGGAGCGGGCACTGGGTCCTGTAAGAACTTCGGCAAGAGGTCCAATTCATTACCATGCTTCTTTAAGAATTGTCTGCAATTCTCTCCCTTGAAAGTAGGCGTTGGGTTGGGATGTGTTAACATCTTTTGAAATACTTGAGGTGATAGGGAGATTTGGGAATGGTTTCCCATCTGGATAATCCGTTGGTTCAGAATATAGTTCTCGGCGCAGCACGTGACCAATTCATTAAAGTAAAAAAAATCGGGGATACAATCTACTGTTGCAATTTTAGATGTCGAGATAACTTTCATCTGGGTAGAAGTGGACGAGTAGTAGTCATAAGCTATGGACCACTAAAAACTATGGTCCTCGTGCTTGAAAATATTTAGGGTATCTCCACAGAAATTTTGTCGAGCTGCAACCATAAGGTAATGAGAACCTTCCTTCGCTCCTCATTGTATTTAAAATGGACGTTGCAACATCATAATATAATCTCCGATAAATCTTGGTTCAATGTGTTTTAATGGGAGATGTCCTCGACCTTTTCTCCTTTTAATGCCAATATTTTCAAAGTTAATAAAAGCGTCATCAATTTGCATTGGGAAAGTGTGTGAAGATGGCAGGGAAATCGAGAAACTATGGAAAAGCAAGGAAAACATTTCGAGCTAAGTAATATACCTGGATCTTGAAAAAAGCAGGTTCAAGTTAGAAGATAATTTGTTTATATTTACTTAAACAATTTTCATATTATTTTATTTTAGTATTGTTCTTTGTGGTCCAAATGCAAACTATGTTCAAATTGAAAGGGTGGAGCAACATTTTCATATGCAAGCATACTCTCAAATATGTGAATCTGTAATATATGCACAATACTAAAGAGGGGCATCATGTGAACACCATTGTAGATGATCGTGGGCCAACACAATATTGCATTCTTGCTATGATGGCGCCTTAAAAAAATTAAAACAACCAACATTGTTTTGCGAATTCAAGATTGACAGAAATAAACTAATCAGATTTCATAATATTCTCCCATAAATGCATTTTAATGGGAGATTACCTCGAGATTTCCGCTTATTAATGCCAATATTTTTGAACATTTGTGGTGAGATGTCACTAGTAAAATCATAATTAATGTGCATTGGCAAGGGGTGAAGGTGGTGGGGATGGAGGAGAGTTAAAGATGCTTTGGTACTTTTTTGAACTTGGGAGTTCGTGGTGGAATTGTAGATCACCCAAGTTTTGGATGCAAGATGTATACTCGAAACACAGGGAATGAGAGTTTGATAAAGCGTACCTGGGAACCCGCAGCCATAAAATTGGCTAAGGAAACGAAAGCGGTCGGTTGGACTCATGATGTCAAGATATAGATGGATATACAATTTGTGAGTCTGCGACTTGGAAACCCAGTATTATAGAAATGATACTAAGTATAGAAGAGGAAAAAAAGAAAGGGAGCAAATAAATTTATGCTTGACAGAAGAACACTTTGTCTGATAATTGTCAAGCGATAGAAACACATCGATTATGGGGCATGAGAGTTCGGGACATGAGAGTTCCATAGGGCCTAGATGGGAACCAGTGAGCATAAAATTGGCTAAGTATGGAAACTAACAACAGTTGGTCAGACTCGTGATGTGAATATATAGATGGATATATAATTTCTGAGTCGGAAACCCCAGGAACCCGCGAGCATAGACATGCAACTATGTATAGAAGAAGAAAGGGATAATAGAGGGGAAGAAGAAAAGGGGAAAAGTGGCAAGTATAGAATAGAAAAACAAAGGGATTAAAGAAATTTATGCGTCACAGAACAACAATTGGTCTTAAGTATGGAAATACAGGGCGGTCAGACGAAGTTATCATAGGCAAAGTGAGGTTTGCGAGTTCGAGGAGTCCAGGGTCAAATTGTAGATAAGCAGAGTTTTGGGTGCAAGATGTATATCCAAAGACGGGGCATGGGAGTTCGATAAATAATGAGGTTTTATATCCAAAGACGGGGCATGGGAGTTCTATAATGCATTGGGGGGAACCCGTGGCCATAAAATTAGCTAAGTGTGGAAACTAGCTGGGAAAAATATCAACTATGGGAAAAATATTTTTAGCCATGGAATATAGCTGGAGCTGAGCATACCCTAGTTGTAGATAAAAGAGATGTTGTTTATATCTATCTCAACAAGCAATAGAGAAAATATATTACTTGGCACATTTATGTGCAAGCATTCAGACAAATTCATCGTAGGTAGACTGAGGCCTGGTGCTTCGATTCCAGGGTTGAATTGTAGATCACTGAAGTTTCGGGCGCAAGGTATATACCGCGAACACGGGGCATGCGAGTTTGAGAGAGATAATTATCAAGTGATAGAAACACATCAACTATGGGAAAAACATATAGCTGGACAAATTGGACAACGTGTGCAATTAGTCCCAGGCATATGAATTGTATTTGTTGTGGCACATTGCATACCAGTTTTTTCAGATGTGGCACATAAGGCTCCATCCTTGTGCCCAATTATCGTGTTATTGTTTCAATGTAGCAATAAAGAGAATACAATGCAAATGAAAGCAAGCTGCTACGTAGGAAGACATACAAAAAAACATGGAGTACAAATTTATTTATTTCAAGATAGAAACATAGAAAATAGAATTGACATGAAGACAAGTTAATGTACAGGAAGATATGGAGTATCCAAGGAGAAAAAAAAATTGAGCTGCAAACCAATTCAACAAATACAGACAGAGTAAATGAAAAACTATTGGATATGGAACACAGGTAGAAATATGCACCTTTACATGGATTCTTCTACATTTGTGGTTGAGAGTTCTTTGTCGTGTCCAGTTTTCCTGTTTGTTTCTCTGAAAAAAAGTACAAAAACAAAATGGACATGAACATAAGTTGACATGTAAAGAAAAAAGAAAGGAATATGTATATAGAGTAAATAAAATAGAAATATAGTATAAAATAGATGTGACACGGTGCACGGGTTGGCGGACTCACAGGTTCACATTTATAGGCATGCCTATGTATCACGAGTTCAACCGACCGAAACATGATATTTAGTAATTTATAGAATATTATAACATTTTACCAAGATTTATAGTAATTTATATAATGTTATAAATAATCACGAGTCCGACCGACCACTTCCTCATTCCATGTTTGTGTACAAATAGAATAAATTACATTAGTGAATATTTTTTGAAAATATTTTTTTGTCTCCACTTATCAAACAAATCAAATGGCTAATTTCTTAAAACTAAGTTGGACAACTTGGACAATGTATGCAGATCACGGTTTTTTGTAACCATATCTCTTACTCTCAGGCATACACATTATATTTGTTGTGGCACATTGAACTCCATCTTTTTCAGACCTTGTACAAAAGGCTCCAATCCTGTGCCCAATTATTGTTTTCTTGTTTCAATGTAGCAATACAGAGAATACAATGGACATGAAAACGAGCTTCTATGTAGGAACACATGGAAAAAAAGATGGAGTAAAAATTTATTTAATTCAATATAGCGGCACAAAAAATAGAGTTGACCTGAAGACAAGTTAATGTACAGGAAGATATGGAGTATCCAAGGAGAAAAAAAAACAGAGTTGCAAACCAGTGTAACAAATATAGACAGAGTAAATGAAAAACTATTGGATATGGAACATGAGTAGAAATATGCACCTTTTCATGGATTCTTCTACATTTCTGGTTAGGAGTTATTTGTCGTGTCTAGTTTTCCTATTTGTTTCTATGAAAAAAAGTACAAAACAAAATGGACATGAACATAAGTTGACATGTAAAGAAAAAAACAAGTACTATGTACATAGACTAAATAAAATAGAATAAGAGGAATAGAGTAACATATAGTGTTAGAAGGATGTACCTTTTTTTTTTGTTCATTCAAGTTTGTGTGTGTGTGTGTGTGTGTGTGTGTATTTATTTACTTTTTATTTTTTCTGTAAAAAAAAATTGTGACCAAAATCAATTACAAACCAGGGAAAACTAAGAAGTTGGATATCTCGATTTTCTGCAACAAGATAGACATATATGCTTTGAAGAATAGAAATATGATTTTTCAATATGTTTGATGTATATTTCATAATTCAAGTGCAATACCAATTGTATGGTGATCAGACCAGTATGTGTACAAACCAGGGAAAACTAAGAAGTTGGATAATTTGGTTTTCCACAACAAGCTAGACATATATGCTTTGAAATATAGAAATATGATTTTGCAATATGTTTGATGCATATCTCATAATTCAAGTGAAATACCAATTGTATCATGATCAGACCAGTATGTGTCTAAGATATAGATGTTGTATTGAGAAATGGACACATTCGACCATACATGGCCAATAAACGTGTTTTGTACATGGCTTGTGTTGTGCAAAAGAAAGCGGAGATTGTATTTGCACATGTAGTTTTCCAATTCTTTTGTTCTGACATTATTTTGTAGCATGTCAATATTGAAGTCTCCTACAATCACAATAGTTTCGTTCAGATGCAAATGGTATAATGCATTGGAAAGAACATTTAGTATGTTGGAGAATGTTGCATAGGGAGCAGCATGTAGATTCAGTATTGCAATTTCTTTTCCATGGAAAAATACTTTTGCAAGCACCATCTCAACATTCTTTTCTTCGAAATGTATATGCTCCAAAATTGTTACATGTTTTTTCACCAATATCATCACCCCATGTGTAATGTAACTTGATATGCAACTGTGATTTGGAAATTGTTTGTTTTGCATGCATAATTCCATGTGTGTTTCCTGCAAGCACATAATATCAGATTCATTATGTCATAGTCACTGAGTATATCATCCATGTGTTCATGTAAGTTGTTTGTGTTAAGCGAGATAATTGATACAAATGAGTTTGTTTGCATGGATTGGCAATCACACTGCAGATGCCATTTTGTGGTAGTCCTGAGGCATTGCATTTCAATATCAACTTTCTATTTGACTTTGAAATTATATTTTGTAAGAGGAATTAGTAAATACAAGGAGTCTATGTTTATGACACGGGACAGTGTTGTGTATACAAGTCCATGTATTCGAATTCCAACAAGTTGAAATGCAACACTATCAAGTGTTAGTCCTTGCGATCCGTGGATTGTATGTGCACATGCAAGTTTAATTGGAAATTGTTTTCGAATCTTCAGTCGACCTGTCTTTGTTGATGTTGATACTGGCTTTGATATTCGCAAGATAGGTGTCCAATCGCTTGTAGTGTTTGAATTATATAGATAAGACAACTTGTTTTCTTGCCGGTTTCCTATATGCGGTTCATAGAACTTAATCTAGAGGACATCAAGTTTTTATGTTTTGGTATAGCCTTTGAGTATTTCATCTGCACCATTGGCCAAGCCATGCTGTGAACCATAGTTGCAGGCATACATTTCAACCAGTATGTCTAATTTTAGGACAAGTTGCAAAGGTAAAGTTGTTGTGTGTTCATGACGTGGCACATTTCTATGGTTGTCTTCTTCCAGGTCAATTGAATTGATGATGATATCATCACCAGGCATAAGCGATAGCATGTACCAGTTATTCATTGCAACATCCCTATTTGTGTAGAACAGGTAAGGGAAGGTTGGGTATGTTGGTGCAGGTCACAAGCACCTCGAATTGATATATGTTAAGTCATCATGTGTTTGGTTGTTTGTCCGCATTCTATTCAAAATTGCAACAAATGTTTTATCTGTCTAACACATTGTAGTATGAAATTCAAAGCATTTAATATTGTCCCTCCAGAAGTCATGTGTCATTGTTTGCATGTTAACCATAGGTTGTTCAAATATCAAAGAAGCTTGGATGGGTTGTGCCTAGTAAAGATCCCCACATAATATCATGTATATGTTTCCAAAGTATTTGGTGTGCACATGTTTTATGCTTCTTAGTCAGTTGTCAATGGAATACAAGAAGTGACTTCCAATCAAAGATGCCTCATCTATAAAGACAAGTTGCAGTTCGTCATAAACCTTAGACAAGTTATCTAACATTTCCTTGCTAAGTGGAAGAAACTGTGACTTGTTAAAAGGCATAAAAAATGCAGAGTGGATTGTTGTTCCACCTACATTATATGCAGCTTTTCTTGTGTATGCAACTATTAGTCCCTTTGGTTTCATAAGATCAAAGGAATTGTTTGAATCATAGATTCGTATAAGCATTTGGAACAGTGCTTTCACTGTGAATGTCTTGTTTGTTCATGCTCCGCCTGTAAGGAACAAGTGCACATGAGTGTGCATGCTCAAGCGTTTTTTAAGTGCAATGTCCTTTAGAATTGTTTGTTTCTCTCGATTCAACAGACGTCTGATTTTGTGGTATTCATTATTTTCAATAAGGAAAGGATTTTTTGTGACTTGAAAACTAAGATTGATACGTTTTTCAATGTTGCCTACTCTAGGATGAGGCAAATCTTCTTGCAAGGCATAGGACTCGCAGGGAGTTCTCGTTGTTTTTCAGTTTTCGAATGTCTCATCAAGATTGTCAGGGTTTTCTAGTTCATTAATTGCACTTTCTAGATCACCCCATGTTGGATTAACATTGTAAGTAAATCTAGCTTCATTGATTTGCACTATAGTCTCAGAGGCAACATATGTAGCTTTCCATGTAGGGAAGTTATGTTTTAATGTATTTTCATTTTCATCGAACGGAATGTATAACAATAGTTTTTCTCTACAATAGTTTCCATAGTCAGTATGTTTATTGTATTTGACAAACCGTATCACATAAGGTTTTTTTCTTTATGATATGGGCACACCATTTTTTTTGTAATGCGATACGAATTATGCTAAGTAGATTTTCTTAATAGGATATGGACGTTGGAGGTAATAATCAATAATAGATCGACATAGCACATCTTCTGAATTGCCAGGCTCTTGCTCTAGCAAACACGATGGTTTAAGCACACATGTGCGTTTCTCAAGTGGAGATGTGTTTATGAAGACACATTTTCTTGAACTAAAATTGAGGGGCAGGGAAAGTGCAATGTGGACTATTTGTTGAGCAGACATTTGTTGAAGATTAAGTAATGTATTTCCAAGTGTATGTATCATTTGTATAGCATCAATATGACTTATTTCATGTTATTTGTGTATTCTTTTGAATGCACTTGTCATAGATTTGTCAACCTTTGTCATATACGAGGTACATTATGATGTTGTAGCATATGCATTGAGGACGTACTGTGCATCTGTATTTGTATTCCACATAACTGGCATGTCCTTGGAGAAACTGTTGTTCCAGATATGGGAAAGTTTTTGTTTAAGGAAAATTGTTGGTTGTTTAAGCGTACATTGTATGGCTTGGATGTACTCATCTTCTGTTAGATTTAGCTTTGTCAAGAAGTCATCGAAGCTCATCATCAAACTCTCCTTGTTCTAGAAATGTGAACAAGGATTTAGATTTCTCAATGACAACATTGTCCTCTAAACTAAGTGGTTCTATGATTCTTGTTGTTCTCATTGGCGGCATGGGGAAGTTGTATCTGCAATGTGAGTTTTTTCATTTTTTACAACCTTTTGTATGATAATGTCTATGAAATTTGGCAATTTCTGGATCCAAATGATCTATTTTGCATGTTATGTATTTGTCCACAAACTGCTCGATCTGTGAATTGTTTTCAGTTGCATAGATCGGTGCACGCTCTATCCACAACAGTGTGTGGTCATGTTCATTCCCCCTATTATGGAATTCAGTCACAAAAAAATAGTCCAATATTTTTTCGAAAAACATTTCATCATGGCATATCAATTGTCTCAAAGAATTTATTCTATGTCTATAGTAGCGAGTACATGTCACTGGGTCTTTTCTTATGAGGTACTCAATGTCATTATTTTCCAGTGTATCGATTTGTTTTTTACATTTCATGTTCCTATGCAAGTCAGATACTATAGCCACCAATGGATCCAAGCAATGCTCTGCACTTGTAAATGTGATGAAAAAATTTGGCGGTCCCAATTGTTGGATCAATGAAAAAATAGTTTTCTTGTTTTGTTGCAAATAGTCAAGAGAGATGCGAATGTTTTTGAAATCTATGTATCCAATATCATATTTCAAGATTTTTCTAGGTTTAATTTGTACTTGACATCCTTGTCCAACAACTTTCTTCCTTGTAACTGGCCTCTTCTTATTCGCACCCACATGCAAGACAACACTTGCTCTATTATTATGCACATTGTTTTGAAAAACAAATTTGTTATGTGCCAGGAGAAGTCAATGCTTGAATGTAGCAGCTCCCATCGAACTATTTAATGGTAACTGAATCATTCTGTAATGTCACTGGGACGTGGATATCCATAGAAGAGTGTTGGGAAGTTCATTTCCTCAGCGAATTTGTCCTTGAATATTCCAAGTGGACGTTGCCCCTCAGCAGGTGCAATTTCAACAATCTTGTCTTGCGAGTCACGAATGCATTGTGAATCAGTGAATCCATGCACCAATGTCTCAGCAGGTGTTTCATTCTCCGATTCATCACTTGTATCAAATTCACTAGCAGTTTTGAGAGTCTTGGCAGAGCTGTCATCCTCTTCTCCAAGAACATTGTTCCAGTTCTCATTTATGCAAATGTTTTGTGCTTTGTATAGGGCTTTGGAAGATAATTCTTTTAATGCTTTCATGACAACATGCACACGCACTTTTCCTGTCTAATATGCATTTTTGTATTGCAATCATCTTTTGAGATCCACAACAATTGTCATTGTATCGCTAATGAATTGTGGCAAGGATTTTTTCACAACATCTAATTGGATAGGCACATTAATAATTGATCCGGTTAAACCCATTTGGGGTTGTTTATAGGCCCGGGGTCTGATTTGTGCAAATGCAGTTCATAGAGACACAAGTCTCTCTTCAATTTTTGTAAGTGCACTTACATCTGGTAAGGCGTTGCAAACTACGACAGTTTTCCATTTTCAAGCGACCGTTTGCATGGAAGACAAATTTTTCTAGTGGAAAATGTTTTATCATTTAGTGTCAAGCGGAGGTATTCTACTTCCAAATTAGGCATGAAAGACTTAGTGTTTTTTGCAAAATTCAATTGATTGCAAATTGCACATGCAATGGATGGAGTGGCTTTGATTTGTTTCATGTAGGTATGTCTTGCATCTTTCTTCTGTAGTGAAGTATGCGTAGAAAGTGTTTGTTGGTTTTCATTGGTAGTAGTGCACGGTCTTGGTTCAAGCGCACAAAATGTGATTTTTTCCTCTCGGACAGTGCGATGACCATTGTGGGATATGTGATCGTACATGTTTCTGTTATGTTGTGCACAAACAAAAAAATTTAGCGTGTGATATGTCAGTTTCTCTCCAGAAGGAAGTGTAGTAATGTTTTTTTTTTCTCTCACATATGACCTTTTTAAAGTTGTGATAACTTAGTCTATGTTTCTTGTTCAAGGCCAGGATGACCTCATGGAAACTAGGATGAGTTTCATTATGATTAAATAACATGCGACACTTATGCAGATTTGTTGTGGTTTGGCTAGCATTAACACTGGACCCTAAACCGATAGTATTTCCTATACTATGAATTATTTTTTGCTCTCACGTATGACCTTTTTGAAGTTGTGATAACTTAGTCTACATTTTTTGTTTAATCCTTGAATGGCCTCATGAAAAATGGGATGAATTTCACGCATGACATTTTTCAAGTTGTGATAAGTTAGTCTACATTTTTTGTTTAAGCCCCGTATGGCCTCATCGCAACTGGGAGGAGTTTCATTCTCATTAAATAGCATGCTACGCGTATGCATATTCAATGTAGTTTGGGTGGAATGGAAAGTGGACACTCAACCAGTGGTATGTCTCATCAAAGGTTGATAATGGATATGCAGAGTATCTGAATTCAATGAAATGATGTCAATTGTTCAAACGTAATTTGAATCAATGGACCAAGAATGGACAGTGCCATCTGGCACGGCTGACCAAACCTGGATATTTACTCTGAATATGATAGATAGCCATTGCAAACATAATCTACCACCCTCTACATTTCCTTTTTCATATGGCAGTTCCATGTTTACAAGGTATTCTTGCCAACTTCCAATTTCCAGCATATTTTCTAGGAGATATGGTGAAAGGTGTTGATGCAAGCAACTAAAATCCTGTTGGATTCCACCTATAATTGCATTGCAAAAGTATTGTACAGTGTAAATCCACAGTGATTGCACATCGAAATCTATTTCTAGCAAACAACAAATGGCATTGAACAGACTATCTCCACAGCTAGATGCAACAGTTGTTGCTATCTGCAAGCCATGGCAGCCTATACAATGCATAATCCATTTCTATTGTGATTATAGGTATTTTCAAATGAGGGACAAGTAAATATGAGGTCCTCCAAGATTGCATATGGATAATTTTCTATATAGTACCGGTTCATAATGACCACTGACAGGATTGACATCATGGAACAAGATGCAATATGGATCGCTAGATGCAATTTTGTAGAATAGTAGATATCTTGTTTTTTCTTTTCAATGGCCATATTCCAATTGATATATTGAGCCACTTAGACAACCACTGTATACAAAATGTATCTCCCCAAAGTCCCCTCTCATGTGCAGGCAGAATTGCAGATGCAGACAACCGCATCTTTGAAAAATATGTAGTGACATCATGTATTCCATGCAACTGCAAAAGAAAATCATATGCCAATTCGTATTCATATGACTCCAATGCCTCAGCATCGCCATTTTTAAACAGCCCAAGAAATAATCTATCAATCCATTGCACAACTCGGTCGAGGAATAACGGAAATGCAATAGAACTTAAAATGCATCGAAAAGGAAACCTCCTATAGTATACGAGAATGCATCCAATCTAAAAATCCCATTGCTATGCAACACCTTGTCGATGTTGTCATGTACAATGAAGTTTGTATCTATTTCATAGGACTCAACATGTGTTACTTGTTTCATCTATTAAACTGTGATTTTGAAGTTGTTTCTTAGCTATTTTTAGTTTATATGAAAGCAGAGAAAAGGGAAAAAAAAATGAAAAACAAAAAAAATACAAATAGAAAACTTCAAGCGCAGAACTGCGTACCAATCCCGCTATGTATCCTTCAACCTTCTTCTTGTCAAATTCAATCCCCCTTAGTTGCCGCAACATATGAAAAGAAAACAAATGTATAGTGAACAGTGAACCAAACAGAAGAAACAACGCAAATAAATAACACTACAAATGTGTTGAGCACAAAGACTGGGTATTCACGGTATATCATTTTTGAACATATTCATGGCATGCGTCCTACAAGCTTCTCAAAGGCAGAAGATGTTCTGGAAGATAGAAAGGACAAGACAAAGGCAACATGTGGACATAGTTTTTTGACTCAGAGAATAAAAGCATTCCCTGTCACACGACCCTGGCAGATGGCTCCCCCTTGTCACAGCTCTGAATTTGTTTCCTAAACCCCTTTGCATTGTTATTTTGGAAACAACTATGCCATAATACCCAGGATGTCGAAGTTGGCATATGAAAACACATGGTTTCCAGGAACAAAAAATAAGAGGAGAACATTTGGTTTTCTTTTTTATATGTCACCATGGATGCGACAAAGGGGGGTTCTCTATAGAGAATAAGGAAAAGATTATGGTCACAACAACCACACAGAAAGATGTTCTGCAATAGAATTTCGAGACAGGAACTCCTACCATTGAAAATTCTTGTTTGCAAGGTGCAAAACAACAAGCAGAAAAAAGGAATAGCAACTAAACAATGGCACGGTAACTTACTCGTCAACGAGGGATGACAGAAGTGCAGCCCCAAAACTTGCAAACCACAACCACAGGTCCAACAACTTGCAAAGTTGAAGAACAACAAACCAGTGAACAACCACGAAGAGGTCCAACTACAACTGTAGGACCTCAACTTTGCAAAGTTGAATCAAACAACAACAAGCAACATCGAACAAACCAACGAACAAGCATCAACCAGTGAACCAATAATGCCGGTGAAGAACAATATTGCACAATTTCACTACAAACGACACTATCAAAAAATGGAACGAAACTATATTGTAACACATATGCAGAATTAACATTTAAGGCTACGAGGCATGTTAGGTAAACACTTAAGACTGCCAGAATCATCGAAGGGCGTCGCGCAGTGAAAACATTTATGAAAGAATGTAGTGTGGCAGGCCTGTTTACGTACATAACAATGACAAAGACTCTCGAAGTACGCAACAATAAAGAAAAATCAAACATAATAATAGTAATAAAAAAACAAAAAATAATAACAACAACAATAATAATAATAATAATAAACAATAGTTCGAACATTGGGGACTATGCTAAAAAAAATTGACTGAGACGAAAAAGTAATATGAAAACTGACTATCCATGCGCAATAAGAACTCAAATCTATTAGCTAAACATTTCAGTATGAATAGTACAAATTAAAATAAAATAAAGAAAAAGTATCGTAGATGATAAAAACCTTGGATATGGCAACATATAATTCATTGGGAACAACAAAGTTGGCAATAAGACCTCAAATCTATTATCCAACGAGATCATGACATATATTGGTTTTTTTATAATAATAAAAAAAAAAAAATTAGTTCTGTAGTTTGAACAAGAGAAATTATGCAAAAATTTGTAGTCAAACAAAAAACTAATATAAATTCAATGAATTATCAATCACTATAAACTTTGGATATCTAAACATTTCAATATGAATAGTACAAATTCAAAAAATTACTACAGATGATAAAACTTTGGATATGGCAACATATAATTCATTGGGAATAGTGAAGCTCGCAATAAGACCTCAAATGTATCATCCAATCGGATCATGACATATACGGGTTTTTTTATTATATAAAAAATAATGCTTTTAGTTCTGTAGTTCCAACAATAAAAAGTATGCAAAAAATTGTAATCAAACAACAAACTAATATAAAGTCAATAAATTATCAATTACTATAGTCCCTCTACACCTTTGACAAAGACTAATAAAGAGATTCCAATATATTAATTTTTTTTATATATTAAATTACTTTATTATTATTCTTATTATTTTACAATTTTTTTCTTTTCTTTATTTTAAAATTAAAATTTTATATTTTATATTTCATTTTCATAATTTCAATTTTCTTCAACTACGAATTAACTCAATTTTCTTCAACTAAAAATTAACTATTTTTTAATTATTATTATTAAGTTATATATGTAATGATTTGTAATTTTCTAATTCATCTTTACACCTTTTTTACTCAATCGTCTCACCACTTAAACAACTTTTGAATTCTTACACTCAACTTTCCATTTTTCTCCTAAATGCATAATTATATACTTTCTACTTTAATGTGTTTATTAGTGCTTAAGTGGTTCTTCTACATGTTAACATTTTCCATATACGTTTTAGGGGGATCCACACATTTTCTCATTTACATTGGTATAAATTGATATTCCTTTAAATGCTCTCTTTATACAATCCACACATTTTATATTGATATTCATTTAAATGCTTTGTCATAAGTGGAGTGTAGATAAGAAAGTTCAAATCGACGCCATATTATATTATAAATTGAAGTCATATTATTAATGTGGTATCATAAATTATTTATTATTAGACTGAGTTAATAAGGGAATTAATTGAAATTTTGTATGTTTATTTTTTATAAGATAAAGTTTTGTTTTGATTTATTTATATTTTTTGAAATTATAATTATATTGATATTTTTAAAATGGGTTAAAATATTTAAACTCAAAATTATTATCAATTAAATGGAAATATAATTTTTGACAAACATATTTAATTTAAAGAAGAATTTCAATAATTAAAAAAACTTAATTTATCTATTTATTAACTTACTCATATTATTAAATAATAATAATTATATAAAACATAAAAATGTCTATTCCTAAATTACTTCAATGTACTTCAATTTCTTTATAATAAAATTATCTTTATCTTCTGGAGAGTTTCTTATCCCTTTTTTAAACCACTTTCCTTTTACGTTTAATGAGCTCCTTATGATTTTCAAACAAGATTACCAAAATACTAAATAAGTTTATGTTCAAGCCAATGAAGTGAAAAGGTTGTCATTTCTTCATTTAATATTTTTAAAATATGTGTTACAAGTTAGGTATAATTGTTTAAAGTAGTTTCTGAATGTAAATGATTTGCTATCCATGCCTCTTAGGAAAAACATGGTAAACATAATGACATCCTCCAACTAAGTGCTTAAGCCAATCTCTCCTCTTTGTTTATATTAGAAATTCAAAACACTTTGATACAACTATTTTCAAATGATTTAGTTACCATTAATATGATTTTAATTATTTAAAAATACTTAAAAAAAAACATAACAATTCACTATATCATAACCATTTAACAATTCACTATATCATAACCATTTAAAGATTTAGAGCATAACGAAAGAAAATATAAGCTTAAAAATGAGTATACTTATCTTATACTCTTCTTATAAGTTTAAAATTATAATAATTATAAAATAGAACATAGTAAATAATATTTATAAAATATAAATTTGCAAACTTCTAAAGCTTTCATTTTTAATTTTTTTATTTTGATTATTAAAACTTTTAGTCAAAATTGTAATGATGATAATTATATTATTTTATCATTGCCCATACTTCTAATTTTTGATGATTAAAACCTCGAGTCAAAATTGTATTGATGATAACTATATTATGAGCATCCCTATTCTAGCAGGGGTCGAGACGTCTCGAAGCTCACCGAAGTGAACCTCTATCCCAGGGGTCGTCTACCCTTCTAGCCTTGTCACAACGGGCCAATATGAGCATCCCTACCCCCGCCGGTTTTGAACCTGTGACCTCCCCGGAGATAACACATGTTCTTAACCATTGGGCCCACTCAGGTGCTCTATAATGTTACAGATATCATTTTTATTAACAGAGAATAAAGTTTTTTTTTAGATGACAAAGAGTTGTTTGTAAATGGGAAAGCTAAGGACATTGAAGGCTATCAAGGTGGAATTTTTAAAATCGAAGGGCCTATCCTTATCTCTCACATATACAAGCTCTTCAATTTAGCAGTGAAGCAGAGCTTCCCTAAACCATGGACGCAAAGCCTCATTGTTCCTATTTTTAAAAATGGGGATAGAAACAGTCCCTCTAATTATAGGACCATTATGATTAGCCTGATTTTAGCCAAGCTTTATGGAATTATTTTGGAAAATAAGATTAGCCTTTGGTTAGAATGTCACGGTAAAAGAGCTAAAGGCCAGGTCGGGTTTAGGAGATATCATTCAACTGTGGACCATCTTGTCACCTTTAGGATCATTGCAGAGGAGTTCTGCAATACTAAAACCAATTTTTTTTGTTGTTTTGTTGACTTTAGAAAATCTTTTGACATGGTTCCTAGGAAAATCCTTTGGAATAGGTTGGAAGAGATAAAAGTGCCTCTCGAGTTGAGGGTTGTTGCAATAAGAATGCATGAGAATGTTATTGCTAAGTTTAAAAACACTAAGGGCTGGCCAAAAGAGTTTAACTACAATATTAGAGTCAAACAAGGTTGTCCCTTGTCCCCTACCCTTTTTGGCATATACATTGACAAGTTAGAAGATTGCTTGGAAAAAACAGGGTGTGTCATCCCTACTCTCATTGGTATAGTCATCAATCTTCTTCTTTATGTCGATGATATCGTTCTTATGGCCAGGAGTTCACGTGATCTTGAAAACCATCTAAAAATCCCCAAGGATTTTAGCTCCAATATGGGTATGATTGTTAATACTGATAAGACTAAGGTCATGATTATTAAATCCAATAAGATCACTTAGGATACCTTCGTATATGACAACAACAACTTGGAGGAAGTGACTTCATACAAATATCTTGGAATTGATATTCACCACAAGCTCAACTCGAATTATAGCATTGAGAAAAGGATTATTGGGGGATGGAAATTTTATTATGGGCTTGAAAACAATTGTAAATAAGTTTATCTTTGGAGTTGGGATAAGAAGAAACTCCTCTTTGAGACTCTTGTTACACCTGTTATTCTTTATGGATGTGAAGTATGGGGTTGTAGTATATCTCGTGAATCCTGGAGAAAGATAGAGCAAATACAAAAGAATTTTATAACCTATAATCTCAAAATTAAAGGAAATATGTCCTATCTTATCCCCCTCTTAGAAACAAGCCTCTCCCCCATTGAGAGCATGGTTGTGACTAGATACCTAATGTATAAGAACATGTTAAACAACATGGAAGACAATAGGCTTCCTAAAATTGCTTCAAAATCGAGTTGTAACCACCATCAACTCAAGCGAGGATGGCATAAAGATGCCTAGTCTTGGCTAAACTATTGGGGAATCATGGAAGACACCATTTTGCAAAATAAAGATACTGTTATAAATATCGTCAAATCAAAATTTAAGGAGAAAATGTGGTGTGATAAAGAGTTGGAGGAAAAAAGAAAATTAAGGTATTATAAGGATGTAATCAACCCTAATCTAGAAGATCAAAATAATTTATCTATTTTGACAAGTGTAAAGAAAAAAATAAGCATTGCCAAGATAAGAACAAATTCTCACGAGCTCCATAGTGAAACTGGGCGTTGGTCAATTCCTAAAACGCTATGGGATGAAAGAGTGTGTCACCTTTGTGGCACTAAGATGTTTGAAGATGAAAAGCACTTTCTCTTAGATTGTCCAGCCTATACCCAGATTAGATCTCATTTTCAAAATATTTGTCACACTACCAACCTTCCTAACCTCTTAACTCAACAAAACTATGGTGATCTTGGAAAGCTTCTCTTAATGTTTTTCGAGCATAGAAACAAAATTCTAAAGAATCACAAGTAATCACTTACCCTCTTAAGGTCCAATAGACCAATTCAATCTTAGTGGGCGTTAATCATCATCATCATCATTATATATATATATATATATATATATATATATATATATAATGGTAATAGTTATTTATGAGAAGAGATGTGGTTGATACATTGATTCACAAAAGGCCCATGACAAGATGTTGAAACTACATTTTATAACATTGCCAAACCCTAAGAGATGAAAAATCTTAGATGCAAGGATCCTAACATTAACATGGAGTTAGACTCAAGTATGCATGTTGAGTCAGATGAAGCCAACCTGTATGAAAAAAGGGAAGCCTTGTCAAGGCCATAACTTTTTCTCGTTGTTTTGTTTTTTTGTTCTTTAGCTTACTCAAAAGACAATTTGTAGTTGATTCCTAATGTGCTTCGTAAGGTATCAAAATAGTGAAAATGCAAGGGGAGGCCCTGAAAAATGCACTCAAAGTTCAAAGCCCAAAAAAATTTAAGTATCACAACCATTTATGATATCACCCCAAATGGCACGTTGGATCAATCCTTCCACCTTTTGTATCAATGGTCTCCATTGTAACTTCCCCGTTGTTAGATCCTAGGCTTGCACCTCTTCCTTTTATTCCTCAAACCAACCCATTCATCTGTCAACCTAGCTTCTAGTTAGGTTCTCTTCATGGTGTATTGATTCATTTCAATTTGTCTTTTTCATCCCTTATTTACTTTTTATTAGTTTATTTCTCCTTATAAGGTCAAGTCAAGTCTTGATTTGAATTGAATTAGTCCTATCACCATGGTTATATCATTGTTGGATTACAAGAAAGATAATTTAGGCCTAAAAGTGTAAAAAGGTATTGATTGCAAGAATGCCCCCATTCTTCCAATCAACAGACGAACGTTATTTTATGATTTCTATTGTTTTAAAAAATATTTAAAAGTTTAAATAAAAGCATCTTGGCACCTAGATCGCGCTCAGATCTTCCTTGTACCCTTGAGATCATGCGCATTTGTGCCTTGTGCAACTATCATTGCAGGTTTTGCATTAGATCATGTGTGTTGTGCCTTGAGCAAGTATCATTACAAGTCTTTATCAATTATCATTGTAGGTTTTGTGCAGTTATTATCGCAGGTTGTAAGTGAACCCGAAACAACGCATCCCCTCAACCATTATTCTATACAGAAGTAGATAAGTCACGATGGTATCACCCCAATAACGTTGGCAGTTAAATCATGCAAAGCCAACATGGATTGAATTGTTCAAAGTTATACCATAAAGCAGGGATATCTTTATCAAGGGAGAATGGTTTGACTTCATATGTTCCTTCAATGGACATCACATAGGAATTTCCTTAATCTTCGTGTGGAACTTTGATGGATTCCAGACTAAGATTGGGGACATAACCATCCACATTACAAATCACTTCATCGTTGGAGCATGCACTCTCCCTATTAGTGGCGAGAGGTGGTTTAAAAATGTTAAATTACCAGCTGAAGTCTGCAATAAGTTTCTAGTGGTAGCACATCAAAATTTCGATTGGATCTAGGGCATCCCAATCCTTTGGCTTAAAGAAGAATGGAGGGGCATCTTATATGCAATTCAAAGATATATCACGGGAGAAGGTAGTTTTTCAATTGTTCACGGTTATCACATTAGATCCCTCATGCATTTAAATGGTGACAAAGAAATGAACCTCCCATTCTCCCTGCTTAAAATCCTAACTAAAATGTCCAAAAGAATCCAGAATTACCCAAAATTTGCTCACAAAAGCCTCTATCATCAGGCGTTTATTAAAATACTGGTTCTCTTTTCTCTTAGTGGATTGGACATGACGTGGAAATATTTTCTAGTGTCTTTAGGGTTACAGGAAGAATAGGGAATTAACCAACAACTAGAAGAATGATAGGTCGAGGTTTCCCAGGAAGCTATGGTTTCTCTTGAACCTGGGAGTTCATCCAAAGCCACCCAGCAAGCCAAAGAGAAGACCTTACCTAAAAATGGAGGACCCGATTAGAGAAATCAAGTTCCATTACTCCAAAAAAGGAGGAAATTCCTCGAAGGCAATTGAGGTCCTCTACATTGAAACAGAGGGAAAGAGAAAGTGGTAGGGTCTATGTCATAAATTATATCAGAAAGGAAGAACAACAGACTAGTCTAGGAATCCATTCATCTCCTGAACATTTGGAGGATAAACCTATGCCCAATATTATGCAGGAAGACAAAACTCCCAAGTTGAAAACAAGCAGATAGAAGAGGAGTAAGCAGGCCAATATTGATATTGTTGCAACAAAATTTGTGTCATTAAACACACAGATTGAAGAGCCCCATGTGGAAAAATAGAGAAAAAAGAGAAAGGGGAGCTAGGTCCCAGAAATGCCAAGCAAAACCATTCGAAAGACCAGGCTAACCAACCAATTGAGGTTTAACTCCAAGGACATGTTTGATCCATCCCTTAAAGATAAAAATCACATAGTGATTGAAGATCAATAAACTAATGAAGACCTCTTTGAATTCGCCAACATGGAGGAAATGGCCATCCACACCTTGAAGGGGATGATAAGGGACAAGATCAGGAAGAAACCCAACAAGGGGGAGACCTCAAGTGTCCAATATGTTGTTGTGAAAACATAGTACATTGTTGACCCAGAACCAGAATAAGATTTGGTGGACACTGGTCTAGAACCCGAGCAAGATTTTGAAGACATAGGTCCAGAAATAGAGCATGTCCCTGAGCAGGTTTTATAGGATATCAAACCATAGATAAAAGGAAAAATGTTGATGGTGCATGAACCTGTGAGAGACACCACTAATAAAAAACCTAAGAAAAGGCCCAAATTTGAAATGAGACCAAGTAAATCCAACCTCTCCATCGATCTCAATATATTGGTTGCTGAGGAAGATCATGGGAGAAAAAATGGGAGAAAAGTAAAGGTGGAAATCAAGAATAAAATTGAAACTGACAGGGACATGGATGACAATAATCAACAGGTGCAAGCTCTCAAGAAAAAAAATCATAAAATGAGACAATAGATCCAATATCTATAGCAACAAAACCAGGCTCTTGAGTTGCAACATACAAAGCTATAGAAAAAAATATCAGAAGTTGGGGAAGAAACACCAGAAAACTTCCATGTTCCTGAAGGAGATTATATGAATGTCTATTGTTTGCAAAAAGCAAGAGAATTTGAATCCCGTGAAAGCTTGGTCTAACAGTATTCAAGGTTTTTCTCTAGTTATTGGCGTGCATGGGCATCGATGCAAAGTCAACATCCAATTACAACTTATGAAGACTCTTGTTATGCATCTATTTCACTTCAGTTATCAACAATAGCTCCAGTTTCACTGATAGAATCTTTTTTGGTTTAGTTCAAGATACTACTACCACTTGTAATAAGTTGTTTCTTTTGATAAAAACAATGTTTTTTATTAAGGTCAAAGTGATGGAAAGTTGTCCCTGTGAACTAGCACTTGAACTCAACTTCACTTAGTTTAAACAAGTGTTCACAAATTGTAACTAGCATTGAATAAGTGAAGTTATATCTACATGATCTAAATATAATGTAAAGTGGAACTCTAGAATTTAGATCCGATAGAGGTATTCGAACCCTCTCTTGAATAGGATAAATACATGAATCTATGAAAGTAAAGGGGTTCATTTTTGGGGGGTATCAAGCATCAGGATTTGGCTGGGCTTTGAAGTATAAAACTGTTAAGTTTTCCACATGGTGAATACAATTTCTAGTGACAGATTGTTTTCTTCTCAAATATTGTTTTTCTTATTAGCTTATTTGAATGCAAGTGAACTGTATGAAAAACATTGTTTCTTTTCTTTTCAGCTATTGTCTCAATGAACTATTTATTGTCATGCAACCTGATTTTAGCTATTGTTTTAGTAAATTGTTTATTGTCATACAATTTGTTTGGAGAATTGGTGTTCTAGTACATGTTTTGGATCTGAAATATTATTTCAAGTCTAAAATTTCATACAGAAAGTGAAAAATTGTATGCTTGTTAGTATTAACCTTGTTTTATCTTTATATCTTTATTTGTTTACCCGAATGCATGCCACCAGCTAAGGAAAACCTTGTAGTTGATATTGTTGAACAGTCCAACTAGATCCTTGTCCTTGAAATCTCATCCATCAGTTGACCATCAAACAATTCAATCAAACCTATACCATTCATTCAGACAATTGAGGTGCCCTAGCTATGCCCTTAACAGTCAGCTGTCAACCTTAAGACCAACATCTTCAATTCCACTGAATGAAAAACTATTAAGGAATTATGGCTCCTAAGAAGGGATTTAGGAAATAAAATATTGAGCATATTAAAGCCTCAAAATTCAACCTTGACCTTAATGGTGACACAACAAATTCTGATCAAGAGAGACAACTAAGGAATTCTACAATTTCTCAGAGACACCCCTTGCCATCCAAAGGAAAGCCTACATCTGAAAAATATGCCCATGTCCTCAACAAGAAGCAACTTGAGATTATTATTTTTGAAAACCCCCTTGTAATAAGCCTTCATATATTTCATTCCTCAACTTATACCTCATCATCTTCTCAATCAACCACACCAACATCTCTTCCTCAGCCTTAAAGACTAGTTGTCCCAAACATGGTTGTCAACAGGATGGAAGCTATCATTACAACCAGGTATGCACCTTTAGTGCTACCCCAAAACCTAAATGCATTTCCAACAGGAAACTACATGAAATATCTGCCCAGGTATAATGGTGAAGGAGATGTTACTACTGAGGAACATCTGGTAGCATTTTACAGCTTTGCAGGCAATTTTAACATTGAACATGCAAATGTTTGGACGAGGTTGTTTGTGTAGAGCCTGGATGGATAGGTAAGGAAGTGGTTTCATGGTATAACTCCAGACTCTATCACAGGTATTTAGGCATTGGATGAGGATTTTCTAAAACAGTGGGGAGACAGGAGGGATTACATGTACTACATCACTAAGTTTGGGGCTCTAAGGAGGAAGAATGGCGAGTATGTGTCATACTTCACTAAAAGGTTCAATAAGATGTATAACAAGATCCTTGATGAGATCAATCTAACTAAAGCATCAGCCAAGATCACATTTTCAAATGCATTTGATGCGGAATTTTCTCTCCTGCTAAGGGAGAGGAGGTCCACCACTTTGCTATATATGCAAGAGGTAGCCATTGAGGTCAAGTCTAAAAACCTAGCATCAGAAAAATTGAATAACAAATCAGATAGGGACAAAAATGTAAGTTTTAAACCTATGAAGTAAAGCAATGCATATAGATTCTTAAGAAAAATAGAATTTAATCAATGGCTCATACACATAGTACACAAAGATTTATATCAGAAACCCTCAACTAGGGAAAACCTCTCTTATATTCATTATGTCAAATTTCACCAATCACCATACAATATATAAAATGTTTTTAGGTATTATGTAGATACCAAAACCCTAATCCCTTAATCCGAGATTAATTTAGAAAACCGCTAAAAATAGCAAAAACCGCCCAAAAACAAATTTTGGGGCACTGACCCTGGGCTACCGCCCGGTGCCAAACATTGCGCGTAACCAGGGGGGGCATACCTTCCCCCCCTGGGACCCCCCTAGGAAGCACCCGACGCACACAACACGAAGAGCACTACTAGAGGGATCGTCGGACACAGTTGTCGAATATGATGCGCCCACACACACACATGCAAAGAATATAACATATACCCAACTAAAAAGAAGCAGAGGGAAGAGCTTCCTTCTTCTTCTAACCCAGAAAAATCTGACCCAAAACTAGATGAGGTGACCTGAACATTGAAATCCATTACTTCATAAATAACTAAACTGAAATGGGAATCCAAGAAACCAAACAGACCATATCAGGATGTTGCAAACATGAACATTAGTCAGTTTAGAAGACCCAATAATGTCCCTCAAATCATGTAGAGGGAAAGGAGGAATGTTGAATATCATAGGGTTGTTCCCCCTTTTCAAAACAATGAATTTGAGGAGATGGATGAGAGTAATGACATTGGAGATAAATCTACAGTATTTTTTAATGAAACTGACCTCTATCCTAGCCATCTAACCCAACAAGACTATGAAATTTCTCAATTGTCAAACCAGTTTGAAGATGATGGAAAGGGAAAAGAGGAGAAATTTATTTACATGTAACGTAGAACCCCACCTTCCAACCTATAAGAAAGGGTAAGATATTCCCCATGGATCATAGACTTAACAAAAATTGGCTCATAAAGGTGAAACATGTCACAAGTGGAATTTGAACTCGAGTGGAAAATCCCTCTTGTGAATTGTACCTTTCCCAAATTCAACCATTATATTACATCTTAAAGGGAAAACAAGTTTTAACATCTCTTTTAATAGCTAGGTATTTAAAGAAGCTATTTGCATCCATGTCATGTGGTTTAACCCAATAAATCCAAGATTGTAATTGATCTCCCTTTACACATCACACTTCATCAACTTTAAGAACCCTTGCATTTCCTTACCAAAGAAAATGAACTATAGCCTTTGGATAACTTGTTCTTTTTTCCCTTAATGACCATTATTATTGTTGGACACACCTACCACACTTAGGGGGGGGGGGTGAATGAGTGTGGGGATCTTTTTCCCAAAACTTCCCTCTTACACAAAAACTCCTTAGTTAACATTCAACATTTTCTCATTACTCATTGCTATAATTTATAATCAGTTAGATGTGAATACATATCAACAACATATATTAGCAACATATCATCAACAAATCATCTCTACAAGGAACACAAAGAACACAAGATGTATGTACAATTTTTCTTTTTATTATGGACTTCAATCCGGGGGTTTTTCAGCAACAACTGAATAGAGTAAAACTCTACAAGAGCACCAGCTCTATATTCAAGACTCCGCTTACATTCTCATAACCAACTGAGATGAGGCAACAATCCTCAATAGATATCAATCTGTCAACATAAACAAGTGCATCAACCATGCACCAACCTGTGCCAAACAACCTGTAATCAACTTGTACCATAAACAAGTGCATGGAACCATGTACCAAGTATATAAAAATCATCTTTCAAATACTCATCAACAATGACTCATCATTATGTACCAACACAATCAACTATACACCTCATGTATGTGCCAACTCATCAACTGCTTGTCTCAACCATGACTAGTTTTGGATTAGTCAACAACCCCAACTTGAAATAATCATAACTTTGTACCTATAATGAATAAATATCTAAAACTGATACACAATGTTATTTAGTGTGTTTTATGCAATTCCTCCATGTGGCACTACTTGGAACCTCTCAGAAAAGTTGTTATAGCAAAAATGGCATACCTTTATGAATTCTGGTTTATTCTAGAGAGCAACCTTGTAGAGCGTGGCCTGCACAAAATGTTTGTTGAATTGATCTAAAAATGTTACAAAACATACTAAATCTTGTACCCTAACCAACACATTTGGTCTCACTGAATTTTGATCTGTTATGAATAAGTTATGTCTCTTTTACCTGAAACACCTGTTTTTGACTAGTTTCAGGACTAGCCACAAACCCTATTTTCCATGGAGTGTATCTCCAAAACTACAACGACCCACAAGCTAAATGTTTTACCACATATACTTGGATATGTTTCCTCAATGTAATATCAATCCCACGTTCTGAATCATTATAGAAAAAAAATTATAGCGAAAATGGTGAGATGACCTGTAAATAACATACCTCAGAAAGCATCATCAAAAGAATTTATCCTCCCTTCAATTCTGGCCCTCTTTTCTTCACCTTCCTTCTGAAATTCGGCTTAGATATCCTTAGTTACCTCAGTCACCTATAGATCTTCAATATTCTCAAGTGTTCCACACCAAAAATGCTCAAGAATCTCTCCATCAATACTCCAAAAGATATTCTCACAAGAAGCTCTCCATTGATCCACAAAAATGATGATCTACAAGAGACCATTGCTATATTATTTATACTTTCATCCTCTAGGTCACTTAACCCATTTTTAGGTCACTTAACCTATTTTCCTTATTTTAGGGTTAACCACTTTCCATAAATAAAAATTTCTCCAATATTTTATCATTTAAATATTCCTTCTTGATTTTCTCATCTTACTTTATCATTTCTTGATTTTTTTCACTTCTCTTTATTATTTAAATAATCCACCTTTACTTTTTCACCTTACTTTATCATTTAAATAATGATTTCTTCTTTTAGGTCACTTAACCCATTTCTAGGTCACTTAACCTATTTTCCTTATTTTTAGGGTTAACCACTTTCCATAAATAGAAGGTTCTCCAGTACTTTATCATTTAAATATTCCTTCTTGATTTTGTCACTTCTCTTTATTATTTAAATAATCCACCTTGACTTTATCATTTAAATAATGATTTCTTCTTTTAGGTCACTTTGACTTCTTTGACCTTGGGGGCTTCAAGCCTTCATGTGGGGTTCCTTCATCTTCGTAAGGCCATAACTCTCAAACCATGAGGAGTTATGTGAGATTCCACATACCACCGAAAATGGAATGACAAGCACTATCCATGTAGGATAGTTTCACCAACAATTTCCTTGATCTTCATCTCATTATTCCACATACAAGCATGGGTCCTCCAACCATTCTTCTAGGATAACTCAATTCGTAAAGCGTCTTCCCATGAGGGATTTCACCATAAGGGGACCACTTTGG
>ML780448.1:942138-983345 GCA_009831015.1 Picea engelmannii | reverse complement strand
GTCTTCCTGTGAGGGCTTTCACCATAAGGGGACCACTTTGGAGTTCATCCATTTGTGCACCTTATCAATCATGATAAGACAATAATGAGTCATCTATACATTTTTCCAACAATGTATCATATACGAATGAAACCACAATGATCCATGTTCATCATGTATCAATGACAACTCATTGATCCATCGTCATCATATCAATGACAACATGATCCAACAATCTCCCCCTTTGGCATTGATGGCATTACAAACATTGATGTCAACACCAATTACCAATTATTGATGTCAACTTGTAGATAAGGCATGCTCTACATCAATAGTTAATGTGACTATCTCTCCCCATCAATAAACATCAATCACATCAATATGATTAACTCTCCCCCTTTGACATCAATGACAAAGGGACATTCTCATCTTGGGCTGCTCCCCTTGCTTGAACTCTCCTTGGGGCTGCTCCCCCTGTCTGAATGCCTTTGATATTCCTTTGAATAATATCTCCCCTTTTGAACAAGGGAGTATGTTTGATGTTGAAGATACATCGAACATACTCCCCCTGTGACCATTGCTCCCCCTGAAATTATGCCCTTGGGCTCTTTCTTCAAGTATAGGGCTCTTTTCTAGGTATGCATCTGATAAATATCTCCTCCTAGAATCATGGGAAAAAGAATGACTCCCCCTATGGGTATGTCTCCCCTATCTTTCTGCAAGATGAACATTGTGCTACCATATAACGATCCTTGGACCTGTTCATGCATCAAACTCATGCCATACCAAGCATCATGAAGAAAAAGATATGTCAACAATGAAATAAAGAATCATGACCAAAATATCAACCAAGTACATCATGTACAAAATGTGTGCTCATCATGCACAACACCTATGTACATCAACATCATGCAATGTGCCAAAAGATATCATCCATGGAATGTATCAATCATATGCCTTTATCAACATGCCAACATGTGCATCTACCAATATGCCAACCATGTGCATCTACCAACATGCCAAACAATGTATCATATCACTCATGATATGTCTCCATCATGAACCAAGTGCCTCAAGGTGACCCCATGGGTCTAGGAAAATCCCTCTTGTGAATTGTACATTTCCCAAATTCAACCATTATATTACATCTTAAAGGGAAAACAAGTTTTAACATCTCTTTTAATAGCTAGGTATTTAAAGAAGCTATTTGCATCCATGTCATGTGGTTTAACCCAATAAATCCAAGATTGTAATTGATCTCCCTTTACACATCACACTTCATCAACTTTAAGAATCCTTGCATTTCCTTACCAAAGAAAATGAACTATAGCCTTTGGATAACTTGTTCTTTTTTTCCTTAACGACCATTATTACAATGTAGGGCTATAACGCCATTGATTTGCATTGCTATAGCTCTCAAACCCTTGGCTGAGTTAATTTTTCTAGTGCATGTTGTGTTATCAAATAGGGATTTTGCATCGTAGTTGCATCATTTTAGCATTCTATTAATGGAGCTCAAATTTCTAAAAACTTTGTTATTTTTATTGTGCCGCATTTGCATCTTCTTGTGTCATTATTGTGTTGTTTTTGAATTACTTGAATCGTTTCTGTGTTGATTGAGTAATTTGTGCATAGAGTTACATTAAGATATTGTCACACTCATAAATACATATCATCATGTTAGCATTGTGATGGGGTATTCTATAAAAGAAATTACATTTTATTAAAATGATCATTGACAATAGTGTGGTCTACAAAACCTAATGTGAAGAATCATAAGGTAATTGTGAAGGGAAAGATGGAACTTGGTGTAAATAATCATAAGGTAATTGTGAAGGGAAAGATCGAACCTAGTGTAAATAATCATAAGGTAATTCTGAAAGGAATGTTATAGATCAAGAGGTTGTAAACGTATATTTATTTATTTACAACACAGATTCACTTATCCATTCCACCTAAATGGAATGGAAATACTACAATAGGAGATAATACATGCATTTCTATGAAAATATGTTGTGCTACTACTACATGAAATAAAATTGAAACTAAGCAATTAGGCAAGCATAAATCCTTCTTATAACCCATCCATTCTCTTCAAAATTTGGACTAATGCACTACATTGGAGAAAAAAAACAAGCACCATTCAGGCTATTGCTAAGTACCTAGTGTTTTGATATACCACCTAGCCTAGTATCATAATAAAAAAATATTCCATATAAGAGTAGATGAGGAATATATAAGAATAAGGAGATCAAATGTGCATGTAGGAATTAAATAATTAATTAAGCCCATAACACTGATGTCTAGACATTGATGTGTGATCCAATGGAATCCTAACCATTCATATGAACACTTATCTGCAATGTAATGTTTTAGATAGAAAATTTATTGTTATTCCCCTACTAACACTATAGTTTTCATTGTGTTGGATTAATTTTTCTGTACAAAATTGCTTCGCAATTATTTTTTCAAAGTTTCCCTGCATGTCTCTATGGGAGTGTACTTTTAATATTTGAGCTAGCATGATTCATTTAAATCATATTTATTTCTCCAGTCTAGTAGCACCATACATGATAATACATTATCTTCTATGATCTAATACAATCAAAGCACATCAGACTCAACATACCAAGCATAACCTTTTCACACAACCTCTAATCAATCTATGCAAATTCCATTATCTAAATTTGTGTATCCATCTATTGACTTGAAATCTAAAACTCTTTTCTCTAAAATATACTTCTATGATTATTTTATTTGGTTTAGTTTTAAATTTTATGAAAGAACGAATGTTTTCAAAGGTAGTTGAGGTGTCAAACTTGTAGGTTGAGTGAGGCTAAGAGAGGGAGTATGGTGTTCTCTATAGTTGTTAGAGATCATTCTTCTAGTAGACATATTTTTAATTTCAACTTTTCTTGACATACTGAAAGCATGCTCTAGGGATTTATGTCCTAAGAAACATACCTCGTGTTGAATGTTCTCCTTTAAAGTGTTGATAAAGATATCTAACAAGCTATCCTCTGTAATGTTCTTTACCCTGAGACTTAATTTTTGGAATTGATGAATGTGCTCTATAATTGGACCTCTTTGTCGAAGATTTATGAATTGACTAAAGAAAGTATTTCTCTTAATATCCCCATAACATGCTATCAATTCATCCATAAAATGGACCAAGAGATAATAGAATCTTTTTTTTCTTTCACAAAGCTATTGATACCAGACAAATAGATCATTTTGTAAATACAAGGATGCAAGAGTTACCTTTTGTAAGGATAGCACTTAGTGTAGATCAAATAACTTCTCCATTTAGAATTTCCATGTTATAGGATCTTTACCATCAAACTTCCTCGTATCGATCTTGGGAATTAAGTATTTCATTGGTGCCAAGTGGGACCCCCGATGATACAGATGTGGAGGTGATGAATAATTAGGTTTTTTGGGGTCAATCTTTATTTCCTCCACATTTACATGATTTCCTCGTTTCCTAATATCTTCTTGAGGGTATATCTCATCCAAGGTATGTAACAAGATGGTTGACATGGAAATTTTCAATTCTTCCATCTTCCTTTCCATTTGTTCCCTATTTTGATTCATCTTATTTTCCATATGTCCCCTATTTTCATCCATATTATTTTCCATCTCTTGTATCTGTATTTGTATTTGTATTTGTATTTTTTTGTTTAACACATCATTAATTTTTATTTACATAGCACTCAATTCATTAATTTTATTCTCCAAATTGGATAGTTAGTTCTCTATTTCTTCATTTTGTTCATGAGTCCAGATTTATCCTTCCAGAGGTTTAATGGGAGAAGTTATTTTTGGAGAACCCTTTTCCATGTGGAAAAAAATTAATACTCCATTTTTTTCTCTTTATCACACTTTTTGAATCACTAAAAATATATATTTCAATCAAAATATAAGCCAATTGTAAGTTGCATACCATAAAACCCTAATTTTTGAGACTGTCTTATTGGTCGACCTTTGTCCTGATGTATCTCTGAAATTTTGGCCCTTTTGAGTTTGAAATGTCTTCCATTAGTACTTTGATATGTCTTCTCTATAATGACATAGGTCTAACAAAAATTTGATGTGTCAAGTGAAAGTTATGGTAACCTTCCCAAAACTTGTTGATTCTTATCCCTTCCTAGATAGCGAAATTGTATGGATTGCCATGTGTCCACTATTTCATATATGATTCTAAAATTTTTACTTGATATAGTATGGTATATATTATTTCCAAAGGAACCAATGGCACTCAATTTTTACTTACCAAGCTTCATATATGTCACTTCTACCAAGAACAGGTGTTTGATATTAGTTTCAATATTACTCAAATAACCCTAATTTCCATAGATTATATCTCAGAGTGTATAACAATCCAAACCCTACAAATTTTACCACAAGTAATTAGCTATGTATCCTTAGGATCCTAAAAATTTCAGAGTCTAAAACCTTTCCTAGAAGAATATATAGCTAAAGTTCCAAGATGTCTCATTTGAAACTGATTTCAGGACTAGTCACAAACCCTAACTTCCACAGGTTATATCTCATAAAGTGTAATGAAACAATAACTAACAATTTTACCACATGTACCTATATATGTCAGCTTAATATCCTCAAAATTTTGTTATCTGAAAAGTCACAAAAAAAATATTTTAGTGAAAATTCTAATATGTGTATATTGAAGGAGAGAAATTGTAGGATCATATGCTCTAATACCAAATGTTATGAATCAAAATCCAAAAATATTCAATAAATAATCCACTTCGAGGGGGGTAACTTCTCTTACAATATATTAAATGCACAAGAAAATATTAGATGATCATAAAACTATGTCTCTTTGGTATATATATAGGACACCAATGATACAATTACAATTAAAAGGTCTAGCCAACAATACGAATATAACAATAGAAGTACAAGAACCCAATATCTAGGGATTTACATGGGGATTTATGCTTAATATGGGGATTTGTCTAAGGAATTTACACATCTCCATCTAAATGTTCCATAATTGCATTTTGATCTACAAAAGCGTGATCACATAAAGCAAATAATTGACATAGCATGTGAAAGATAAATAAAGAAATTTCTTATTAAAGATAACTTCATAATGTTTCCTCCATGAAAAGAAAAGTATTTCAACAATAATAAGTATCTAAGCACATAGAAACTATAAGGTTCAAGGAAGAAAATATCTTAACATGTGTGCCTTCTAAGATATTGAAACTAAGAGGTATTAGGCACACTGTGACTTTGCTTAGGCCCGTGCAAACTTGGTTTAAGAATACAACCATAAGATATGTTTAAATGTTTCAATTCATATACAGTGGGGGCAACATGGGTCTAAACTCATGAGCTAATGACCAAAGTAAGAAACACTTATATTCTAAGGTTATCTTTCAAAGGCTTCATACTTGAAAGACACATGTCTTTTACTTATATATGAGGCACCATATTTTGTTTATACAACCATCCATAATTGGCATGGAGAAAAGACACAAGTAGTGATCATTCTCGTTTACTTGGTGAAGGCCTTGAAGTTGTCCCATTTCTTGTCTCATAAACAAAAGGGGGATTGAAGGCTAAGATTGAGAATGAGGTTATCTAGTAATCCAAGTTGCATAATTCCAACATATAATTGTAATCTCATATACCCTTATCTCATAGTTTTCTAATAATATGAATTTTCCAAATGAAAAAAATATTTTTAAGGTCTTTTCAAGGTATTGAGCCTTGGATTCCTTGTTAAGGATATTTTAGGTTGATTTCCAATGTATTTTAGATACATTCAAAAAAGTTACCAATCTCCAACTAGTAATATGATTAGGGTCTTCATGTTTAGGAATAAATTAGATTGTCCATTTGTTTGTGTAAGTGAATGTGATTTCTATTTAATGCCATTTTTACGAACCTAAAGTAGGTGTATATCAACAATGCCACATAGTCTTATAAAATTTTCATGGAAGACCATCAAATCTCAATGATTTATTGTGAACCATTTTAATTATAATGGTGGTTATCTCTTGAAAAGTTAATGAATGGTTGAAAAATCCATTCTTGTTCCATAAAGAGGTGACATGCTATCACATTTATACAAGTTTGCAGAGTCACTTTGCATTACTCTATGAAGTCTTGAGACTAGAACACCAACCTCTAAATGTTGACAAATCCCTCCTATTGTCTTGCATGATAATTCAACCACTATATTTTATTTTTCTTTACATGTAACCTAGAACCCCACCTTCCAACCTATAAGAAAGGGTAAGATATTCCCCATGGAACATAAACTTAACAACAATTGTCTCATAAAGGTGAAACATGTCAGAAGTGGAATTTGGACTCGAGTGGAGAGGATAACATTTATCCTGCCTAACCACCCAAGTTAGACCCAATTGACTTAAATTTGAAGGACATGGAGGTGGGATTTGATCCACTTATGTGTGCATGGGTCACAATATCATTTAATATAATCTCTCTAGGTGCAATAACACATTCAACCATTGCCTCAAGGTGACACTATGGATCTAGGAAAATCCCTCTTGTGAATTGTACCTTTCCCGAATTCAACCATTATATTACATCTTAAAGGGGCAACAATTTTTAACATCTCTTTTAATAACTAGGGATTTAAAGAAGTTATTTGCATCCATGTCATGTGTTTTAACCCAATAAATCCAAGCTTGTAATTGATCTCCCTTTACACATCACACTTCATCAACTTTAAGAACCCTTGCATTTCCTTACCAAAGAAAATGATATGTAGCCTTTGGATAACTTGTTCTTTTTTTCCTTAACGACCATTATTACAACATAGGGCTATAACGTCATTGATTTTCATTGTTATAGCCCTCAAAACCTTGGTTGAGTTATTTTTTCTAGTGCATGTCATGTTTTCAAATCGGGATTTTGCATCGTAGTTGCATCATTTTAGAATCCTATTAATGGAGCTCAAATTTCTAAAAACATTGTTATTTTTATTGTCACATTTGCATCTTCTTGTGTCATTATTGTGTTGTTTGTGAATTACTTGAATCGTTTGTGTGTCGATTGAGTAAATTGTGCATAGTGCTGCATTAATATAGCGTCACACTCATAAATATAGATCATCATGGTAGCATTGTGATGGGGTATTCTATAAATGAAATTACATTTTATTAAATTGTTATTGTATTTGCACTTAAATCTGACACCAATCTTCCAAGGAGTTCCAATTGATCATTGGCAGTAGTGTGGTCTACAAAACCTAATGTGAAGAATCATAAGGTGTAATTGTGAAGGGAAGGATGGAACCTAGTGTAAAGAATCATAAGGTAATTGTGAAAGGAATGTTATAGATCAAGAGGTTGTAAACATATATTTATTTATTTACAACATGGCTTCACTTATCCATTCCACCTAAATGGAATGGAAATACTACAATAGGAGATAATACATGCATTTCTATGAAAAAATGTTGTGCTACCACTACACAAAATAAAACTGCAACTTAGCAATTAAGCAATCAGAAATCCTCCCTATAACCCATACCTTCTCTTCAAAATTTGGACTAATGCACTACATTGGAGAACAAAAAAAAACACCATTCAAGCAATTTCTAAGTACCTAGTGTAGTGATATACCACATAGCCTAGATTCATAATAAATAATTATTCCCTATAAGAGTAGAGGAGGAATATATAAGAATAAAGAGATCACATGTGCATGTAGGAATTAAATAATTAATTAAGCCCATAACACCGATGTCTAGAGCATTGACCTGTGATCCAATGGATTCTCTATGATTCATAGATGGCTAACCATTCATATGAACACTTATCGCCAATGTAATGTTTTAAATAGGAAATTTATTGGTATTCCCCTACTAACACTATAATTTTCATTATGTTGGATTAATTTTTCTGTACAAAATTACTTCACAGTTACCTTTTCAAAGTTTCCCTCCACGTCTCTATGGGAGTGTACTTTTAAGATTTGATCTAGCATGATTCATTTAAATCATATTTTATTTCTCCAGTATAGTAGCACCATACATGATAATACAATATCTTCTATGATTTAATACAGTCAAAGCACATCAGAATCAACATACCAAGCATAACCTTTTCACACAACCTCTAATCAATTTATGCAAATTCCATTATCTAAATTATTGTATCCATTTATTCACTTGAAATCTATAATTCTTTTCTCTAAAATATACTTCTATGATTATTTTATTTGATTTAGTTTTAAATTTTATGAATGAATGAATGTTTTCAAAGGTAGTTGAGGTGTCAAACTTGTAGGTTGAGTGAGGTTAAGAGAGGGATCATGGTGTCCCCTATAGTTGTGAGAGATCAATCTTCTAGTAGACATATTTTTACTTTCAACTTTTCTTGACATACTGAAAGCATTCTCTAGGGATTTAGGTCCGAAGAAATACACCTCATGTTGAATGTTCCTCTTTAAAGTGTCGATAAAGATATCTAACAAGTTATCCTTTGTAATGTTCTTTACCCTCAGACTTAATTTTTTAGAATTGATGAATGTGCTCTATAATTGGACCTATTTGTCAAAGACTTACCAATTGACTGAAGAAGGTATTTCTCTTAATATCCCCATAACATGCTATCAATTTATCCTTAAAATGGAGCAAGAGATAATAGAATCTTTTTTTTCTTTCACAAATCCATTGATACTAGACAGATTGATCATTTTCTAAATACAAGGATGCAAGAGTTACCTGTTGTAAGGATGGAACTTAGTGTAGATATAATAATTGCTCCATATAGAATTTCCATGTTATAATATATTTACCATCAAACTTCCTCATATCAATCTTGGGAATTAAGTATTTCATTGGTGCCAAGTGGAACCCCCGATGATACAGATCTAGAGGTGATGAATAATCAGGTTTTTTGGGATCAATATTTATTTCCTCCACATTTACATGATTTCCTTGTTTCCTAATATCTTCTTGAGGGTATATCTCATCTAAGGTATGTAACAAGAAGGTTGACATGGAATTTTTCAATTCTTCCATCTTCCTTTCCATATGTTCCTTATTTTGATTCATCTTATTTTCCATATGTCCCCTATTTCCATCCATATTATTTTTCAGCTCTTGTATTTTTTCTTTGTTTGTTTACCACATCACTAATTTTTCTTTACGTAGCACTCAATTCAATAATTTGATTCTCCAAATTGGATAGTTGGTTCTCTATTTCTTCATTTTCTTCATGAGTCCTAATTTATCCTTCTATAGGTTTAATGGGATAAGTTATTTTTGGAGAACCCATTTCCATATGGGAAAAAATTAATACTCCACTTTTTTCTCTTTATCACACTTTTTGAATCACTAAAATTATATATTTCAATCAAAAGTTAAGCCAATTGTAAGTTGCATGCCTTAAAACCCTAATTTTGAGACCATCTTATTGGTCGACCTTTGTCCTTATGTATCTTTGAAATTTTGGCCCTTTTGAGTATGAAATGTCTTCCATTATTACTTTGATATGTCTTCTTTATAATGGAATAGGTCTAACAAAAATTTGATTTGTCAAGTGAAAGTTATGGTAACCTTCCCAAAACTTGTTGATTCTTATCCCTTTCTAGATAGCGAAATTGTATGGACTGCCACGTGTCCACTATTTCATATATGATTTTAAAATTTTTACTTGATATAGTATGGTATATATTATTTCCAAAGGAACCAATGGCACTCAATTTTTACTTACCAAGCTTCAAATATGTCACTTCTACCAAGAACATGTGTTTGACACTAGTTTTAATACTGATCAAATAACCCTAATTTCCATAGACTATATCTCAGAGTATATAACAATCCAAACCCTAAAATGTTTACCACAAGTAATTAGGTATGTATCCTCGGGATCCTAAAACTTTCAAAGTCTAAAACCTTTCCTAGAAAAATATATAGCTAAAATTCCAAGATGTCTCATTTGAAACCAATTTCGGGATTAGTCACAAACCCTAACTTCCACATACTATATCTCATAAAATGTAATGAAAAAATAACTAACAATTTTACCACATGTACCTATTTATGTCAGCTTGGTATCCTCAAATTTTTTTTATCTAAAAAGTCACAAAAAAAAATTGGTGAAAATTCTAATATGTGTATATTGAAGGAGAGAAATCATAGGATCATATGCTCTGATACCAAATGTTATGAATCAAACTCAATAAATAGTCAATAAATAATCCACTTCGAGGGGGAAAACTTCTTTTACAATATATTAAATGCACAAGACAATATTAGATAATCCTAAAACTATGTCTCTTTGATATATATATAGGAGACCAATGATACAATTACAATTAAAAGGTCTAGCCAACAATACTAATATAACAATAGAAATACAAGAACCAAATATCTAGAGCTTCACATGTGGATTTATGCTTAGTATGGGGATTTATCTAAGGAATTGACACATCTCCATATAAATGTTCCATAATTGCATTTTGATCTACAAAACCATGATCACATAAAGCAAAGAATTGCCATACCATGTGAAAGATCAATAAAGTTATTTCTTATTAAAGATAACTTCATTATGTTTCCTCCATGAAAAGAAAAGTATTTCAACATAAATAAGTATCTAAGCACATTGAAACTATAAGGTTCAAGGAAGACAATATATTAACATGTGTGCCTTCTAATATATTGAAACTAAGAGGTATTAGGCACGCAGTGACTTTGCTAAGGCATGTGAAAACTTGGTTTAAGAATACAACCATAAGATATGTTTAAATGTTTCAATTCATATACAATGGGGACAACATGGGTTCTACACTCCTGAGCTAATGACCAAACTCAGAAACACTTATATTCTAAGGTTATCTTCCAAAGGCTTCATACTTGAAAGACGCATGTCTTTTGCTTAGATATGAGGCACCGGATTTTTTTTATACAAGCATCCATAATTGGCATGGAGAAAAGCCACAAGTAGTGATCATTCTCTTTTATTTGGTGAAGGCCTTGAATTTGTTCCATTTCTTGTCTCATAACCAAAAGGGGGATTGAAGGCTAAGATTGAGAATGAGGTTATCTAGTAATCCAAGTTGCATAATTCCAACATATAATTGTAATCTCATATACCCTTATCTCATATTTTTCTAATAATATGAATTTTCCAAATGAAAAAAATATTTTTAAGGTCTTTTCAAGGTATTGAGCCTTGGATTCCTTGTTAAGGATATTATAGGTTGATTTCCAATGTATTTTAGACACATTAAAAAAAGTTATCAATCTCCAACTAGTAATATGTTTAGGGTCTTCATGTCTAGGAATAAATTAGATTGTCCATTTGTTTGTGTAAGTGCATGTGATTTCTCTTTAATGCCATTATTTTGGACCTAAAGTAGGTATATATTAACAATGCCACATAGTCTTATAAAATTTGCATGGAAGACCATCAAATCTCAATGATTTATTGTGAACCATTTTAATTATAATGGTGGTTATCTCTTGAAAAGTTAATGAATGGTTGCCAAATTCATTCTTGTTCCATAAAGAGGTGACATGATATCACATTTATACAATTTTGCAGAGTCACTTTGCATTACTCTATGAATTCTTGAGACTAGAACACCAACCTCTAAATGCTGACAAATCTCTCCTATTGTCTTGTATGATAATTCATATATATATATATATATATATATATATATATATATATATATATATATTCTTTACATGTAACCTAGAACTCCACCTTCTAAACTATAAGAAAGGGTAAATATATTCTTCATGGATCATAGACTTAACAACAATTGGATCATAAAGGTGAAACATGTCAGACGTGGAATTTGAACACGAGTGGGGAGGATAATATTTCTCCTATCTAACCACCCAAGCTAGACCCAATTGAATTAAACTTGAAGGACATGGAGGTGGGATTTGATCCACTTATGTGTGCATGGGCCACAATATCATTTAATATAATATCCTTATGTGAAATAACACATTCAACCATTGCCTCAAGATGACCCCGTGGATCTAGGATAATCACTCTTGTGAATTGTACCTTTCCCAAATTCAACCATTATATTGCATCTTAAAGGGGAAATAATTTTTAACACCTATTTTAATAGCTAGGGATTTAAAGAAGTTATTTGCATCCATGTCATGTGTTTTAAACTAATAAATCCAAGCTTGTAATTGATCTCCCTTTACACATCACACTTCATCAACTTTAAGAACCCTTGCATTTCCTTACCAAAGAAAATGAATTGTAGCCTTTGGATAACTTGTTCTTTTTTTCCTTAATGGTCATTATTACAACATAGGGCTATAATGTCATTGATTTTCATTTCTATAGCCCTCAAACCCTTAGCTGAGTTAATTTTTCTAGTGTATGTTGTGTTTTCAAATCGGGATTTTGCATCGTAGTTGCATCATTTTAGCATCATATTAATTGAGCTCAAATTTCTAAAAACTTTGTTATTTTTATTGTGTCACATTTGCATCTTATTGTGTCATTATTGTGTTGTTTGTGAATTACTTGAATCATTTGTGTGTTGATTGAGTAATTTGTGCATAGTGTTGCATTAAGATAGTGTCACACTTGTAAATAGAGATCATCATGTTAGCATTATGATGGGGTATTCTATAAAAGAAATTACATTTTATTAAATTGTTATCATATTTGCACTTAAATCTTACACCAATTTTCCAAGGAGTTCTAATTTATCATCGACAATAGTGTGGTCTACAAAACCTAATGTGAAGAATCATAAGGTAATTGTGAAGGGAAGGATGGAACCTGGTGTAAAGAATTATAAGGTAATTGTGAAAGGAACGTTATAGATCAAGAGGTTGTAAACATATATTTTTTTATTTACAACACAGCTTCACTTATCCATTCCACCTAAATGGAATGGAAATACTACAATATGAGATAATTCATGGGTTTCTATGAAAAATTGGTGTGCTACTACTACACGAAATAAAATTGCAACTAAGAAGTTAGGCAAGCATAAATCCTCCCTATAACCCATCCCTTCTCTTCAAAATTTGGACTAATGCAATACAATGGAGAACAAAAACAAGCATCATTCAAGCTATTGCTAAGTACTTAATGTTGTGATATACCACCTAACCTAGATTCATAATAAAGAATTATTCCCTATAAGAATAGAGGAGGAATATATAAGAAGAAAGAGATCACATGTGCATGTAGGAATTAAATCATTAATTAAGCCCAGAACACCAATGTCTAGAGCATTGATGTCCGATCCAATGAATTCCCTGTGATTCATAGATTTCTAACCATTCATATGAACACTTATCACCAATGTAATGTTTTAAATTTAACACTTATCGCCAATGTAATGTTTTAAATAGGAAATTTATTATTATTCCCCTACTAACACTATAGTTTTTATTGTGTTGGATTAATTTTTCTATACAAAATTACTTCGCAATTATTTTTTCAAAGTTTCCCTCCACGTCTCTATGGGAGTGTACTTTTAAGATTTGAGCTAGCATGATTCATTTAAATCATATTTTATTTCTCGAGTCTAGTAGCGCCATACAATATCTTGAATCCATCTATTGACTTTTTTCAATAGAAAAATTATCTCAATTAAATTAAGAAAATATAATTCTTTTACAACTCTGTCTCGCATAAAGTGCCTGGATCATGATCTCCACAGTCATAAACAATGTCTTCAAAATTACATCGCCCGTCATAGAAAAATAACAAGACTATACTATGAGATGGACCCCAAACCATCTCTTATACTAAACTGGCAATTATAAAAAAAAAAACGCAAAAATGCAATTCAAAGAAAACATTGTCAAGACAATGCTCAAAAAGGGAACATTATAACCAAAGCGAGGCTAATACATGTTTATATGTTTTTTCCTCCCTGCTATGTCATTGTTCCAAGGAAAATATATAATGGCTCCTTTAGGTTCTCCAAATGCTTGTTTTGATAGAATATCAACTTCATAATTGAAATCCCTGGGAATGTGATTATCACTGATAAATTCAAAGTAGTTGACATGTCTCTAATCCTTGCTTTCCAACCCTCATTAGAACATGAATGAAGACTGCCTTTTTTTTTAAACCATTTGATCGCTACTTTGGAATCTCCCAAAATTTGTAAGTGGTTAATTGACAGGTGTATTGCCAACCTAAGAGTTTCCCAAGCACCCAACAGATCTTCTTTGGTATTAGTTCCTTGTCCACAGTTAAATGTCCATCTTATGACAGTGTAATCTAGAAATTTTAAAACACCACCCGCTCCACAATAAAAGCCATCCTGTTGGGCTACCCCATCAAAATATGCAATTGTGGTATTGATTTTCTTTTGAAACATAATGCTTCTCGGTAGTTTATCCTTCTTTTTTGTTTCTTTTCCAACGGGATGAGCTAATGCTTTGTAGTATACCACTAGAATGGTAGGTGTGCTTCCTTCAAAGATGGCTCTATTCCTCTCAATCCAAATGTACCAACAAATATGAGCAGCTAGTGCCGAAGGGATAGACTTATCCTCGATCCAAATCTTAAAGCAATCTGCCAAAGTAATACCAGCCCAAAATACTTTATAGCCTTATGAGAGTCCTACCTTTTCCCAAACTGACTTAGTGAAAGTGCAGTGAATGAGTAAATGGTCTATGGTTTCTGATTCCTTTTTGCACAAATAACATAAAACAAGTCCTTTTCTTCCTCTAGTTTGGAGAGTATCCCAAGTGAGTATCTTTCCTTCCACTGCCAACCATATAAACAAATTGATTTTTAATTGAATTTCCCATTGCCAAATTGCTCTCCTCCATCCATCGAGAATGCTCAAATTTTTTGTTGATAGTATTGCCAAATAAAAAAATTTAACACTAGGCACCTCAAACAAATCACCACCAGTCCATAATAAGGTATCTTCGCGATCTTGAAGAAAATCTCCCAAGTCGATTAATTTCTTTATGTATAGTTCCCATTTTGTGTCAAGAACGCCAGAAAGACTTATTTCATTACTGTTGAGCCATGGTACAGAGGTATGTGAACTACCAATAGACTTCAAAGCCCGCGCCAACGAATATATATTCCTGCAGTGAAGGGTCGATATCAAGTTTGATGAAAGAAATGACTTTCTCCCCATACCTAGAATTCTATCCTCCCTGATTGCAATGAGTTGTCCCGAACCAGGGTTCCAAATCAACCAATGATTGATTAAATGTATTGAATTTATGAGCCCACCCTAGATGCTTGATGTTGATTTTTGTTGAAAAGTAGGGGACCTGAACCAATCTTTTATGGTTGAGTGTGGAAGGTACTTATCTTTAATAACATGATGCCAAATACCTGAACTGAATAATACCCTCCAAAGAGAGTTCGCGACCAAAGAAAGTTTAAAATCCTTGAAATTTCAAAGACCTCATCCCCCATGGTGCTTTGGTAAAGTAATCAAATCCCATTTGCAAAGATGATAGTGTTTTTTGTCTCAGTTCTCGTTCCATATAAAATTTATCATTAATTTCCTCAATGCATTCAAAAAAAAGCAAGGGATGACTGCTAAACATAACCAGTAAACTGGTTGACTCTCTAAAACAGTCTTTAGTAAAGTGAGCATGCCTCCCAAGGATAACCACCTGTAACACCAATTATCTATCTTTTTTTCCATTTTTTGAATCAACCATAACCAATCCACTGCATGCTGAGGGCCAAATTTCATGTAAAAACATAGATATTTAAAACCCGAAGACAGATCAAAAAATTTAAAGGGGAACAACGACTTGAAGGGAGATGTCTCCAGCTCCGATAACCCTGCTTGATGGAAAGTAGATTTTGTAACATTTATCACTAATCTTGAGGCTAAGAAAAAGGATTTTAATATTTTGTTTATCTCCCAACATTCCTGCAAAGTCGCCTTTGACATAATGTTAACATCATCAACAAATAATATATGGAGGATTTTAATTGTTCTAGAGACATTAATACCTGTCAACTTCCCTTTGCTTTGACTCTCCTTTAGTAAAATACTTAAGCCTTTCATCACCGAGATAAAGAGTAAGGGTGACAAAGGGTAGCCTTGCCTCGAGCCTCTTCCACTTCTGAAGAAATATGTAGCCTCTCCATTAATTAGTATGGAGAAATTTGTTGAGTCCACACAACTCATGATCCATCTTGTCATCTTAGTACCCATTCCAATTTTGATAAGTATCATCCTCAATAGATCCCAACTGACACAATCATAAGCTTTTTGTAGGTCCAACTTTAATACTAAAGAATTTAATTTTTTGTTTTTTATGTTGTGCAAGCACTCATGTATAGTACCTATAGCATCCTGAATACATCTCCCTTTTAAAAAACCTAGTTGATGCTCCGAAATCGAACTGGACAGGAAAGGCTAGATCATGTTTTCTATCATTTTTGAAATTATTTTATAGCAGAGATTACATAACGAGATCAGCCTATAATCCCCAAAGGATAGAGACTTATTTACTTTGGGGATTAATGCAATGAAGATTGAATTTAAACCACCTGCAATTTTTCCTTTCTGCCTCGACTCTTCAACCATATTTAGTAAATTCTCCCCTACAAGATCAAAGAAGTGCACAAAGAATTCCACTGTCTATCCATCAAGGGCGGGGCTCTTGTCAATCCTAAATAATTCTAGGATATCCCTTATTTCTTCTAACTTCATCGGCAAGAATATATTCTCTGCTTATTTTCTCTAAAATATACTTCTATGATTATTTTTTTTGGTTTAGTTTTAAATTGTATGAATGAATGAATGTTGTCAAAGGTAGTTGGTAAAATAATTTAAAATACGAGGGTCTATGCTAATGAGGTAATGTATTTGGTTTTGTTTTATTTTTTTAACGAATGTTGTTAATTTAGTTGATAAAATTAATTTAATATACAAGGTTGTATGCTCGTGAGGTTTGAACTTAGGGAGACATCTCATGTAAGATTTTTGTTAATATCAAAATATTTTTATTAAAATATTAAGTTTTTATTAATATCAAAAGCTTTTTAATTAGAAAATTATATTTTATTTATTTAGTTTTTTATTAATATTAAGAGATTAATTTTGATTAATAAAAAATATCAAATTTAATTAATAATAATTTGTTATTATTAAGGATTATTTAATAACTAATACTAATAGTTGTCCATTAAGTGATATGTTGAACTCATAATGAGTATATTGTTGTAACAATTTTGAGCTGTGTTGTTGACTTAGCCTTGTGCCCTAAAGAATCTAGGGTTTACCCTAGGTATTTTTAACACTCTGTAAATTCCCAGAGGTTGTCAGGAGGTAGAAGAAATTTATCATAGGTAACTTTATCCAACCACTTCAAAACTGGGATCTAGCCCTGCCAGCTTCAGAGAGGGATCTCTCTGTAGGATTTAACTATGTTTCAGGTTTTAGATATTAGGCTAGTTAAATAAATAAGACTGTGTTGTTTGTTTCAAAAAATGGTTGAAATATTGTTTACACATCCATTGGGCTATGGGCTTTGTTTTATAAAGTTTGAGACCAAAGAAAAAAATTTATTAGGGCTTTTCACAGGGCAAGGTAATGCAACTGTTGGATCCTTTAGAATTAAAATGATAGATATCAGAAAAGATAAGATAATTAGTTAAAATAAAGTTCAGCATTTAAGAATTTTTTTTATCATAACATCAGAAGACAAACACTTAGATCTTTAAAAGACATAAACAGAGTATACGAAGATAAATTATGCAACTTTAACTCCTTTTAAATGATCAGATATATAAAACAAAAATGATTACGAAGACAGATAAACCATTCAACAAAGAGGAGTAAACATCACCAACAGTTAACATGCAGGAATCCTATGAATCATCCTTTTATTACTGGTAGATCACGTGAGAAAAATTACAGTGCTTACACCTTACTTGGGCATAAAGATCAACCCTCAATACTTAGAAGTTTGAAGTATTTATAAGAAAGATTACAAACGATCTTGTCATTAATGATCAAAATGTGGTGGAGTCTAAATCTAACTAACTATATAACAAAATACAAAAATATAGGAACTACTAATGATCTGTCAGATTCTCCATGTTGATTTTTGGGGAAGGTTGTTAGCGAGTCATCAACATTGACTTTGATTGTTATGCATACTGACTTGGATAGTACACCTCATCACTTACTCGACCCATCTCTTTTGACTGGGAATGGTGACTTTTAGTAACCTTATGTAGACTTCATCCATCTCTGTATATTTGGCGAAAGTTGGCTTGGTGATGAAAATATACTTGATTTCATGTTGGATACTGAGGTCCAACTGCAGAGTCTCTAAAAATGTTTTTCCTATTATGCTACCTTGTATTCCTGAAAACTTAGAGCTATCCTTTGCCACCATGGAAATATTTTGCTTGTAGTCGGACAAAGTCATCATCTTGTCATTTAAAACCAGTAAACTGGGAAAACCTTTCTTTTGCAAAGCATCAATATTGTTGAAGAATCTTTGAACTTCGATATCTATGTTATGGTCTCTTTCCTACAATTGCAACATTAGTCCTCTCTTGGTCAGAACTTTCTTAACTTCGAGGATAGTCTCTATCCTATCCTCAATTTCTAGACTTTCCAGCTCATCCTTAGTCTTCGAATTTAGAAACCTGATGATTTCATTTGCCTCTTTGGGCACTTCTCCCATCTCTCTCTTTGTTCTATCAATGGTCTGCCTCCTCCTTAACACCAATTGTGCTTCTCAAACATGATCTACACAAGTGGCCACATTTCTGTCATGGATTTTGAGATATCCATCCAAATGTTCTCTTTGGCTTTTGCTAGTGTTTTTCCCACAACTGTTTGCTTTTGCGACTGTTGTATTTCCTGCTTAAGTTTTTCCGATGTGTGCCTCTCAGTGTTGTAGCTTGCATGGAAGGAGGATTTAAGTTTTTGGAGATTCTCTATTTCGTGATGAAATTTTTTAATTTCTTCTCTTTGTAAGCTCATCTCCTCCATTGACTTTGCTAGAGCTTCAGATGTCTCTAGAACTGTCACTGGGGCAGCTAATGGAAGTTATACTACGATAGTTGATGATGTTGTCATTGTGCTAACTCCTGTGAGGGGGATTGCACTCAGTGGAATGACTTCCATGGGATCTGTCTGTTCCTTTTCTTTTACCAACATTTCCAACTTTGCTTCCATCTCCTTGAACTGTGTGTTCTGTTCCATGATTAACTTTAGCATTTCTTCCTTTTGGCCTTCCATCTCGACCATCTCTTTGGCCTGTGAGTCTTCAGTAGCTAGAAATTTAAATTGTTTCCTCATGGATGTTATGTCAGCATTCTTTTTCTTTAGCAGTTCTTCAACTACTTTCACATTGGAGGGGTCGTACCCAATTTTAAGTACCATCTCTTCTAAAGATTTGACCCTATTGTCATTTGCAAAAGATGACACTTTCTCCATCTTTACTTGAGTCTGAACATTGTTCAAAGAAACCTACAACTTTGTAGCAGTTGTGGAATTGTTTGCCAATGTTGAGAAAATCATTTCTTTGATTTGTGTGTGCAAGTCCATCTGGTCAACTGGATGTACCTCTGCAGCATCAAACTCGAAAGTTGATCTTTTGTAATCAGAAATTTCCTTTGGTTGAGGCACCTATGCCTACAAGAAGGCCATATGCATTCTCCCCTTTTCAGTATCAAAGGCGGAGAGCAGTCTATGTTGTTTTGTTGATGTTTGTTTCCATAATTGGGCATAGGTGTTGTTGGTCAACATCTCATTCTTTTTCTTAATCAAATTGTATTTTTTAAAAATACTTAGTCCTGCGAATCCTTGTGATGGCTGAGCGGTCAAGGTGGTGTCAGAATGCTTCTTTGATGAAGAGGTAGACATCATTTGTTGAATTCTTGAGAAAAATGGTGAATGTTCTCCCTCTACTATTGTAGTAGACTGAGTCTCTTCTCCACTAGATCTATCATGGGTATGACTGATCTTGGGATTTTTCCTGTAAAATCGGAAATCCTCTGTTGAGACTTCAGTGACTGACGGGGAGACTTCCTTTCTGGACCTCATCTCTACTGGCACCTATGGAGTAATGGTTTATGAAACACTGGTTGAAGGAGGTTGTTGTTTCGAGTCTTCCAAAGTGTTCATTTCCCACTATGTATGATTCATGAACTTCTCAATTTTGGGTTTGGGAACATGAGCATATGGAGATATTTTATTCTTTAGCCTGGTTTTTGCGATAATGTCATAAGGATCATAGTGCCACGGAAAACTGATGCTAAACTTCATCTCCTTCAAAATTTTATCGGCCATTGCCCCTACAGCTAGGTTGTTACAAATGAAAGGTCCTATCTGTCCCTTGATCCTCAATTGTTGTTTCTTCTTGAAGGCTACAAAATGAATATCACCTAAGTTAATCATTTGTCTAATATATTCCAGGGAGAATATATGCATAGGAAAATATCTAGGCAATTTGTAAGGAGCCAGCTCGCATCCATAAATTATAATCTCTATGTGGTTCTGGTACAGGTATCAGTCTCTGGTCTTGGCGAGGTATGAGAGGTGTAAAATTTGTTGGATTTCTTCGTTTATCCTTGGTTCTCGTCGGTTGCTGAGCATACTTACCACTGGATGGTAGAACTGATTGAAGGTGAAATCTGGTGAGTTCCTTCTCAACAGTGATGTCCAGGATTTGACTGGTTGTGGTTTTCCATTCTGATCTAGCTTCTGCATGGAAAAAAGGAACTTGTTTGCTTGGAAAAATACGAACAAGTATGCCAGTATTGAAGAATATTGGAACATGCCTTCTGTGGGAAACATGAACACTTGTTCGTGGATATTCTCGGCCAAGAAACTATTGTAGTCGAATTGCATTGTGGTGCTTTCCTTGGTAGAGAAAATAGACAAATAACCCAAGATTGGCTCATCTACCCACTCGTCCGAGTAGTATCCAAGTAGGCTGCAAAGAGAGGAGATAATTTGATTTCCTTTTACTGAGAAAATAGATGATTGATACAGGGGATTTTCTTTGGGTAATGGGGCACTCTCAATGAGGAAAATTTCAAAGATCTATGCTCTTTGGGGAAAAGACAACTTTTGATACATTTCGGTTAGGACCTCAATGGTAAAAGGAGAAAAGGATTCGGCTCTAGTTATTTGCGGCATCTAGTCAATGGCTTCAGGTGTGATAGTGAATAGGGTCTCTCCATAGGATGAAACAATAACTCTCTGATTGGGAAGGTAATGCGCCTGGCATTTGAGGGCAAATTCAAGGAAATGATGAATTTGGGGAAACATGTATAGTGGGAGATTGGACTCCTAGAGTCCAATCTCGTCACTCTGGTCTAAGAAAGTTTCTTTGAACCATGAGTGTAGCTTAGCGAAATCAAATTCACATTTGGTCTCGAAAATCAATTAATCTTTGTCAGTCAGATGGATTTAGTCGATGTCGACTGGAGGCGGGAGGAAAGGATTTTCATCAATTTTTGATTGTTTGGACTTTGGCGCCATCACTTTGACTGATCTTTGCAAAATTTGAACAAGGGATGATGTTGACTATGGATTCCATGGATTAATGGAGGTTGTGGAAGGAAAAACGCAGGGAATAGTGATTTCAGAGGTGTCTAGATCGTGAAAAATGGAAAAATGTCGAAAAAGAACGGGATTATCTAGGAAAACGGGTATCCGTTGGAGGCACGGGGAATAGGTCAGCATGCTAAGGGATATGTTTACCTATATTAATTAGCCAATGGATAACTCGAGTATGAGGTGGACGTTAAAGGATGGGTGACAGGTGATTAAGGATGATGTGGAAGGCAGTGATTGGATGATAAGTGAACGAGATCTAACGTGTGACAGGTGAGTGGAGGAGAATATGTTGGCAGAGTGATGAGACGTGACTTATAAGTGGAAAGTAGTGGAGTATGACGTCATGGGATGGCGGGTTAGTGGAGTCTCATGTCACGGGGAGGCAGTGGTATAGGAATCTAGTATGGTGGTTTACTCGGAGGGGGGGGGTAGGCAGTAACTGGTCTAGAACAAGGGGGGTCTGAGTTAACAAAATGGTGACATGTTAGGATGGGGCCCGTCAGGGAATACCACCAACTCGGACCNCCCCCCCCCCCCCCCGCCATTAAAGGTAGAATGGTCGGGGGGGGTCCGATATTACTTGTCGGTCATCGATTTGAGCATCATTTTCTCAATCGTAGATCTCGACGCACTTTTTAATCACGGGGCGTGAATCATATTGCACTGAAAGAACTTAGGATAGCATGGATTTGTGGGTTTTTTGCACTATTTTTCTTTCTTTCTACCACCAAGGGGTTAGAACACAACCTTCTAACATCAAAATAGTGAATCTCATTCAACATCGTGCTTGGTTTTATTGAAGGAAATCCAAATAACCTATTTACCCAACACATTTAACCCGGATTAGATTGTTGGGCTAAAAATTACTTTATCCTGGGGCTATTTGATCAAGTTTAAACAGTTTGGTCAAATTTATTCACTAACTAACTTATCTACTTGGCTAAGATTAAACAGTTTAGCCAAGCTTTATTCACTAATCCTATCAGCATAAATTCAAAAAGACTTGACCATGGTTAAACTGTATGGATCAAGTCATTATTATTGCATGGGGCCTTATCCATTTTTCCTTTATGCCCTATTTTATTCTTTTTCTTTTCTTTCTTTTATTTTTTCTTTCTCTTTTCTTTTCTTTCTTTTTTCTTTTCTTTTGAAAATAATTTGCAAAATAAAATATTATTTGTAACCAAATTACATCAAGAGTAAAAATTTCCAGTCACCAGTTGATCCTATGAAACATAGGGTTATAACAGTGGCTCCACCTGGGGATGGTTCTCTCCTTGCGAGGTGCCAAGAACCTACTTCCTGATGTTTGTAAATATTTTCTCCATTGCTTATTCTGCTATCTGATTTGTTTTTATTTTGAGAATTTGGTGGCACTGGTCAGTGGCTTAGGGCCGTCTCTGCGGGCTTCAACCATCTAATCAACATCACCTACATACAACCTGAATGTAAACAAATGGTATGTACAGTGGAAATGGATTTATGAGATCTTTATTGGGGTGGAAAATAATGCTTTAGCATCCTGCCATTCATAGGTCCACCTGGAAGGTCTGTTTCATCACTGTCTTTGAGAAAAAATGTGTTATTTCCTTTGAATGTCTGAATGATGTAAGGGCCTTTCCATAAGCTATAAAATTGTCCATGTTTACCCTTATCCTCATTCATGGAATCCCATTTCAACACCAAATCACCCAACTCAAAATCGTCCTCTTTAGTTCTTTTGTCATAAATCTTTTTTATACCTTCCTGGATAACATGAGTCTTGTTATACACTTCTTCTCTGGACTGCTGCAACTGGATCATTTGATTTATTCTTCTTTAGGTATCATTTGGCTCTACTTTCACTTCCTGCAACAGTTTCATGACAGGGACCCCCAAAGAAAAAGGAAAAACTGCCTCAGTACCATATATACCAACTAGTATGGGAACATACCAATTGATCGTTTAGTGCTCAGTCTATCAGCCCAGAGCACATGAACAAAATTATTATTCCAGGACTTCTTGTTCTCTTGTTGTGCTTTCTTAATGATATTCACCAAACTTTTGTTTGAGGACTCAGCCAGCCCATTTCCCTGAGGATAATAAGCTATTGAGTGTCCCAAAGTAATGTGGTATTGTCTACAAAACTATATAAGTCTTTTGGATCTGAAAGTCATTGCATTGTCAGCTATAATTTTCCTGGGGCATCCAAAACGAGACAAAATATTAGTTTCCAAAAATTTAATGATAACATAATCAGAAGCTTGTTTGCATGGCACAGCCTTGATCCACTTCATGAAGTAGTATGTGGCTATAAGGATCCACTTATGTTGGCCCGAGGAGGGTGGATGTATTTCTCCTATAAATTCTAAACCCCATTGTTGGAATGGAGCTTCAACCGATATGGGTTTCATGGGGAGAGGCAGAAGCTTCCTTTTACCTTCGAAAACCTGGCATTTGTGGCAAGAAGTGACTTTCTGATGAACATCAGCAAACAATGTAGGCTAGTAGAAACCAGCTCTGAGAATATTGTTAGTTTTGGTCTTCCAATTTAGATGCCTTCCACATTCCCCTGCATGGAAATCCAACAACCGTTAGCTTCATCCTTCAATAGGAAATTAAGCAAAATACCTCCAGGGTCTTTCCAATAAAGGTTTCCTTCCAGAATACAATATTTCAATGCTTTCAGTTTAATAAATATGTCTTTGGTCTTAGTCAAACCAGGAGGATCTTGTAAGTTATGAAATACAAAAATGAGGTCTGTGTACCAAGGAGAGTTTAAGAATACCTCTTTTACATTTGGAGTTGCCTAGTCTTCCTGCTCGTCAACTACAGCCAAAAAATTAATGTCTAGAGCATGAAAATTGGATTCAACCATTAGTTTGGCCAAACCCTAACCTTTGATCAATTTAGTGGGTTTTATTTCTATGTCATATTCCAGAATAACTGCAATCCACTTTCCTCTCCTACCATCTGGATTATCCTGAGTCAAGATATCTTTTACCACGACATTCAGAACATATGCAATTGTGTGAGAATGGAGAATATAGACTCCGAAATCTTTTATGGCCTTTACCAGGGAAAAATCTTGTTTCTCCATTATGTTGTAGTTCAATGCAACATCTCTCAAATATTTTGTGAAAAACGCTATGGGTTGTTCGTACCCTTCATTGTTTTTTCTGCAATAGTACTACTGCGATGGTGTGTTCAGAAGCAAAAGAGAAAAAAAATAAATCCTTGGTGTAATCTGGGCTGATCAAAACTAGGGCTTGGGTGAGTGCATGTTTCACCTGCTCAGATGATTGTTTGGACTCGGTGTTCCATCTGATTTTGGTGTCCTTTTTTAACATATTTTTGATATTCCTAAGAAGTTCGACCAAGTTGGGTATGAATCTTCTTAGGAAATTTATTTTCCCAATGAATGATTGCAACTCTTTGATGTTCCTCGGGTGTTCCACTTTCTGGATGGATTCTATTCTGCTGGGATTTATTTTAATTCCATCTTTAGAGATTATGTGCCCCAACAACTTGCCTTCCTCTAAACCAAAAAGGGTCTTTTTGGGATTCAATGAAATCCCAAACTTTCTGCACTTCTCAAATACTCGTCTGAGATGTTGTAAATGTTCCTCGTCAGATTTGGAGTAGACAGTCACGTCATCCAGATGACTATAAATCTTCCAATATCATCCACAAAAGAAATGTCCAATGCTCTTTGGAAAGTGGCACCAATGTTCATCAGACCAAAGGACATTTTCACATACACGAAGTTTCCCCAGGGTGTGGTGAATGTTGTTTTCTCCTGGTCATCTGGGTGGACAAGGACTTGGTTGTAACCCGAGAAATCATCTAGTAAGGAGATCCTACTGGCCCCAACTACCTTTTGTAAGATGTCGTCCATTTTAGGCAAAGGTTAATTGTCTTTGAGGGAAACCTTTTTTAGGTTTCTAAAATAAATGAAAAGCCTGATTTCGCCAGTTTTCTTCCTGGTAGGAACTAGATTAGAAACCCATTTGGAAAATCTCAATGGGACTATAAGTTTTTTATCATACATTTTTTTGATTTCCTTCTCTATCAGGGGAAGCAACTTGGGATTGATTCTCCTAAGTTTCTGCCTGAAAGGTTTGTATTCTTCTTTTATTGGGATCCGATGTTGTATGATACTTGTGTCATAAGATTTTAAATCCTTATAACCCGAAGCAAACACATCTGCATATTCCCTAAACAGTTCAATATATTTGTGTTTTTGCTTAGGGGGTAGAGATTTGGAAAGTTTTATCATCTTGGGTTTTTCCTCTGTTCCTATGTTACACTCTTTGATCTCTTTACCACTAGCTTCAATTTTTGGTTTTTTCACTACATTGTTAAAATCAAACAAGTCTTTTAGCGGAACTAAACCTCAAGGTAACACATTGTTCTTCAAATGTAAAATACCAGAATCTACTTCATTTTCATTCAATTCCTCTTAATCTACTTCATTTTCATTCAATTCCTATGAATCTACTTTATTTACACTACCATTTTCAAAAACAGATTTCTTTACATTATCATCATCATTCTCTAAGTCTATATTTGTACATTCAAAATCATTCTTACACTGTATGAAGTCTTCAATTTGATCGTCATTTCCAAATACCTAACAGTATCTGATGTTGTCTAGGACAGTTGGCCTACATTTCACTTCTACTGTGTATTGGCAAGTGGGACAGAAAGGTATTTTGCATGTAGCTACTGAAGTAGCCAATCCATCTGCTAGTATGTTATGTCACCTGGGAATTACCTACAAGTCAATTTCTGTGAAACATTGAAGAGCATCCAAAGCAGCATTCCTATAAAACCTAAGTCTGGGATTTTTATCTGCATACTCACCTTTAATCTGTTTAATAAACGGTTAAGAGTCACCTCTTACCATAATTTGTTTGGCACCAACCTTCTTTAGTAGTTTCAAGACGAGCATCAAAGCTTCATACTCAGCTATGTTGTTAGTGCACTAGAAATTTAGTTTGTAAGAGTGGCTCTCTGAATACCTTGATTTGTGATTGTGCAACCAGACTCCAGCTCCAACTCCCTCTTTTCTCATAGCTCCATCAAAATCCATACTCCATAAATCTACTGGTAGTTCATCACTTTCTACTGTTACAACGTTCTTTACCTGAGTGATTTCTTTATCTTCCATAATGGCAGGTGCATCATCTTCTAACTGAGCAATTAGATTATCCAGATCACCATCGTTGTACAATATGAATGATTCCAGATCAGAATGTGTAGAGTATAATGGGTAGTTATGTGGTTTTTCTTGACTGCTGACCATATACTTCATCAGAGTCTCTCTGTAAAGTCTTCTATGTTGTCCAAATACTGGGATGGTGGTATAATACATATCTAGTTGCAAGGTGCCTTTCAGCTTAGCTCCCCAAGATATTGATAGCAACATACTATATTTCGGGGGAATGTCTACAACCACGATATCCATCACCATACTTTTCTTTGGGATTTGAGCTAGGGTGATGCATGAATATTTAATTATCCCTATAAATTTGACCTTGCTGGAGTCAAAAGAGTGAAAATACTTGTAGGGTCAAGTGACATCAAGCCCCAACTTCTCCATCACATCTTTGGGCCTCATGTTGTGAGAGGCGTTGGAATCGAGCAAAGCATTGCGTAAATTTTTTTCATGGATATTCAGACTAATAAAGAATAGGGAAACACCATCGTTATGAGTTTGTCCATCTACTTCAGGGCCAAACAACAGCTCGAGTTGATCATCCATAAGATTTACAGTGTCTGAGTGCATCCCTGATCCAATATTCAATGCCTTTGTACCTATCTCTGGTTCGATGCTTAATTCTTTTATCACCTGCGACCTGTAAGAATTTTTTCTCATCAATTTGGATAAGGGAATAGGAATTTTCAATTTGGCTAGTTCCCCTTCCAGATTGAAGGTGGTGGAAATCTTGCTTAGGCTCCGCACTTCTGGTTTTTCTGTCATATTTCTTTGGGTAGGAGTATTTGACTAACTAGTAGACGCGACCTTGGTTTTATTTGATCTTTGCGAGATTTTAGGTTTTTTCTTTGCAAAAGATTCGACATTATTCTTCTCAAGGACTTTCTTGAAAGAGGTATCTAAGGTTTTCTTGGCCTCAGACGTCTTCTTCGCTTCAGTAGCCTTTTTGTGGGATTGTCATCAGTCTTCTTGCTCCTTAATTTATACTGTCTGTGCACCTCCATTATGGAATTCTCAAAGGTATGTTGTTTTGTTTCATCTTCCTCCTCATTCACCTTTGTTTGTGAGAGGAGAAAGAGCTCTTGTTCTTCATGAGTAAAAAATTAGAGTCATCATCGTGGACTCCCATGAGGTTTATGTGAGTGTCATCCAAATCATCGATTACCTCCTCCCCATCATCAACATAATTCTCCTAAAGAGGTGGTATAATCTGTTGATCATGCCCCTTTTTCTCTCTTTGATCTCTCGGGTCTCTCTGTCTGATCTAGGGAGGGTTCCTTTTGAAGTTTGGATTTGTGATATGAGGGGCTGGTTGATTTTCCCTAGGTGGATTCCTATCACCGATGGTTAGTATTTCCATCATTCTTTCCATACTTCTGACTATGGAATCTAATTTGGTATCTGAGGAAGACATGGAAGGCTCTTCTTTGATTGTAACCCTTCTCTTTGTTCTTTGCCTGGCTCTTCTGGCTAGTAGATTCGCTTCTACACTCACTGCACTTTTATGCATGTCTTCTAGAGTGACAAAATTCCTTTCCTTTAGTTGATATGACATATCATCATCAAATCCGTCAGGGACCTTGATTAAATCCAAACCTTGTGGGGGTTTAATATCAGCTGGAATCACATTATAAAGATTGTTGAAACGGATGCAATAATCCTTCATTGTTTCCCCTTGATTTCATTTGATATTCTCAGGTAAATTTATCAGAGGTAATTTTATCCAACCACTTCGAAATTGGGATCTATCCCTGCCAGTTTCAGAGAGGGATCTCTCTATAGAATTTAACTATATTTCAGGTTTCAGATATTAGGATAGTTAAATAAATAAGATTGTGTTGTTTGTTTTATAAAATGGCTTAAATATTGTTTACGCATCCATTGGGCTATGGGGTCTGTTTTATAAAGTTTGAGACCAAAGAAAAGATTTTATTAGGTCTTTTCATAGGTCGAGGTAATGCAATTGTTGGATCCTTTAGAATTAAAATGATGGATAGTGGAAAAGATGAGATAATCAGTTAAAATAAAGAAGCATTTAAGAATTTATTTATCATAACATCAAAAGACAAACACTTAGATCTTTAAAAGCCAGAAATTGAGTATACGAAGATAAATTCTGCAACTTTAACTCCTTTTAAATGATCATATATAGAAAAAAAAATGAATATGAAGACAAATAAAACATTCAACGAAGAGGAGTAAACATCACAAAAAGTTAACACGCAGGAATCCTGTGAATCATCCTTTTATTACTAGTAGATCTCATGAGAAAAATTACAGTGCTTATAGTTTTCTTAGGCGTAAAGATCAACCCTCAGTACTTCAAAGTTTGAAGTATTAATAAGAAACATTACAAATGATCTTGTCATTAATGAGCAGGACGTGGTGGAGTCTAAATCTAACTAACTAGATAACAAAATACAAAAATATAGGAATTGTTAATGATCTGTTGGATTCTCCATGTTGATTTTTGGGGAAGGTTGTTGGAAAGTCATCAACATTGACTTTTATTGTTCTGCATGCTAACTTGGATTCTACGCCTCATCACTTACTCGATCAGAGTGCATAGATCTTCCCATCTCTTTTGACTGGGAATGGTGACTTTTAGTAACCTTCTGTAGACTTAATCCATCTCTGTATATTTGGCAAAAGTTGGTTTGGTGATGAAAATATACTTGATTTCATGTTGGATATTGAGGTCCAACTGTAGAGTCTCTAAAAATTCTTTGCCTTTTATGCTACCTTGTATTCCTGAAAACTTAGAGCTATCCTTTTCCACCATGGCAATATTTTGCTTGTAGTCGGACAAAGTCATCATCTTGTCATTTAAAACCAGTAAATTGGGAAAACCTTTCTTTTGGAAAGCATCAATCTTGTTGAAGAATCTATGAACTCCTATATCCATGTTCTGGGATCTTTCCTTCAATTGCAACATTAGTCCTCTCTTGGTCAGAACTTTCTTAACTTCGAGGATAGTCTCTGTCCTATCCTCAATTTCTAGACTTTTCAGCTCATCCTTAGTCTTTGAATTTAGAAACCTGATGATTTCATTTTCCTCTGTGGGCATTTCTCCCAGCTCTCCCTTTGTCCTGTCAATGACCCGCCTGCTCCTTAACACCAATTCATGCTCCTCAAACATGATCTGCACGAGTGGCCAGATTTTTGTCATGGATTTTGAGATATCCATCCAAATTTTCTCTTTGGCTTCTGCTAGTGTTTTGCCCACAACTGTTTGCTTTTGCAATTGTTGTATTTACTGCTTAAGTTTTTCTGATGTGTGCCTCTCAGTGTTTTAGCTTGCCTAGAAGGAGGATTTAAGTTTCTGGAGATTCTCTATTTCGTGATGCAATTTTTTAATTTCTACTCCTTGTAAGCTCATCTCCTCCATTGACTTTGCTAGAGATTCAAATGTCTCTAGAAATGTCATTGGGGCAGCTAATGGATGCTCTGTTGTGGTAGTTGTTGATGTTGTCATTGTGCTAACTCCTGTGAGGGGGACTGCACTCAGTGGAATGACTTCCATGGGCTCTGTCTGTTCCTTTTGTTTTACCAACCTTTCCAACTCTGCTCCCATCTCCTTGATCTGTGTGTTCTGTTCCATGATTAAATTTAGCATTTCTTCCTTTTGGCCTTCCATCTCGGCCATCTCTTTGGCATGTGAGTCTTCAGTAGCTAGCAATTTAATTGTTTCCTCAAGGATGTTATGTTAGCATTCTTTTTCTTTAGCAGTTCTTCAGCTACTTTCACATTGGAGGGGTCGTACACAATTTTAAGTACCAGCTCTTCTAAATATTTGATCATGTTGTCCTTTGCAAAATATGACACTCTCTCCAGCTTTAGTTGAGTCTAAACATTGTTCATAGAAACCTACAACTTTGCAGCAGTTGTGGAAGCGTTTTCCAATGTTGAGAAAATAATTTCTTCGGTTTGTCTGTGCAAGTCCATCTGGTCAACTGGATGTACCTCTGCAGCATCAAACTCGAAAGTTGACATTTTGTAATCAGAAATTTCCTTTGGTTGAGGCACCTGTGCCTGCAAGAAGGCCATATGAATTCTCCCCTCTTCAGTATCAAATGCAGAGAGAAGTCTATGTTGTGTTGTTGATGTTTGTTTCTAGAAATAGGCATAGGTGTTGTTGGCCAACATCTCATTCTTTTTCTTAATCAGATTGTATTTTTCAAAAATACTTAGTCTTGCAAATCCTTGTGATGGTTGAGCAGTCAAGGTGGTGTCAGCCTGCTTCTTTGATGAAGAGGTAGACATCATTTGTTGATTGCTTGAGAACAATGGTGAATGTTCTCCCTCTACTACTGTAGTAGACTGAGTCTCTTCTCCCCTAGATCTGTCAGGGGTATCACTGATCTTGGGATTTTTCCTGTAAACTCGGAAATCCTCTACTGAGACTTCAATGACTGATGGGGAGACTTCCTTTCTAGGCCTCTTCTCTGCTGGTACCTGTGGAGTAATGGTTTTTGAAACACTGGATGAAGGAGGTTGTTGTTATGAGTATTCCAAAGTGTTCATTTCCCACTCTGTTTGATTCATAAACTTCTCAATTTCAGGTTTGGGAACATGAGCATATGGAGAGATAATGCTGCAAGGATCATAGTGCCATGGAAAACTGATGTTGAACTTCATCTCCTTCAAAATTTTATCGACCATTTTCCCTGCAACTCGGCTGTTACAGATGAAAGGTCATATCTGTCCCTTCATCCTCAATTGTTGTTTCTTCTTGAAGGCTACAAAATGAATATCATATGAGTTAATCATTTGTCTAATATATTACAAGGATAATATACGCACAAGAAAATATCTAGGCAATTTGTAGGGAGCCAACTCGCATCCATAAATTCTAATCTTTGTGTGGTTCTGGTACAGGTACCAGTCTCCGGTCTTGGCGAGGTATGAGAGGTGTAAAATTCGTTGGATTTCTTCGTTTATCCTTGGTTCTCGTCGGCAGCTGAGCATACTTACCACTGGATGGTAGAACTAATCTATGAACTAATTGAAGGTGAAATATGGTGAGTTTCTTCTCAGCAGTGATGTCCAGGATGTGACTAGTTGTGGTTTTCCATTATGATCTAGCTTCTACATGGAAAACAAGAACTTGTTTGTTTGGAAAAATACAAACAAGTATGTCAGTATTGAAGAATACCAGAACATGCCTTATGTGGGAAACTTGAATAGTTGTTTGTGGATATTCTCGGCCAAGAAACTGATGTAGTCGAACTGCATTATGGTGCTTTTCTTGGTAGAGAAAATAGACAGATAACCCAAGATTGGCTCATCTACCCACTCATCCGAGTAGTATCCAAGTAGGCTGCAAAGAGAGGAGAGAATTTGATTTCCTTTTACTAAGAAAATTGATGATTGATATGGGGGATTTTCTTTGGGTAATGGGGCATTCTCAGGGAGGAAAAGTTCAAAGATCTGCGCTCTTTGGGGAAAAGACAACTTTTGATACATTTCGGTTCGGACCTCAATGGTAAAAGGAGAAAAGGATTCCTCTCTAGTTATTTGTAGCATCTGGTCAATGGATTTGGGTGTGATAGTGAACAGGGTCTCTCTAGAGGAAGAAACAATATCTCTCTAATCGGGAAGGTAACACACCTGGAATTTGAGGGAAAATTCGAGGAAATGATGAATTTGGGGAAACATGTATAGTGGGAGATTTCCCTCCCAGAGTCCAATCTCGTCACTCTGGTCTAAGAAAGTGTCTTTGAACCATGAGTGTAGCTCAGTGAAATTGAATTCACATTTGGTCTCGAAAATCAGGTAATCTTTGTCGGCCAGAGGGATTCGGTCTATGTCGACTGGAGGCGGGAGGAAAGGATTTTCATCAATTTCTGATTGTTTGGACTTTGGTTCCATCACTTCAATTGATCTCTGTGAAATTTGAATAAGGGATGATGCTGATTGTGGATTCCATGGATTAATGGAGGTTGTGGAAGGAAAAGGCACAGGGAATAGTGATTTCAGAGGTGTCTGGATCGTGAAAAATGAAAGAATGGCGAAAAAAACAGGATTATCTGGGCAAATGGGTATCTGTTAGAGGCACAGGGAACAGGTCAACAGGATAACATATATGTTTTCTTGTATTAATTAGCCAACAGATAACTCGGGTATGAGGTGGAAGTTAAAGGATGGGTGATGGGTGATGGGTGATTGAGGATGATGTGGAAGGTAGTAATTGGATGATAAGTGAACGAGATCTGATGTGCGACAACTGAGTGGAGAAGAATATGTTGGTGGAGTGATGAGACATGACTTATAAGTGGCCCATAGTGAAGTATGACGTCACGGGATGGTGGGGTAGTGGAGTGTGATGTCACGGGGCGGCAGTGGTATAGGAATCTGGTACTGCGGTTTACTCGGAGGGGGGGGCAGGCGGTAACCAATTTAGAACAAGGGGGGTCTGAGTTAACAAAATGGTGACATGTAAGGATGGGGCCCGCTGGGGAATACCACCAAATCGGACCCCCCTGCCCCCGCCATTAAAGGTAGAATGGTTAGGAGGGGGTCCAATATTACTTGTCAGTCGTCGATCTGAATGTCGTTTTCTCAGCTGTAGATCTCGATGCACTCTTTAATCATAGGGAACGAATCATATTGCATTGCAGGAACTTAGGATAGCGTGGATTTGTGGGTTTTTTGCACTATTTTTCTTTCATTCTGCCACCAAGGCGTTAGAACACAACCTTCTAACATCAAAATAATGAATCTCATCCAACATCATGCTTGTTTTTATTGAAGGAAAACCAACTAACCTATTTTATAACCTATTTACCTAACACAATTAACCCAGATTAGATTGTTGGGCTAAAAATTACTCTATCCTGGGGCTATTTGATCAAGTTTAAACTGTTTGATCAAATTTATTCAGTAACTAACCTATCTACTTGGCTAAGATTAAACAGTTTAGTCAAGCTTTATTCACTAATCCTATCAGCATAAATTCAAAAAGACTTGACCATGGTTAAACTGTATGGATCAAGTCATTATTATTGCATGGGGCCTTATCCATTTTTCCTCCATGCCCTCTTTTATTCTTTTTCTTTTCTTTCTTTTATTTTTTCTTTCTCTTTTCTTTTCTTTCTTTTTTCTTTTCTTCTGAAAATAATTTGCAAAATGAAATATTATTTGTAACCAAATTACATCAAGAGTAAAAATTTCTAGACACTAGTTGATCCTATGAAACATAGGGTTATAACAGGTACCATCCTTAAATTGAGGTGAATTGGCTAGGGGTTTTCTGGGGATATGCTACCTAGAAAAAAATATAATAAATAACTAATCATGATCATAGTGGATTATGTTTGCTACAATATCATATTCGATTTATTTCACTCCAAATATTTATATATATTAGTTACCTAGTTATTGAAGTTATCATTCAAGGAAAATTAATGAAGATATTGATGATCATATATTTATGTCATGAGAACACCTAAACCGCGTTTATGTTTAATTGGTTTTGATATGTTTATGTGCTCATTAATTAGTTAAGCATTGAGAGATTTCTTTTCAATAAAATATAGCTTTTGAATTAGCAACTCTAATTCATTTAAATTCACAAAATAACAATATGAAACCATGATATTATATACATGTATTAAAAAAATTATAAGAGTACAATGAACACTTGATGAAATTACACTCCTAATTTTACTTGATCACCCACATTTACTTCACTACTTAAATTTACATAATCATTTTCTTAACCAATTACAACATGTACATATTTAACTCTTATTAAGAACACCACTTGAACTCTCATATAATACACAATAGTATTTAAATTAAAAAGTGGATATTGTAGAGGCACATTCAAAAACTCATTGTAGTCTTCCTAGAAAAAAGTTTGCCTATATGACCTTCTCTCTAATAAGTAGTGGTGCAATGAAATGGAAAAAGTGCAATAGTCACATGTTCGCCATTCCATGAGATGTCATCATAAAAAAAAAATGCATATTAATACTACTATCATCACTTCTATAATTATCAATATTTTAAAAATCGATACTTCTATAATAAACATGAAGTTAAATATGTATATGTCATATTTAATTAAATAATATAACCTAAAATTAATACAATTATGAACTTCCATCTTGATCAAAGTATGTATGAACTAGTTATAGACTACTTTGAGCTCATACTAGAGCACGAAACACTTACGTTGAATTAGAACTTGTATGCCTCCTCTATGTAAGAAACAATACAAAGGAAATACTTATGAGTGGACATAAAAAAATCTTCTAATAAAAATAAGTCACCTACGTTGAATTAGAACTTGTATGCAGAAACAATACAAAGGGAATACTTATGAGTGGACATAAAAAAAAATCTTCTAATAAAAATAAGTGAATTTTTTTAATAAGATACTTATGAGTGGACATAAAAAAAATCTTCTAATAAAAATAAGTGAATTTTTTTAATAAGATATTTATGAAATTTGGGTCATTACTACATGAATTTATCAAGCTAGACTCTAAATTAGATGAGGATGAATAACTTGATGAGTTAACCATTATTTATAAAATTTGGTAATAATATTGAAAATTGGTTAATTAAAATATAAAAATGGGGTTATTATATGGGTGAGGGTTTATAGTGTTGAGGAATTAAGGTTATAAGGATTGAAGGACGTTGTTGAGTAAGGGCTTGCAAGTGTTAAGGGTTAAAGTAGTTGGGGGTGTTAGGGATTAGACATGTGATAGGTTATATGTATAACAGGTTAAGTTAGATGTATGGTAGGTTACATTGGTTGGTTGGTTTGGAATATTAAGGCTAGCCATGTACGGTAGCTTAGGTTGGTTGGCTCCAACCATTGTGGATGGACAAATGATTTTTCAACTAAATGAGGTAGAGCTCAATGAAAGCAAGTTAGTAAAGGATGATACTAGCTTAGATGAGCCCAATGATGATGAAATTGGTCTACCCTAATGGTGATGAAATTCGTCAAAAATAGCAAGTGAAGGTACTAAGGATAAACCTAAGTTTGAAAACCATGATGCCCCTTCATGAATCCTGGACAAGTAGTTACTAGATTCCAATGGTCAAGGGGTGACAACATAGCTTGAAAGAATTGGGTAGCTCTATCAAAATATTTGTCCTAACCTAAGGATTGACACTCAAATGAGAGTGCAACCCTTTTATTGGTAAATTAGATATGATAAAAAAGGATTTAAAAGATACCAAGGAAAACAACTATGTTTTGTATGAAAAACTATTGTGGGGAGCTATTTGGAAGCTTATCCCCACAATCCTAACTTAGACTATAAATTATTTTTTCCCTCAAGGGAGAGTTTAATTCAATTTGTTTAAGTTGCTTTATTTTTAAAGAGCTAAGTTTGGCATCGTGAGTTAAGCAAGTTTGATTTAAGATGTGTGAAGGAGGTATTTCAGACTTCCAATCATTTATGATTCATCAAGATTGCTTATGAGCACAAGGTGAAGAGCATGATATGATAGAAAAGTCTTTAGGTCCTTTATTTGTGTGCACGAGTGAGTGATAGAAAAAATGGAAAAAAAGTTGAAGTAAATATTGAATGGAATTGCAGAAAAGGATTAGGAATGAGATAAATGAGTAATTCTAATAATTATTATTCTTAATTTTCAATAATAATAATAATCCTCTTGTGTTAGCTTAATCAGTTGGTGCCACTTTTGCTAGGATGTTGCTAGTAATTAGGTGTGATGTGCATATCCATGATTTGATTTTGATAGGGTTAAGTTGGTGCCACTTTTGCTAGTAATTAGGTGTGATGTGCATATCCGTGATTTGATTTTGATAGGGTTAGGTGCACTGAGTCAACATTGCCCACTTTACATTGGGTACAAACCTTAGAATAGGGGAAGTGCATGGAATTTTCTTCAAGATTTATTTCCAAGGAAATAATAATAATAATAATAATAACAATAATTATTATAATAATTACTAATTACTTATAATAATTATTATTAGTAATTATAATTATTATTATTAGTAGTAGTAGTAGTAATAACTATTATTATTAGTTATAAATTTCAAAAACTTATTCATTTTTACTTGTTAATTTTTAAGTGTTCTTGCATCAAAACGATCGATGGGACATGATGCTAGACACGATGTAGGAAAATGAAAATCCAACGTTGAGACGATTCATGAACAACACTATGACAATGCACAATCAACACACTTATGATGGAAGAATAACGCTCGATCTATTTCAGTGTTGAAACAATCAACACTAAAGATGCACTGATGACACACATGAGATGTAGCTCTTGGAAAAATGAGAAAAACATGTGATGCAAATTAAAATTTTGTCACCCTACCCAACTATTCCTAACTCTATTCCCCTTCATTTCATTTCCATATGAACCTATGGGGTAGATATTGTTGGAGCTGAAAGGAATTTGTGGGGCACTAAGTAGGAGAAGAAAAGAGAGATTTGTGGGGCATCACTAGAACTATTGGATTACAAGGTAATATCTTTCCTCACTATATCTATTGGATTGGAATTTGAGATGGCATTTGGTTTTTAATATTTAGACTAGATTTGGAATGGGATGGGATTTGGGTTTTATGAATTTAAAAAACAAAAATAAAACAACATAGGATCTAAACATTACCTCTTACCTATTCCTATATTTCTCTCCCTCTCCCTCTTCCTCACCATATTCTCTCCCATTTCTTCTTTGTTTTCCTCTCTTTCTCCCACCCTCCCTATTCCTTTTCTTCTTCCTATTCCTCTCTTTATCTCCCTCTTATACTTCCTATTTTCCTCTTCATCTTCATCTTCCTCTCCTTCCTCTTCCACTCCCTCTTCATCTTTCACTCTTATTTTTATTCCCCCTTCCTCTTTCTCGTTACCCATCTCCTTCCTCCTCTTTTTCTTCTCCCTCTCCCTCCTCACATTCTTCGTTTTCATTTTTCTCTTATCCCTTCACCCCCTCTTCCATTTTTATTCCTCTCCCACTCTCCCTCTTCAAGGTATAATAACCCAAATAACCCAAATAGTCACATTATTATTTATTATTATTATTAAATTGTTGTTATTATTTTACATATGGTTCACAGTACTGGATATCGATGCTCACTGCATCCACAGAAAACCTCCCCAAAATCCACAAGAGAACATGGGGTGGTCGATCATTTTCAAAGTATTAGGGGCTCAACAACAAGAGAATATTATAGACCCATTAAGAGGCACAACATGTCACTCCAAGGATTTGAACCTGGGAGTGGAGGGTAACAATCATTCCTCCCAACCACCCAAGATACATCCAATGGACCATTATTAAATTTTTATTATTATTTCCGTGCCTTAAAATAAACCATAATTCACTAAGCAATTAATTGTACCAAAAGTAATCCCACATCCCTAGATATGAGGGTAGTGGTAATACCCCTGCAAAAGTTCATGAGACAAGAGATAAAAACAATAGAGGCCTTGAAGGCTTAGATGTTGAAAATGAAAACGTTGATCAAACTCCTATGATAACTAGTGAAGAGTTTGAAAAACTAAGGGATAAAGGTCTCATCCAATATTAATGTGCCTACAAACTAATACACATAAAAATCCAATAATAGTTAGCTTGAATAATGACTATCATTAATCCAATATTAGTTATCTTTGTTATCAATACCACTCTCAAATATATGATAGATACCATTGAGATTATTGTGCTTCCATGTGTACTTTTAATTAATTATATAGAATAGTTATCATTGGGATTATTATACCTACCGACTAATAGGGACAAGAATCACCTCATTCAAACTATGTAGCAGTTTTGATAGAGTAGGGAGTTGAACACATGATTGAAATAAGGCTAATAAGTGAACCTTTGTATCAACATTTCATTGTAGGATGAAATCTCACCATGATGCTATGGGCCAGAGACCCCAAAAAAGGAGCTTAGTGCTACAAATCCAGATTTTTCCTTGTACATAATGAATGCAACGACATTTATAATATTGCAATATTAAATATTTATAAAGAAACTCATTGTTGTTTGTTCTTCGAGCCCTATTAACCTCTCTATGGCTTCATTTTAAGTTATCTTTGTATTATTATTCACTGGTAGTTATACTAGAAGATGTTCCACATAATATGGTAAATAGATGCCACAGATGCCACACTAAATTCCTCATATTGAATACAATTCACACAAACTACATAATATGGTAAATAGATGCCACATATGCCACACTGAATTCCTCATATTGAATACAATTCACACAAACTAATCTACAAGAAAGAGTGGTGGAGGAGTTCAATTCAATGGTTACTTCGATACCCACATTATTAACGGTTCAACTTCACTGGAAAAAGGAAAATATAACCTTATTTTAGTTTCTTCGAGATTTATTCATCCCCATCCTTTTTGTACTCTAAAAATACCTATGAATAACTTTGTAGATATTATGAAAATTTGAATTATTCCCAATGTGGACAAGCACTTATTTTTTGCATTAAAATATTATATGTATGCCTTCTATGTTATATATATTTGTTTTTTTTACATTATTTTCGATAATTTTGGTAGCATGAGAACCTCTTAATGGATACAAAAGATTCATATATTAGTTGTCCAATATGAATCCTTTATAGGAATCTCATGGAATTCCACTTTACCTGAAGCCCCAAGGATAATTTCTCTTTTTAGGTTATTATTGATATATAATAAATTTATCATCAAGGGGAATTATGTATGAGTTTTGATTAGTGTTTGAATTTCACCTTCACTATAAATGTTTTTATCAAATTTAAAATGTTGTGACTATCATTTGGATTTTAAATGTTTTTGTTGTTAATCTAGTACTATTTACAAAACTTTATCTCTGCTACTCTGTAAGACAAGATATGATGCCAATACCATAAGAAATGTTACTATCGGATTGAAGGAAGATGTATTCACATCCACTCGAATATTTACATCAAAGTTTAGTTGACTTTGGCTAAGTTTAGTTGAATTTGGTGACTTTTTTTTACCTTTCATTGAAAAAAGCATCTTTGCATATGTTGAATTATGCGCATGTATTTTCAATATTCATGTAAAATATGCATATATTTTATTCCATGGATTTTATGCATATTTACCTCAGTAGCATATTGTTATAATAGAATTATAGATCATATGGAAAGCATCTTTGCATATGTTGAATTATGCGCATGTATTTTCAATATTCATGTAAAATATGCATATATTTTATTCCATGGATTTTATGCATATTTACCTCAGTAGCATATTGTTATAATAGAATTATAGATCATATGGTTTCCAACAAAGAGGGGTCATATGAAGATGTTAGATGTAGGGAAGGAGATGAGAAATGTCATAGAAAAAAAGGTCAAGATATAATAATTGATGATGATAGTAACAAAAATCCACAAGTGAGTTGTAATTACATAGTTTTTTTTTTTAAGAAAAACAGTTGGGAATTTATATATAAAAAGAGATTTGTGCTTTCACATATTACAAAAAGCAGAGTATTGAATTCTCTGTTCTTCTCCTAGAAAATTGTCTTACTGATGCAATCTAATTATGCTAGTGGAACTGCTCTAGTAGGATCTACTGACTTTCCATGAACAAATGGCTACATATGTAAACAAAATTAACAAAAACTTGCATTTCATCGAAAAACCTGTCTAGAAATTATGAAAAGCTTCCAAGTCCTCCTGGAAATTCGCTGGATTTGCTATTGGATTTGCTTCTGGTTGTTGATTTCCTTCTCCTGGGTTGGACTAGGATGGAGCCATCGAAGAAGCATGAGATACAAGAGGATGCTCATTTATTGTTGCAGAGTGGAATGTCGAGGAAAGCCTCGATCCTGCTGATTCGTTGGAGTTTGTTGGATGTTGGGGGCAGTCGAATGGATTTCCTATTTGTTGAGCCATTTCTCCAATATGTTTGGTGTTCTTGTTGATCCAATGGAGAGCAATTGCAAGCTCTTGATTATTCCTGAGTTCTTGTTGATGCAGCTGGCCCTGTAAATTGGCAATATCAACTTGCAGCCCCTGATTTTTCCTTTGAAAATCCATGAGATGAGTATATTTTCTTTATTCTATGCGCCTGACATCCATTCGCAGAGAGTAGAATTTCTCTCTCAATTCCTCAGAGACGTAGGACAGGCAAGTGCAGGGGGCTCTAGATCTTCGCCACATGATGGAAAGAGGGCACGTAAGCACAATGTCTTGGAGGTTGTTGGAGAAGTGCATAAAGGTACTTGAATGGGAGTGGAGATTTAACCATATTTTCAGTAGGGAGAGTGTATGCATGCACTTGAGAGTACAAGAGGTATGAACTACCCACGAGCCGACGATATCACTCGCAGAGAAGATCAAGGGGAATGACACCATGGATGTTGGGAAAGGTTTCAATGGGTACGAAGTGTTGGGTATGTGTTATATTCTTTGCACGAGTAGTAGTGTCTGAGTGTCTGTGTCGGGCGCGCAGGGGGGTGGAGCCCCCCGCGTGGGGGTTCGGGGCCAGCGCCCCCGAATTT
>ML780448.1:911052-938707 GCA_009831015.1 Picea engelmannii | reverse complement strand
TGTAAGGATAGAGTGTGATAGTTAGAGTGAAATTTTCTTGGCGAAGAACCCTGCTTATCATTCAAAGACAAAGCACATTGATGTTCAATATCATTTTGTAAGAGACATGATTGAAGAAAAGAAAGTATCACTAATGAAGGTGGACACTTTGAAGAATGTTGCATATTAATTAACAAAATCTATGAGCACTGAGAAGTTCTCTTGGTGTAGAGGATACATGGGTATTTGCTGCCCTGGATTGTTGACTATGTAACCTTATAACCCCCTGTGTGCAAAGAAAACAACAAGTGGGAGAATGTTGGGTATGTGTTATATTCTTTGCACGAGTAGTAGTGTCTGAGCATTTGCGTCAGGCGCGTAGGGGGGTTAGAGGGGGGGTACAGGGGGGCGGAGCCCCCCGCGCGGGGGTTTGGGGGCAGCGCCCCCAAATTTTTTTTTTTTCGGGCCGACATATTTCCGGGACCACATGATATTAGGTGGTTTTTCGGCACATAGTTTTTTTTCGATGGTTTTCTATTTCCGGTTAAGGAATTAGGGTTTTGGACTAATCCAGGTCATTGGGTTAGGGTTTTGGATGCCGTTGGATCCTATATGTATATTGTATTGTAAACAATGTAAAACAATGTATGAATATAATATATGTTGGTTTTTCCCGGTTTGGGTTTCCAGGTGAAAAATCTCTGTGTAATGTTTGTATTTGCCATTGTATCTTTTCTGTNGGGGACATGATAATGGGGACGGGGCCACATGACGAGGGGAAGGTCCCAGCTGGGGGGAGGGGATGGAGGTGTCCAACAAGGAGGGGGGATGGGAAGCGGGGAGGGGATAAAGGGGAAAGGGGGAGAGGGGAGAAGGGGTAGTCGATATAGTCGGGATAGCTGAAGGGGGTTAGTTCCAATATATAGTTCTAAAGGGTTTGGTCCAAATTAGAGTTGGGAAACCATCTAAGACAGTGGGAGTTAAGGGATCCAAGCATGGGATCCTTCTTGATTAATGAAGAGTTGGCCATATTCCAGAGTCTTTTCTTATTTATCTAAGTGATCAACTTCCTAATTCTGAGAGCGAAGGATGTGGAAGAAGTGGATCTTGGTGAGTTGTTGTTTCAGGGTTTTAGTTCAAGAATGAAGGCCTCTAGGAATTTGGATGGTAGAAGTTGTTTGGCCGAGGAGATCCTTTATTACTAGTTCAGAGTCTCCAAGAATGGTGAGGATGTGGATGTATCTCGAGTGAGAAATTTGGAGCCCCATGTAGACTGCAAGACTTTCCACTTTATTATTAGTGGTCTTCCCTAGTCCCCAGAAGTAGTCCACGATATTTTGTCCATCAGAATCAAATATGACTCCCCCTGCACTTGCCACCCCTGTAATGACATAGTTTATTATTGTTATATAATATTCAAAAATGTATTTTATTGTATGAAAACTTGCATTTATAATTCTAATTATTACTTATTGTATTATGTTTTATGTTGCAAAAAAACTTGATAAAAAAATTGGATCATTTCTAAAATGTATAACAAAAAAAGAGAGCCTCAAAACAAGTTATGGACGAAGCCTTAGATGCGACTACTTTAAGAATGTTATCCATGGTACAATTTATATTGCATTTTTCAAAGAAATTTAAAGTGTAATTGAATCCAATATACAACATTTTCATGGTACTTGTTTGTTCTATGATGTATATATTAATGTTTGAGCATAGGGTGTAGAGATGACAATGAACAAAGATGAAGATCTATCTTAGGAGAAGATGGAGAAGAGGATTTTGAGTATTATGATGTACAAGTTGATGGAAAAGAAGAGTTGATTAAAATTTGGAAGTGGAAAATTTTCCATATGCAAGAAATTTTTGAAATTGTTGGAAGGGAGTCATGAAAAGAATAAATAATGCATACACCATATTAGGTGAAATATGTTCAAATTAGTATTATTTTTAGTCACTCGTGTTTTTATCTATTTACCTTGTATACTTTATTCATTAATTAGAATACATTATATTCTTCCAAACCGATGATGACGCAAGTGATTCAAATTAATCCAAGGGTATTCACAACTTTTTAATCTATTCGTTTTTTATTGCATCAACTCCCACCATATGGAAAAGTTGTTGAACAAGTATCGCTCAAGCATTATTAACTAATTCAATGTCATCCAAGTTATGTAAAACTCCCCACATAAATTCATAATGATTTGTATTTGGTTTTGGACAAACATCACCAAGTCTTTGAAAAACCCCATGACTTAACCCTCTCATGTGGAGAGCATGATCATGTAATCCCATTGAATTTGAGGTAGTCAACCACCTAATGTGTGGGATTATAGACATCCTTTTGTAGAAAAAAAATAAAATTGAAAAGACATTTCAAGAATTGTTGGAGGCGGGAGTGATATGTCTTATTTGTAGCCCCTACTCCTCCTTAGTAGTCATGGTTTTCAATAAATAAGGTAATTGGTTCATGTGTTTGAACTTCCATGCTCTTAAAAAATTGATGATTAAAGACAAATTTCCAATTCTTAACATTCATGACTTCTTGGATGAGCTTCATGGTGCATAGTTCTTCACTAAACTTGATCTCTAATCTAGTCATCACTAAATTCAATTGAAGGAAATAGACATTCCTAAGACTACATTCTTCACTCATGAAGGACATTGTGAGTTTCTAGTGATGCCTTTTGTCTTTACAATCCCCCATCCACCTTTCAATTCCTCGTGAAAAATACACAACTTTGTGCTCATCTTCTTTGATGATATTTGGATTTACAACAAAACTTGGGAGGCACATGTGGCACAAGTTGATCAAGCATTGCAATTACTCTAGGATAACTAGTTATTCATAAAACATTCCAAATTCACTTTTGGTACTTCTAAAGTGGAATACTTGGGTCACATTTTGAGTGGATATGGGGTGAAATTTGACCCCATGAAAACTAGGGTAATGAAAGGCTAGCCACACCTAAAGACATTGAAAAAAATTCATGGTTTCCTTGGTATTATTGGCTACTATAGAAAATATATGCAGAGCAATGGTAAATGTTTTGCCCCTTAAATTCCTTATTAAAAATGAATGCCTGTGTATGGAATGATGCATTCAATCAAGTATTAATGTAAGCTATTTTTAGTACTCTAGTCTTACTCATGTTAGAATTCACTAATAATTTCATCTTGGAATTTGATTCCTCTGGAAAAGGTGTTGGGGCAATGTTTATGCAAGAGGGGCAACCATTAGAATTCACTAATAAATAAATATGGGATAAAATCTTGGGAAAGTCTACATATAAGAAAGAAATCATGGCCATCCTTACATAATGGATACATAGCATCCTTACCTACTTGGCAAGAATTTTTAGATCAAGACAAATTATTGTAGCTTGAATTTCTTTTTGGAATGATGTTTGTCTTCACTAGAGTATCAAAAGTGGGTCCCCAAGATGTTAGGATATTAATATAATATTATCTACAAGAAGGGTGAGGAGAATGTGGTGTTTGATTCCTTGTCATGGGAATATGAGGAGGAAGGGTCCCCGTTTTCCTTATCCTTACCAGTGCTAGATTGAATTGCAAAGGTACCCCAAGAATGGTTGGTCAATGCCAAGGTTTTTCAACTCATCTAATAGCTACAAGAGTGTCCAAATCCACCTACAATCTATACTTGGCAAAAAAACACCTTAAGGTATAAATAGTGTATTCTTTTGTTGTAGAAATATACTTTAAAATCATGGTTATTAATGGGATTTCATTCCTCTCCAATCGTAGGTAACTTTGGATTTCAAAAAACATATGAAAAGGTTAATCATTCATTATTTTGAGACAAAATGAAGAAATATGTACATACATTTTTAGTTGAATGTGACATGTGTCAAAGGAACAAGGGTGAAATAATGAAGACCACTAGGGCATTGCAACATTCATTGGTCCTTGCCACAATCTGGGATAACATTTCCATTCTATAGTTGGACTTCTTAACATAGAAAACAAATCTATCATCATGGTAGTCATTGATTTTCATTCTAAATATGCCAACTTTTATGCCTTGTAGCACATGTTTAAGGCATCCACACTTGCACAAGTCTTTGTAGAAGATATTTTTCAATTACATGGAATGTTTAATTCCATTGTGATGGATCAAGATCTCACCTTCACCAGAAAATTTTGTCAGGAGTTATTTAAACTACAAGGTACCCAACTAAAAATGAGCACAAACTATCATCCATAAACAAATGGTCAGACCAAGGTAGTCAATAAGTTCCCAGAAACTTATTTGATATGTTTTTCATCAAACTTATAGGGCCAATGGGTTCAATGGATACCCCCTATATAATGGTTATACAATACCACTTATCTTCATACCTAAGTTTTATGACCCTATTAGATCCTCCACCACGTTGGATAGGTTTCCTACATCAAGTTGGCTCTCCCGATCCACTCCAAGATCCACTTAGTATTGCATGTGTCTTGTTTGAATAAAGTGGTGGGGATGAATTTCCATGTTCAAAAGATTCTCCCCAAACTTGATGAAGAGGGATTCATTTGGTTATATCTAGAGTCAATATTAGACAAAAGATAGAATCGACTATGCTGACACATTATCCAAGAAGTCTTGATGCAAGGGAAGGATACCTAGACCGAAGATGTGATCTGGATTATTTTCGGCACGAAATGAGAGCAGATATATAATCAAGAAATGTACAGAGATATATCATATGTCCAATAATATAATAGAGATATATCATGGATATAATCATAAACACAGAGATACAATAATACACAATTTCTATTAATGAGTGAAATGTACAAAAATGTAGAAATACAGAGTGAAAGACTCGCTAGAATGGTGGAATCTTATCTCTGAGAAGAGATGTGATGGCTACTCACATTCACAAGAATATGATTGTTACAATGAGGCTCCCAAGACATTTTTAACATAAATAAAATATAAAACCCTAACCCTGGAAGATGAAAAGCCAACAATTCTGTGGACCTCGTTTTGGGTAGTTTGGTGTATCAACTTCCTGGGGGCATAACTTTGGCATACGATCTATGTTTGGGGCGCATGATAGCTCGATGGAAAGGTATCGATGAGGATATTTATTTTGGGGGGTTAATAAGAGCCTTTGGCTATAATTGAGGTGCTTTATCATGAAAAAATGTCATTTAGGACCTCAAAATGGCCCTGGAAGTTTATGAACCGAAAAACTGCTAAAAATAGTAAATTGCCAACGAACTATTTTGATCCAGTTGGAATAGGTGGGTGGCCACCGAGATCCTCCTAGATCAATATGCCACTTGGGAACCAACAACAACTTTCCAATAGTTTCCACACCTCTGGATTTGAGGACAAAGCTATTTTTGAAGGGTGAGGAAATGCTAAGGTCCTACCCTAACCTCCCTACTTAGGAGTAATTAGGAGTTTTTTAATTAATGTATAGGTCCATCCTCTTTGAAAAATTCCCACTATGTATTTGGTGGGTGGTTACTTAATGTTAAAGCGTCATCATTATTGAATAAGAATCACTAGGTAGTTGCTACTCATTAATATTGGGACAACAAGTGGTTAGGATTTTGGTAGTGAGAAATATTTGTAGATATATGAAGCTATCTAATGTTTTGTGAAGGAATATTCTTGCATTGGATCTCTACACAATTGGAGGTTGGCCCCTCGAAGAGGAAAGTTAACATTGTTCCCTTTTGGCATATCAATAAAGAGTTATATTTCTACAAGCGATATATCCTTGTTTATCTCTCTTGTATTTCTTGTTGTTTACATTTCCTCACAAATTGATCTTAAATTCCCCATATATGCTATTTAAGTACACCACACAAAACCATAAAAGGTGCTTTAGGGTTTCAACTTTTCCACACGATGGACAATGTGGGTTTGTCACTCCTAGGTATGTTAACATTGTATCCATAGAAAGAACCCCGACCACCAAGATCCATGAAATAAAATCATTTTAGGGTTTAACAATTAGTTTCCAAATGTTGTTTAAACAAAATAACCATGCCTTTTTCTTGGATTTTAGTCGTCATACTTTGTTCAATCAAACTTCTAGTAAAGGATTGGAATATATTCAATTATATCCCATGGTTGGACTTCATTTGAGAAAGATGATGGACGCACCCGATTTCCAATCTCAAAGTTAATCCACAAAGTTGTCTCACAAATTTTGGCAAGTGATGCAAGTGGAAACAATCTTTGTAGACCCTCGATCAATGAATAATCTCAATTGAGGTTTCAAGCCCTTTATCAAGGATTTAACCTCGATTGAGGACTTAAAACCTCGATTAAGAGTCTAAAACATAATTGGGGGTGAAATTAAAAAAACACCTTGTTGAAGGTATTTTAAAGCCCTCGATTGAGGCCTAAACCTCAATCAAGGGTTTAAAGTCCATAAACCTTCCATATTTTTATACGTTTTCGTAGAGAACTTGATCAAGGGTTTAAAAGTCCATAAACCTCCATATTTTTGTAGGTTTTCATAGAGTCGCAACTTCCAAGAGGTGAAATCCCTTTATCCCTTCCATGAAAGTTGCAGACTTGGTGCATGTAGATTTGTCATTTAATCCTCCATTTAATGGCATATAATTTTCTCATTTTTTTATTTCATACTATATTTTTAATTTTTTTCTAAAACTTATAAAAAATATTTTCTCTTGAGCAGTGAAGGCCCCCAAAGAAAAATAAGTATCTTAAAAATTACATAACTGAAACATTAGAAAAAAACATTTGGGAGACATGGATGTTTACACTTTAAACAGGAATTTCTATTTTTTTTGTTTTAGATAAATAGGAGAAATTATTTTCTTGGGAACGCAAAGATGTATAAAATGTGATTCAAATATTGAATCTATCTTAGCAGTGTATATATCTACGGTCTTTGTGGGGTATTGAACCTATCTCTGTGGTCTTTGCAATGTATCGAATATGTGCCAAACTTGTCTCTTCGATGATCATATTGAACCTACATTGATTCCTACTGAACCTACGTTGATTTGTACTTGACTTCACATGAACTATATTTGAGTGTTGTTCTGGTGGTCCTCCATTCAAACTTCACCATAAATCTTCATGTGGTTCGATGAATACATTATCTTTTTGGTTTTGAGAGAGTGAGCGAAGCTAAGGTTTTGAGTGAGTGAATCTATGGTTTTGAGCGAAGGAATCTGAGTTCTGAAGGCATCTCTACAATTCTATCTTCTTCAACTCGTTGATCTGTTGGGCGCATGTTTGTAAATCTAGTGAGTCAAATGTTACTTATTTTCTATAATTTTCATTATGAGCACCCCTCCACCTATTCCAAAAACTCATCCTGTTAGGGAGAGGCCCCCAAAGTTCACCCTAGAGAGTCTTTATAAATATATATAACTAGTAGAAAAAAGGAGAGAAGAAAGAGATTCCAAACTCCAAAAAGGGTTAGAATCATTATAAAAAAAGAGTGAAGAAAGAGACGTAAAACTCCAAATAGAGTTAGAGACAATGCTTGATAAAAAATTTAGACTCTTCGAAAATACGATTCAAACACAAATAGAGGATAGAGTGTTAGGGTTCGAGAGTTAATTGCAGAAAATGGAGGCTAGAATTCAAGAAATGGAAAATATAAAACAGTCAACCCAAGAAGAAGAGGTTGAAGAAAAACGCAACTTGAAATATAGGATTAAAGAGCCAGAAGAAAAACTAACCAACAATTTAACCCTCGGTAGTCTATAAAACAAATTGGATATCAAACCCATCAATGAGGAAATGAACAAGCTAATAGAATTGGATCATGAGTGTAATAAAAGAGCCTTGAACCTCATAATTTTGTGTATAAAAGAACAACAAGATGAGGATACACTAGCAATAGTAAAAGAAGAGCTAAAAAATAAATCACAAATTGAAACAACTTACCTCATAGAATCAAAGAGGCTAGGAAAAATAATTGAACATAAATATAGGTTGATCTATGTCAAAGTAAGTTGTAATGACCATAAATATAGCATATTTAGAAATCTCCAAGCTTAAAAGGCTCAGGAATATTTATAAGTGAAGACCTCATTCCCGAAGACCAAGGTAAATTAAGGAAGGAAGTTCAAAAGGTAAAACAAGCTAGGAAAAAAGGAAAATGGGCAATAATTAGAAATTAAAAATCTATTGTTAGGGATAGAGACCAAACGGATAATAATAAATAGGAATTTGGAACCCTCGGGGTCCTTTTTTGAAACTGTCATGGATTTCCATGGTGAAAAGGTCTTATCATAAGTTGGATCCCGAGTGATATCGATATTATTTGTCTAGTTGAAACATGGGAGCATGAAGAGTTTAAGATCCCTAACATAGAAGGATTTGCCTTGTGGTCAGCATGGAAAAAAAAATCCTACCATAGAGGAATAGGAGGCATAGCCTATTATATTAGAAAGAGCATTTATCCGCACATTCAACTTCATAATATCAACCATCTCAGTCAGTACATAACCTATAACCTCAAAATTAAAGGAAATACACCCTATCATATCCTCCTCTTAGAGGCAAGCCTTTCCCCCATTGAGAACACAACTATGACTAGATACATAATGTATAAGAACAAGTTAAACAACATGGAATACAAGAGGCTTCCTAAAATTGCTTCAAACTCCAGTCATAACCTTCTTCGACTCAAGTGAGGATGGCATAAATATGCTCAGGTTTGGCTAAGCCATTAGGGAATCATGGAAGAGACCATTTTGCATAATAATGATACTATTAAAAATATCATTAAATCAAATTTAAGGAGAAAATGTGGTGCGATAAAGTGTTAGAGGAAAAAATAAATTAAGGTATTATAAGGAGGTAATCAAGCCTAATCTAGAAGATCAAAATTATCTCTCTATTTTGACGAGTGTAAAGAAAAAAATTAGCATTGCTAAGATAAGAACTAATTCTCATCAGCTCCATAGTGAAACTAGAAATTGGTCAATTCCTAAAACACCATGGGATGAAATATTGTGTCACCTTTGTGACACTAAGAAGGTTGAATATGAAAATAACTTTCTCTTAGATTATCCAACCTATACCTAGATTATATCTCAATTTCAAAATATTTGTCACACTACAAACATTCGTAACCTTTCAACTCAACAAAACTATGGTGATGTTGGAAAGCTTCTCTTAATTATTTTTGAACACATAAACAAAATTATAAGGAATTGCAAGTAATACCTTACCCTCTTAAAGTCCTATAGACCAATTCAGTCTCAATAGACGTTAATCATCGTCATCGTCATCATCATTAATTAGTCTTCTTAGAAAAATAATAAAAAATATGATTTTCCAAAAAAACATTAAAAAGGTGTGATACACTATATTATGTGTAGATTGTGATTATATATATATATATAGCCACACACACACACACACATTGAACACTAAATTAGTTGTTGGGAACAAAAATCACTTGTTAACTTTTCTAGAAATTTGCAAGGAAAAACCTATAATTAAATGTAACTTTGACATATTAATTGACATTAATATTTATGAAAAAAAATAGCATTAGAAAGTTAATGCAATTCCCTACAAATTGTATTTTACTACATGTCAAAATTCACAAGGCCTATACGAGTTTTGAAGGCTTCAATTTAAAAAATATGTAAATTTTCAAATTTTCATCACCATATTTCATTAGAAAGTATGACACATCTTCATGGGTTCACCCCTCACAATCATGTGTGAGATGTTTGAAGTCCAAGATCTAACAATGAGGCATCATGGATGAGCCCTTGAATGATATCTACAATAATCTTATTAGTATTAGAAAATAAAAAATCCTTTTTGAGATCAGTCCATGGGATCCAATTTTTGGAGACGTTCTCAAACAAATCATTGTGTGAGTGAATTCCTCACTAAAATATATTCAACACTAAGAACTAGGAGGATTCTCCTAGTGGATTTCGTTCAAATATGATCAACAATGACCACCAAAGGTAGTGATCATTGAAATATAGGTCACTCCTTAGGGATGACTCTTTCTAAGCCATGAAGGGTTTGAGTGCTTCCTAGAGCTTTCAAATACTCTACACAACAAAATTGCTTAGAAATTTGATCCTTAAGAGTGCTAGTAATATAGTTTGAAGATAAATGCCTTGCCATGTTTTTTTCCCAATGGAATCCCTTGTCGAATGTGGTGTGTAATTAAAATTTTCCAAGACTCTTTGCTTTCCATATTATCCTAAGCCAAATTCTTAGTGCACAATTCTTTGGCTTGAAACCTGGTTCAGATGATATGCAAAATCCCAAATTTCCAAGGGATATAACACAACTCCCAACTATATCTATGGAAACATAGTTTCTTATCTTCCTTGTCCCATAGAAAGTGGCAAGGTAATTTTTTCAAATTAGCCATAAACTACCTTTGATGGGAACGAACAAGAAGATTACTATACATGGGTAGTTTCTATTTCTTTGGTGCAAATTTGGAATTTGGCTTCCAACAATAAGGGTTTAATGATCCACTTACCTATCTTCTTCTCAAATCGCTTCCCTACCACTTTCCAAAATTATTTAGGAGAGGTCACAAAAGCAAAGGGATATTAATGAACTTGAATATTTAGTCAAGCTAAATCCAAGTCCAACTTTGTGATGTTAGTCATGCTAACATTTGGTGTTGGCTTTGTATATAGCAATGAGTATTATCCCATTGGATACGTGACCCCCAAGCAATATAAAAAATGTTTAAGAACTCCATGGTACAATACCAAGATTGTTGATCTTATAATATATTCAAGAAAGATTCATTGATAAATTATCCATTGACTAACTATATAATCTCCAACTTAGGGAGAGGGATCTCTCAAATGTTCCCAAAATTGACTCTTGAGTTGAGAAAATAACCCAATTCCCTAGCGACCATGACATAATTGTTGTAGCCATGGGGAAACCTTGTTGAACGGACCCAAAAATCTTAATTTCCTCTAATTTATAGTGATCGATAGAGAGGTAGGTTGAGGCATTCACAAAACTCATACAAGTGATAAAAGATAACCCAAACCCTAGGAATTTAAGCATAGCCAAAATAAAGGGCATCTTGAATCAATCATGAGCTTTCTCGAAGTCAATCTTAATGAATAATACATCTAAGCAAGAAGCTTGGGAAGGAATGTAATTGTTGATAATGTAGCAACCTCTAATAGAGCCAATACTCTCAAGCTGAATAATCATGGGAGTAAATGTTTCTATTGTGAGGCTAGAGATTTGGTTAGGATTTCGTAGGAGGTATTAAGTAGAGTAATTGGTCACTAGTTTATGATAACCTTTGGGTCCCCTACTTTGGGTATGAGCTAGATAACCTTGATTGAGTCCTGCCCTAGGAGCTAATTACACAAAGCTTCATTATAGACTTGTAAGGGGCCAAGACCAACATAGTCATGGGTGGCCTTGTAGAATTCACAAGGAAATACATCTAGGCCAGGGGCCTTATCATCTACCATATCGTGAAGGATTGCAATAATATCATCTAAGGAAAGGAATAAGTCATAAAGTCACCTTTTCTCTTTTGATAGCTTGCAAAGCACAATGTCCATGCATTTTTTGGGTAGCTTCTTATCGTTCCACTAATAACCCTTAAGATTGAAACAACATCATGCAATGTTCCTCAAATTCATGCTCAATTTCCTCTTGTTTGGTTGTCCACCCCATGGTTGTCTTCAAACCATAAATGGATTCCCCAATGTCCATAATGGTGAGGCCTTTTAAGAATTATTTGTTAGGCATGTATTCTATTTTCAACTAGTACAACCTAGCATAAAATTAAGTACCTCTCACTTAGATGACATTGTCACCCATAGTAAGTGGTGTAGCTTCATATTTGATCTTGTTTATCTTCATCACGCATATCCCATTATAGTGAACTTTCTTATATTCATCATACATAGCCCATTGTAGATATTTCATGAGTCCACCTAACTCAATATGTAACACGTCATAATTATATATCCACCAAATTTTAGTTATTTTGTGCTCACACCCTCATAAGAAGGCCAAAGTTTTGGAAATAATGTCTTCCCACCAAGTGACCCAACCAATATCCTTGTGTGGTTTGGGAATGAGATTCCACACCATGTAGATGCAAGTTAAATAAGCATCATGGGCTGTAGAGATGGGAGACATTCAAATTATATTGGGTCTAGGGAAACCCCCAAGATATAGAAAACCAAATGGATTGGTATTTAGATAAAGTAGTGGTGTTTTCCACATGGATTGGTTCACCTCTTGTCAAGTGAAAAAAAAATAAGGAATTATTATCTTACATAAGGGTCCTATATACACATTGGTAGATTCCTTGAGACCCTTTGTGGAAATTTGTCAAAGTGAACCATAATTTAGTTGAATATTTCCTTCAATTATGCTTAGGTCATATAACCTATATTAGGCCTTCAAATCCTACTAGGATTATTTCTCTTCAATTGATAGGCATAAAAAAAGTTCCCCTTCTTTGTCTTCTTAGCACTCCGTCGTATTGAAATATTCACAAATGATCCATGGGGTGTTGGGTTGGTCATTGGCCATTTAATGAAAATATCTCACACACTCACCTGCATCATTGGAATCTTAGAGATTGACCAACCTTGGTAATCGGTCATTAAGGTTAAGAATATTACACACAAGTATTTTTGGGAATGGTTAATACCCCACTCAACAAAAAAATTGGAAAATTATGGAGAGACAAGGACTTCTACCCCCCCTCCCCCCCCTTTACATCAACATGACACTCCAATGCATAACACCCATAATTTATTCAGATATGAGGCAATACAAGGCATAAAACCCATATTTTTTAACTTTTATAAACATAAAATATATGTCCCACCTAGAGAAGTCAACATCTGTAGGCTAACGTTTTTTTGTTATTGCTATTTATGCCATGGACATTCCCAGAGGTCACTTAATTAATAACCAACAACATCGTGCATATTTGGCTCATTGTTCTCAAGTTTTTATAGAGTGTTGAAGGAATTTCTAGAGGACTTATTGCTAGTCCAAAAGTCACCAAGGATGGCTTGTTTTAGTCGTTTGAAGAGGTCGTCCATAGAAACAAATACAATTTCCTGATATTTTAGTATTGGGGGTAGGGATTGGGCTCTTCGATTACCACCACCCATGTGAATTGGCTCAAAATAGGCCTTCAAGGCCTCTAGAACTAATTGTCTACTAGTGTTGACTTCATCTAAGCCCTTGGGGGTCAGATTATTTGGAGATGGGCCTTTGTAAGCTGAGACTTTGTTGCTTGAGCACCATTTTCATTGTGTATGAATTTAGTATAAACATCTTCACTTTAGAATCACTTTAGAATCAACATGGGTCATAAGAAAACAATATTGAATATGATGGTTTGGGATTTGCTAGTGAAGGTAGGTATTAGGTAAGTTTATATAGAGGAATAACTAGTGATGCATCTAGTTACCAATCTAGATGTATATGAATTCCTTTAAGTCCCGGGAGAGGGTAACTTGCACACAAACATGACAATGGAACCAACATGATGAAAATCCTATCAGGTTTCTCATAATAAGATTCCCCCAAATAGGAGGGAATACATCATAAGGATGACCAAAATTACATGGGTAGGATGGGGAAAGCTAATCACACTAGGTAGGAAAGATACACTTCTTTTTCAATTGGGAAATCACTGGTCCAATGATTAAGGACCACTAGGGTGTATCTTACATATATAAGGACCTCAGTTCATTATCTCCTTCACATGGAACGATCATCGAGTTATAACATGAAAAATTCCTTGGTTAGGTTCCAAGTGCATGTGGTGCTAACCATTTCACTCTCATACCTTATGGACCTAGTTTTTAAAAAATTGCTTAAGGGAACACCCTCCAAACAAAATAGCCTAAAATGCAACATGCCTAAAGTTCATGACAAAGACTATCATACTCAAAATTATAGAATTATACATTAGGAAGAGAGTCATTTTCTCATGCCATGCTTTCAGTATGAACTTTGTAGAACCTTGGGTGCATTGGTCATTGGTATGAACTCACCACCATGATATATCATTGATCAAATATCACAATATTTATATTATAAATCAAAAATCTAGATCCACTTTTCAAGTCAATAAAGATTCTTATCCACATTTTTTCGTCCATGAGAGAAAAAAATAGATAGGTTGGTGGTATGAAGGAGTAGCCCCTCCCAAGACCGGGACATGCCTTCCCTCATTGAAATAAAAATAAAATGTATTGTGTTTATAAATCATAGCTCAATACATCCTCTTCAAGACTCTTTCATTTCCCTTCTAATAATTGGACCATGTACAAAATATCTTAGAAGATTTCACCATTTGAGATTCATTGGGTTCATAAGGACTGAGTATGAGAGTTCCCTAGGAAAGCTTCTCCTTATGGGGAATTATCACTAGCAACACATTGATACTAAAAAAGTTCCCAAATACCAACTAATGAGTTGTGAACCCATTGGCGATCCATTTCCAAAGTTTGGTCTATTCTTCAACGTCATTAGACACATAAATGTTGTCCAAGCTCACTATTTGATCATCCAAATTCAAAAAAATCCATGCCAATATTTTTGAAAGGTTAGTTCCCCACTCCATCACTAGATAAGTAAGTTATGGGGAGACCAAAGTGGTTGCTCCACCTTTTCCTTTGGCATGCGGCCAAATAAATTTTAAAGAAATATTAAACAAAAGATTGTAATTTTCACCTCCTAAATATACAAAACATAAGAATTCTAAAGTAATATGCTTATTCTATTGACCAAGGATTTTCTATATTGGTTAGTTAAACTCTGTCATTCCATAATGGCAACTTCATTGAGGATTATTAGAAACATTATCCATATTTTCCTCGTCAATGTTATTGTCCAACTTGACCATCGACATGTAGGAATTTGAAATCACTATCCCTTCACTTCTAAGGCATGAAACCAACTTTCAAAGTATGAAGCCTTGGGTATTTTTTGGAACTTCTAAGGTTTTCAAGTTGCTCAGGGATTTATAGGGGGGTGGCGAATCACATCTAGATATTAATTCAATGGAATTTTAAGACCATGCTTTAATTGGAGATGGCACATAGGCACTGAGCATTAATCTAACTCGCACTAAGAAATTTTCAATAACTATATCACTGCAAAATTTAGTTGTGTATTTTATCTACACTCAAGATACACAAACCTGTAATCTCCAAAGAACAATTATTGAACATGCAATATGGACCAAAATGAAAAATAGAGCAAGGGACAACCATAACAATTATCCAAAGTGACTTTATTAACCACCCCCGACCAAATCAATATTAGCCTAGAAACATGTATGTGTAAGACAATAACACAATGGGTTTTTACAATTATGAAACCAATTGCAACTATGCACTACAAACCCACACACACCTTTAAATAATAGATTCCCACTTTGCAATAATAAGACCTAACAAACACACTACCATAATTGGTTAACACTTTTAAGACTACACCTAATATGCATTCCTTAAAATTGGGTCACCAAGAAAAAACACATTCAAGTGATGCATCACTAAGAGAAAACATCTACATATTTTGAATCCAACATCAAAATAAACCCAACAAAATACACATAAAATAATATTTCCATGAGTTGGGAACTCATTCTACCATAACACGTCAAATATTTAAACACCAAGGGATTTAGAACATGAAACTGTAAACAAGACTACAACCAACCCATGTTTACTTACTTGAAAGAGGATTGCATAACCATTAACTAGTCTTGCCCTTGAACAAACGAAAATCCAAGAGGAAACATTCAAGACCATATTACGAAATAGAGCAAGCACAATAAATTATAAGAGATAAGAACTTGACAAAAAAGGATTTAAGCCATATTCAACACATGTATTCATCTCATGATATCAATTTATAGTACATGTTTTTTACCACCTCTAGATCTAGATCTCACTAACAACTCATTAATGGATAATGACAACACCTCATCAATATATAAGGATGACAATTTATAAGAAGGTGATCTCATACTTTATGATTCTCTAGGGACTCACAGTCTAACATTCCCTCAATCAAAGTCTGAAAAATTTTACCAATAAAGAAACATGAACTAGTGCATAAGTTGGTATCATATTCAATATTCAATTTGAAACTTTTGAATTGAGCTTTGATGAAGATATGACTGAAAAAATGGATGTTGAATGATTCATTTGAAATAAACATTGAAAGACAGTAGAATTTATGGAAGTGAACAATTGTCACGTTTGAACATTCTCTAATTAATCGATCATGTAATTTGGATAGAAGAAATTGTCATCTTCTACTAATTGTTGAATGAATATGATCAAAATTATGTGATCGATGAACAAATAGGATCATTGAAGTGATTTTTGAATTTAGATGTAATTAGGTGTTGAACAACAACCAAATGAATAGTTGAAAACCAATGAGAGGATTTTAGATTACATTCTATATCTTCCCAAATATGTTGATTTGATGAGATTGATTGAATTGTAGGTATCTTGTTGAGGTTGTTGAGGAGGTTAGTTGTCATGTTGGAAATCCCAAATGTTGATTGAATTTTGATTGATACGACTTCAAAACTTGAAGCCTAACTATTATCATTGATATTCCCTCCTATCAGGTGCAAGGAGAGAAGATTGTTGAAGTGATCCAATCTTGAGATTTTGGATTCATCTATTATTCAATGGTTCATCATTGTATCTGGTGGTTTTGGTTTACCACTAACCATTTTCACTTGATACCAGGTATCTAGTGGTTTTGGTTTTTCACTAACCATTTTGATTTCATCAATGTACTTTCCCCCCTTGAGTGCAAGAGAGTACCTTTTTAATTATTCAAGTTTCAATTTAAAATACATGTAGAATTGGTCCCTAGTCATGCCCGAAATATTCACTTGGAATAATTGTTTGAAAGTCTTCTACTTTTGTGATTTCTCCATGCAAATGTGTCTCTATGTTTGAACTAGATAGTAAGACTTATTCAATTTCTTAACTTGTTGACTCCATCACCAAGAACTTATCCAACCATAATGAATTATTTTCTTTTTATCCTTTTTCTTCTTTCAACATATGTTTGAATGATGATTTGTCTTTACACAATGAACACATGGATGGAGATAAAAACACCAAGTCTCTATGTGACCAACTTGATGACAATGTTGGCATTTAGCAAGAATGTGCTGAAAGATTTTATCATCAATTGTATCATCAACATTTTTAACTTCTTCAATAACTTCTAGAGCCTTCAAATTTTCATCAAGAAATCTCGCACTCACAAACTGAACTAGTTTGGAGTAATCTGGAAAGTGAAAGTTGCTTCCTTTATCATATCGCAAGCCATGTCAATTCTTGTTGAATTGAAATTCTTCCCAAGGTCTGGCAATCATCTTCAAAAGATCGTTTTGATGTTAATCATAAATGTTTTCTTTGATAACTTCAAATTCACATTTATTGTTGTTGTTATCACTTTGTGCTTCTACTTGTGACTTATCTTCGACAAGGCTTTTCTTCATCAATTCATTGTATGATTCAATCTCATCACTAGTTAAGGAATCATAATCCACATCTTTTTTTGTATATGTATCAACCATTAGGTCATATGTATCACACATAACACTAACCATTTGCATTAGATCATCCATGTCACAACTAGCATCGACCATTTGGATGAGGTCATTTGTTTCACATGTTGTATCAACCATGTTCTCAATTTTTTGCTCATTTTCTATTAATTTCAGTTGAAGTGTTTCAAACAATCTATCCTTGAGGTTAATTTTCTTGTGAAGATTAATAACTCAATTATCTAATGAATGTAAGGATTTTTGTAATTCTTTCATTTCTAGATTGACATTTTTCAAATGCTTTCCTTCTTTACCCATTTTAGATTTTTTACTTGTCACGTTTGCTTGTACTCACTTAGTTTCTTGTTGTCAACCTTAGGGTATCAAGTACTACCGATCATGCACTCCAAAGTGTGATTTTTACAAATATTTGTCTTTGATGACAATGACCTTCTTATTCAATTTCATATGGGTCTTACAATTGATTTTTGACTTTAACGTTGAAAGGGTTTTCAACTCCACCCTTTATACAATTCAATGGCCCAATTCAATGACAATATTATGCTTCAATTTCAAGGACTCAACAAACTGTTAACCTAAAATAAACTTGAATTTAATATTGATACACTTAATCTTGACATGGGTCAATTGAATATTTGACAATGCTCCATGAATATTAGAGGAACAAGCAACTTTTTGCCCTTTTATATGAGATTGCACATTGCTTTATGGATGTTTGATACGATGTATCACTTTGATCAAGTTTGTATGCCTTGTTTCACCATGTGTTTATTGTTTGCAAAATTAAATGTATGTCAAAGAACTAGACACAAAACAACATAAGCATCCAAAAAATCTTGCACAATTGCACACAAGTACAAGTGTCCTTAGACCTCCTTATTCAATATCAGGATATATATATCAGGCAAAGACCATTACTACAAAATGAATATTTTTATTAAAAAAATTGGTACATGATGAAGCTTTCAACTAAGATTTTGTTCTTTTCCTTTTCATTGAGGAAGGATTTTCCTTTTCAATATAAGATATGTCCTTTTCAATATAAGATGAAAGCACTAGACTTATTTTCATCAAGTTGACCAATTGCAAACATTCAACTAGTTTGATGGTAATACATCAACCATACGACAAATTGAATTGTGTCATTGTGCCATCAAAAAATTGGTACATATGTCTATAGAATTGGCCATATGGAGAATCAAAAGCTTGTGATATTTATATTTTCTAACTTTGATCTTCTTGCTAGTAATTTTCATGGCCCTTGCAATATTTTTTTGTATTAATATGGAAGGAGAGTGTCATAGCAACTAAAAATGAAAGTAGCATAATTCAAATCTTATTTGAAGAAAGTTAATTGTGTTGACTTCCCTTCATATGTATTTGAAAATGAAAATAGAACAAGCATTGAAAAGGTTAAAGATACCCTAATACAAATGGCCACTCTTGGAAAACCAAAGCACTTAGGAGAAATTGCATGGTCTCGTCTATGCTCATTCCCTGGAGCTCTAGAAAAGATTATAGCTATCTAAGTATTGTGGCAGTTACTAGATGAATAGTATATGGTGTTTTGGTATATTTTCTCTTCATCCAGAAGCTAGCTTTGAGTTGTTGCCTTCATATTTCATCTCCATAGTGAATATATGAACAATTCAGGATCAATTTCAACATACCAAGGCATCTATCAACTAATAGGGATCTTACGATACTACAAACATGCCTAAAGACCGAAAACATATTCCAGAAATATTGGTGGCTCGAAGACGTTGAATTTGAGAGCGAGTAAAAGAAGAAAAGGCATAAAAATCATTTGAATCCTACGAAGCTTGCTAGCAAATGTGTTAGTAAATCTACTGGCAGAATTGGTAGCAAGGAGTGAAAAGGTTAAAGATTGCATATGCTAATAGTGGTGGTATTGATCCAAATCCAAAGGAAAAATCCATTGATCAAACAATGAACCCTCATTATGGGATAGGGCAGTTCAAATTGCTACTACACATAGGACAACACAACAACATGTACCTTTGTTGGTGGATGCAAGGATGTTTATTTCTTCTCAATGAATCAAAGAAATATGTGAAGAAGTCTCTAATCAAGGCATGGTTTCAACTCTGCAAAATCAATTACAAAATTAAGGTTATAATCATATCACATGTCAGTGACCAACAATCAACACTTGGCGGTCTATTGTGGACTACAAAATATTTTTTTCTCACATACTGGCACCAAATATAAATATATCACAACCTTCACACATATTGATCCTAACAACTTTAAGAAGTTTGAGAATGCAGGTTTCCACGATTCGTCATAATGTGGAGATTGTTTTTCTGGATAAGACAAGACACATCCTCTTGGAGCACAAACAAAGAAGGTAGATTGATCTTGAGGATGCATGAATGTTGGTTGGAAATGATTGTTGGATCTGTGTCTACCTATTCAGATTGCTTGGAGGAATGTGTAGATCACAAAATCATTTTCATCTCTACATTTTTCTAGATGGATCTGAACCAGATCTAAACCAAATATATTGTGTTTACAAATAAACTAGGTCTATCACTCGTATCTACATTAATGGCGCAAGGATAACATGTTGAATATAGTGAATACAAAACGTGTTTGAATCCCTCAAAATGACATAATAATAGAAATGATATAATGCAAAGCGATTAAATATAAGAGCACAAGATAGTCAATGAGCTTTACAACGTTGTGTCTCTTTGAGCTTGATTGAGAAGTGAGATTTGTTGGAAATGTCCACATGTGAATCTACCTTGATCTTGTCTTTGTCCTTGCCATACATCATAGATATGCCTTCATGGATCACTACCATGAGGATTTATAGACCTCACTTTCCATGGATCACTACCATGGGACTTATGGTATCTCATCTTCCATGGATCACTACCATGGAGTTACTAAGCCCATTAAGAATCAATGAGGCTCTGATACCATGTTAAAAAATAGAACACAAGTAAAACACACGAACTTGGTGGAAAATGCTTTTATTCATATTCAACACATGTATTCATCTCATGATATCAATTTATAGTACATGTATTTGACCATGTTTAAATATAGATGTCACCAAGAATTCATTAGTCGATAATGACAACACCTTATCAATATATAAGGATGACAAATCATAAGAAGTTGATCTTGGACTTTGTGATTGTCTAGGGACTCACAGTCTAACAAACCAAAGATAAGAGACATATAATATAAAAAACAAATATGTCAAAACAACCTTGCAATCCCTGACAACACATGCCACAAAGGCATTACATGTACATACATATAGTTCCATGCCATCCAAAGGCGTGTCACCCAATCAGGTATCTGAGATAACTAATCAAACATGCACAAAAATGCCATGAATATAATAACCAACCATTGATATATGTAAATAAAAATCAAGATAAATAACACTAAAATTAGTGTTGGTTATAATATCTTTTGGCTAAAGAGAAAAGGAAAATAAAACATATATTATAAAATAAGTGAAAAAAAGAAATTATACTCTTGCCAATTGGGTCTAGCTTGAATGGTTGGGAGGAATGATTGTTATCCTCCCCACCCAGGTTCAATTCCTTCATCTGACATGTTGAGTTCTTAATGAGTATATTGTTGTAATGACCTTGAGCCTCATGTTGACAAAACTTCAAGCTTTTGTGGAATCCAGTTTACCTTGGGTACCATCCTTGAAATGAGGGGAAGTACTCGGCGGGTTTTCCTCGGATATGTATTTCATGGAAAAAGAAAAGAAATAATACCATTGAAATTGAAATACTATTAGTATCTCTCTCTCTCTCACACACACACACATTTTATATAGGAGTAAATGTTTTTTTTTCCAACTGTACATAGCTATGAACCCAATTCCTCATTGTTGTTCTTAAATCCATTGAACAATGATGGCATCAAACTTGACCAAGTCATATACATAATCAAAGTTTTCTATGAACCCAATTCCTCATTGTTGTTTTTAAATCCATTGAACATTGATGTCATCAAACTTGACCAAGTCATATACATAATCAAAGCTTTTTGCTTGACAAAGTTTAGTGCTAACTTTTTTGGGGATAAATACAGATCAATAAATATCAACAACCACACAGAGTAAGGTAATATTGTAGCAAATGTACCTTTTTTCTGGCCACAAATCTAATAAGAATCTAGCAAGAATTTCGAGCAAGATCAGAGTTCTACCATGATCCAAGGAACATGCATGGTGGAACAATCCCTTTAGACATTTTGCCCAATTTTGAAATGACCAGATCATCCAAAATTTGACCAGGGTTCTAGATTCATGAAAACTCTAACTTTTTGTATTGCCAAATTCCAACCGTTGAAGAGATGTTTATTATAAGATTAAACGACTCCAAACACACAACTACATTGAAAAAAAATATATATATGATGATGATGAGTGGGTATTATAAAAACATATAATAAATAACGTTAACAAATAAAGTTTATTCAAATAATTTATCTAATATTAATGTTTTTGGGTTTACCATCCTACATGACAATACAGTGGCCACACATTCATGATTTCAGTGAAGACAAATTTTTTATTAGACTTTTTTTGTGCTTTATACTTTTTATATATGATGGCGATTTGCAGAAGGACATCGTATTTTTTTCTTGTCCCTCTGGGTGTTATCCTTTATAGTGTGTATATATTCTATGTAATCTCTTAAGAAAACTGATATGGCTTAAGAGATTGTTGGACTTTTTTGTGGCGGGAAAACCTCATAGATTTTTTTGTTTTGAAGAATTATATCACATCATTATTTATGGTTCCAGTTGTGCTTCTATCTACCTTTTGATCTTCAAAAAGGTGCAATATGCATGACTTCATCATACATTCATAGAATACTTTTCTTATATAAATAAAATTAACTTTTTTGGGAGAAAAAAACAATGTTACTTTTCTTATATAAATAAAATTAACTTTTTTGGGAGAAAAAAACAATGTTTTTAGATTTATATTTATGAGTTGATATACCAAAAAAAAATTAAAAACTATAATAACTATGATGATAAACATAAACGGCAGAACATTTATGTATTAAAATGTTATTATATTGTCAATATATTTGAAGAGAACGTTTATGTATTAAAATGTTATTATATTGTCAATATATTTGAAGAGAACATTTATGTATTAAAATGTTATTATATTGTCAATATATTTGAAGAGAATGATGAGAAGAATTTATATTTATGAGTTGATATACCATAAAATTTTAAAATCTAATAACTATGATGATAAACATAAACGGCAGAAAATTTATGTATTAAAATGTTATTATATTGTCAATATATTTGAAGAGAATGATGAGAAGAATTTCTACTTGTGATACCATATCTACCCAATTTAATAATTATTAAAGACTAACAACTATACAAAGTCATATATAATATAATATAATTAAAGACTAACAATTTAATAATGTAGTCTTTAATAATTATTAAAGACTAACAACTATACAAAGTCATATATAATATAATTATCAATTTAATTTTACGATATAATAACTCGTGGATTTTGAAGAGAATGATGAAAGGAATTTCTTTGCCTACTTGTGATACCATATCCACCCAATTAAATTATTAAAGACTAACAACTATATAAAGTCATATATAATATAATTATCAATTTGATTTTACGATATAATAACTCTCAAACATCTGTCATTGGATGCTTTTGTAAAGCAGTGCGTTTTTATTTTTCTTAAAGTTTAATTTTTAAAAAATATTCTATCTTTCGTAAACCACTAATAATTGTTGTGAAGTATAAATTCGAATTAAATTTGAAAATATATATTTTTAATTATAAAATAATTATTTTATTATAAATTAGTAATAATAAATAAGTTTTTATTAATAAAATATTTTAAAAATTTTATAATACAAAAATTTTCATTATAATGAGTATAATATGTATATATAGAGAGAGTTGTAATAGAGGGAGATAACGTCTAGTATTGTGTATTTTTTTTTTAATATAATACTTACTCAAGAATGGGACTTATCTTTATTTTTGTTTGACTTTTTATTAAAATTATATTATTTTTTTAACATGAATATAATATATTTTTTTATAAAAGGAGGTTGTGTTGAAGTTAATAATATTTTTGTTAAAGGCGTTTTTTAAGGGGAGGTTTCTCTTGCCCCTTCGTTGTTTGTTTAAAGTTAATTGGAACTTGCTATCTGTTAATTGTGATAGACGAATCTTCTTTCGACCTGTGTTCTCCTTCACCGACTCAAAACTCCTACTTCACCGAAAGAGGGACAAGTTGCTTGGTAAAGCAAGCTCGGTGATCCCAGGTTTGGCGTCGTTGCATATATGAGGGGTGAGCATCTCAGCGTCGTGATGTGCTTGTGCACCGTTGGTGAATTGCTCTATAGTGGCTCTGCCGATAGAATGATCAGGATATGGAAAAGGGACCACGGGAGATTCTCACATTCGATCGTTGTTGTCATTCAAGGTCACGAGGGCCCGGTCAAGTGCATCACTGCCTCTGCGGATGTGGCATCGGGGTTTTTTTTATGTACAACAAGAGCATCGGCAAGAGCATCAAGGTGTGGTGTGCTCTACTTCTTTTAGCAATGGCATTGCAAGGCATCCACGGTTTGAACTTCGTGGTCACCAACCTCGCTGAGGGGGTGGCTATGGAATTGTCTATCGGGGTTTATTGCCTAATCGTAGCCTTGTAGCTGTGAAAAATATGCTTAACAACATACAAGGATCATGTTGTTACAGTATTGTGGATCTCATATTTTGTTTTGAGTTGGTCTTTGTTGTGAAATGCCATTGCTTGATTATTTTGGCAGGGGGCAAGCTGAAAAGGAGTTTAGAGTAGAAGTGGAGACCATCGCGTAAGTTAGGCACAAAAATCTTGTTCATTTGCTTGGGTATTGTGATGAGGGTGCAAGCAGGTATTGTCATATCTGGATGGATCTATCTATCTATTGGGTATACTATTGATCGTGGAAATCCATTGCTTATAAAATTATCCGATAATGTAGTGAATGGGTTTTGATGATTGATAACCAGGATGTCGGTGTACGAGTTTGTTGACAATGGCAACCTAGAACAGTGGATTCATGGAGATGTAGGGCCTGTTAGTGCCCTCACATGGGAAATCCAAATGAAAATTATTCTTGGAACTTCCAAAGGGTAATTCATCTGAACATATAAATTTATCAGTTTTGATTGATGCATAAACCCATAATATAGACATTCTAGATACATGTTTTTGTTATTGATTTAGAATCATGGATGTGTGCAGGTTAGCATATTTACATGAAGGGTTGGAGCATGTGGTTGTTCATAGAGACATAAAATCTAGCAACATTCTCTTGGGTAAGCAATGGAATGCCAAGTTTTTAGATTTTGGGTTAGCCAAGCTCCTTGGATCTGAGAAAAGTTATGTCACAACCCAGGTCATGGGGACTTTTGGGTAAATATTGATCCCTATCATGCTTAACTGGTTTGAAGGCCTAGTCTTTAGTATTGAGCCTCAAGAATGTAAACGTTTGTGCATGAATGTTTTTTTCATTTTGTTGTATTATTGGCCTACAAACCGAGGGAAATCACTAGCTTTGGTGCAAGAAAGAATCATGTTTATGCAATTTTTTCCCTTTTATTATGCAGTTGGACCATATCGATCAATGGGAATCGGAAAAACTTAAACTTGATGAGATATTTGGGGGTATTCAAGATCTATGTTATTAGTCATATTGCTAGTAGTGGTTGATGGTGTTTTGAAAATTCGCTTTTGCAAGAATGTTTTTTCATTTTGTTGGATTATTGGCCTAGAAACCAAAGAAAACCATTAGCTTTGTTGAAGGAAAGAGAAAAAACATAAACTTAATGGGATTTCTAGTATTCGGGATTTCTGCTATTAGATTGATGGTGTTTTACGATGCTTGTAAAACAAAAGACTAAAAATATCAAATTAATATGTAAGATCATCCTTTCTTTCTAAACTGGCGCTAAGGTGCTACATTCTCTTTCTAATATAGTTGTAATGATTGGTGATCAATTGAATGGTTTTAAACAAAAGACGGGCAAATCATTGTAGGAGTCATTATTACATCAAGTTTTGAGATAAACATGAAATCAAAATAAAATCCTTTACATGCTCGTCATAACTTTTAAGGAGTCATTATTATCTTCACCAAGCCTGCTATTGGGAATTTCAGCACCACAGTTGTAAAAGTAGACAAATAAATCTGGTAAGCATGTACATGCAGAGAAGAAATACCGCCATTATTTAATTTTATTCTTTTCTATCCATTCCTTACCGTTGTTGTCAATATATTGCATTGCAGTGCATGCTTCAAGGTCATTGTTGTTCATCCTCAAATCATCTTCTTTTCTCTGAACTAATTTGTAAAAGATGTGTACATAAAATATTATTGGTATTGGTGGGTTGTTTGTAAAAGTTGTGTACATAAAATATTGTTGGTACTAGTGGGTTGTTTAGTTTCAATACCAACAATCCTTTTGCCCCAACAACAAATTGTCAACTCCCTCCTATATAATCATGCATGATGTATCCATGTTGAAGTTTGAACCTAAGTGTTAACTTTGTTGTGGAGATAACCCATGGATTGTCCTCAGTGTGGGGATAATTTTATACTTCAGCCATGATCGCTTGTAACAAAGCATATAAATATTCTTGAAAAAATAAATACAAATTAACTTTGGTCAGACCAAAATGATATTTTATGCTCAATGTTGTTGGAGATTGTTAATTTTAACCAAATTTAATTTGATAATAATTTAGTAGCTTTAGTCCCTATGTGTAGAGACAAGTGATGTTCATTGAAAAAGTCAGGCAGTTGTTTATAATATTTGTAACTAGTTAATTTGGGAAAGCTAAATGAGCACATTTGCATTTCTATTTTCACATCTCAAACTATAACTAGGTGGTTGTTATTGTAACTTGTTAGTTTGTGTAAGCTAAATTAATACATATTCATATCTTATTCATAATTATATAACTATCTCAACTTCAACTTAGAATCATTTCATTTTCAACATTATATTGAGAATATTTTTAGTATGTGTGGATTTTGTGTAAAATTAGTAAAGAATATAAAAAATAATGTAACATTCTAAAATAATTTAGATATAAAGAATAAATTTAACATTAAAAAAATCAAAGTTGTTACCTTTTCCTTTATCCTTGCAAGGGGTGCCACCACTAGGGAGAGTACTAATTGATCAGTTCCCTCTTTTATCAGGGGTGATTTTAAGACCCCCCCCTAAATTTATATATATAATAAATGGGTGAATCCCCATGATACATAGGAAAAAATGAAGGCTATTTTATCAATTATATAATATGTATATATCGTTTTTTGGCGAATCTTTTAGTCAATTATATAATCTTGTAAAATCTTGGCGAATGTTTCACTGAATTATAAAATATTGTAAAATCTTGGCGATTTTTTCACTGAATTATAAAACCTTGTAAAGTCTTAGAATTTTTTTTGATAAAGTATAAAACCCATATATAATAATAGGGAAATGTGTTCATTAAACTGTAATATACTCATTTTACATATTTGGAAAAATAAAAAATGTTTGTCCATCCTTTAGATAATGTTTCAAGCATTAGGGGTTTTGTTTGTCAAGGTTGTTCCAAGGGCTTACATAACATTAAGGATGGAAACTAGGGAAGAGTGTTCCAAGGGCTTACATAAGGAAGGAGTGGAATGAACTGTTGGTTTTTATTCAAAGGTATATAACCTATGAGGGAAGGTATAATTCAACTTCCCTGTATCACATTAGATTATTGGAACATTTCACAGGTACTCAACCACTCAATATGCCCTATTTTCTTTGGCAAAGCCTCGTAAAAATGTCTAAGAAGGACAAATCCAATCATGCTAAGGCTGAGACTAGACTTTTTCATTTTGGTTTGATTAAATTACTCATCATTGAAGAACTAAAGAAAAGGCAAAAAACATGGGGGTATTTTTTGTTTTGGTTTGAGTTCACCTCTGAAGAAGATCCTAAGAATCCTCTTGGAAAGAAGAAGAGAGTCAAGATAGGCAAGCATCCTATTTCACCTGAT
>ML780448.1:882357-894462 GCA_009831015.1 Picea engelmannii | reverse complement strand
GCAATCGAAACATAGTAGACACATATATACCCATATATTAAAACTTCCAATCAATTTGGCATTCAAGCCACAATATTGAATAATTTAGATAAAATATTCGTATACATAAGAAATGTAAATTAAAAATTAAAAAGAGAACAAACTTGTTGATTCTAAATGACAAATTCTTCCTCTAGTGATGGTCTCAACAAATCCACCATTGCAGCATCACTAAAGTCATAGAATATTTGTTTTAAAATATCTTTTTCAGAAAGAAACCCCAATGGTCGAGATACAATAATAATAGGAATTCCAACATGGATATATGGCAGTGTTTCTCATATAAACTGTCGCGATGAACCCTGCAGTTGAATCGATAGGAATGTCAACATGGATATATGGAAGTGTTGCTCCAATAAACTGTTGCGATGAACCCTATCGTTGAGCTCTATAGTTGAATCAATAGAAGTCGATGCAATCATGGTCATTTCAGACTTCTCTAATCAGATTCATTAAAGATGCATCATCACCGGTTCTCTCCATTGGCACGTTATCTCAAGAGCATAAGCATTGTGGAAAAAAACTTGCATATTAAATTGGGCTGCTACCAAATAATTGCCATTCCCATAACAGAAGGGAGAAATACCTTCAAAAAAATTGTCGCTTATATTTATAAAATATAAGGGCGAAATAACTTTGAAAAATTCTCATTTCCAAAAACCAGGGCGAAATAACTTCGAAAAATTCTCATTTCCAAAAACACGGGCGAAATAACTCTAAGAAATTCCAATTATTAGAAAATTAGGGCGAAGGAGAGGATCCAGTTTGAATTTCACGGGGAAAAAATAAATTTCGTTGCTCTCCTCTCACAAATAACAGTGGGCGAAGGGTTTTTGATATAAAAAATTTAAAATAAATTTGGGGCTATGCATACTCAAATCCTTTTATATCCTTCTATAGAAATAATTCGCCCAACCAAAATTTCATACCCTCTAATTTCGCCCATGAGCGAAATTTCGCTCCTAAAATCATCTATGTCTTTTATCCCCCGCCATCCTCCTCCCAAGTAAAGCTCCATATTGTGTGGTAGCTAATGTAATTGCAGAAATGCTCAAAATCAAGTTCAATATGACCTTCAATTCATTAAAAGATTGGAAGGAGCCCCTAATTGAATTTTTCATCAAGGGTTCTTTGAAACATACTTTTATCCCCCTCCACCCTCCTTCCAAGTTGAAGCTCCATTTTGTGTAGTAGCTAATGTAATTGCAAAAATGCTCAAAATAAAGTTCAAAGATGACCCTCAATTCCTTACCTTAAAAGAATGGAAGGATCCACCTACTTGAATTTTTCCTCAAGGATTCTTTAAAACAAAATGTTGTATTAATCATATCATGTTCTAGAAGTTTATGGGTTATTTAAAACAAAGTGTTGTACTAAGCATACCATGATCAATAAGTTTATGGGTTCTTAGTCTACTCCAAATCCCTAGAGAGATAATTGAATTAATGTTGGATTCCACTCTTAAAATGACACATTAAATTATTTAACAATGGAAAAATATTCTTCTCCTTCCCCTTAAAATTTAAGGGAGATCGCGACATAGTTTCATAGGTGACTTGTAGTTATTGGCCCCTTGTGAACTATACTTGAATAGATTAATGCTAGAATTATGTATTGATTCTAGTATTGATGCCATGACTAAGGTTTATGAGAGCCTTAGGTTTCTCAGTGTTGAGAATCACAGGAATTTGTGTAATGGTTCCCTAGAATCTCCAAAATATTGTAAGAATATCAAATAATTTAGCTTGAAGGGTGTTTTCCAATTCAGTTCCTTTGGGTTGTGAAAGATAGGTGAGAGTTGTCTAACACTTAATATCTCTTTGCTCCAACATCTATATTAAAATTTCTTGTGAAATCACTTCTAAGATGGAAGACGTGCTAGAAATATCTGATGGCACCTAAAGTTGTTGTTTATTTTATTTCTTTTTCATAACAAATTATGATTCAATCTCTAGGTATAAAATAGATTTATACGCCATTCACTTTTCTATATTATCTTTGTTACATTGTTTGTTCTCTCACTAAATATGATGGTCATAAAACATATCTTACTCAGTTTTTTTTGGTGTTTCCTTTCCCCCACTTCGGGGGTATGCTAGTTATACATAGCCTAAAAAATACATGCATTTAGAGATAATTCTACATCAACTAGCATATATATTATGACTAACATTCCAAGTACTTCGCCTCGTGGCTTGCTCACAAAACTAACCCAAAAACTTTGTTGTTTTGAAATACATAAACAACTACAGAGGGACATTGTCATGAATTTCATGGCCCTCAACAGAATGAGGGGAGCTTGTTTCCTCTACCTCCATGGTGGTGATTTGTCCTCCTCCTGTATCTTCTTCTCGACATTTGAATGTTGTATATTGATAGAATCTTGATTATTAGAAGCTAGAGAAGGGGATCCATTACACTACAGGGGAATCGTATTGCACAAATGTTGGAATTACGCCTCTAGATTGTCCATTCGTTGTTGATGCAAGTGAAGAAGATTCATGATGTTGACCACATTCTTTGCATTAACTCACTCCGTCTCAAAAAAAAATATGAAAGACTGTGTAGAGCATTGTTTTTTTCATAATTAAATTCATCATGTCTATGGAGGATTTACTTTACCTCTTTCTAGTTTGAATTCTCCATTTTCTCAACCAAGAGCCTTCACAAAGAATCTCTTACCACTGGTCCAAAACCCTGGAAACCACTTAGAAAGAAAACACTAACAGAGGAACCCAAACAATAAAATCTCAAGAACCCCACACTGATTCTAGTTTTGGTGAAAAAAAGAGCTAAAATACTTTAATCTTCAAAGGACAAACAAATTGAAAGAACCCACCAAAACACAGGGTATTCCTGGTGATGATGAGGGGTGTTACCAGCATGGAGGGAACCAACACACGAGGAGAGGCCACCCATAATAACCCATGACCATGAAGAAATAGAGCTTGAGCAAGTGCTTCCCTTGGCAGAGCAAGACTGAACGAGTTTTTTGGCTTAGATGTCATCCCACATTTCAAATAAAGCTCACACATTTGACATTAATATCCTTCCTTCCCACTACGTCGATTTGTATCTGCGAGAGGCTACTTCTAACTACCTCCCATACCTTGATATATGTCCTTTCACTACTTGTCATTGATGTGATGTGACAGATCAAATTCATGAACTAAGGTATGGGGGAGTGTCGAATGAATCCATTTTTTAACATTGTTCCAAGGCTAAGGAATGTGACCACCTTAGCCCAATAGTCAACATGACCATTAAGCTATCACTTGATGTGAAAGAAGGATGTGTTTTCAATCCATGAGACTAAGCCAATGATTCTCCGAAAAAAGGGAGCTCAAGGAATTGTTTCCCAGCATAGTTTGACTGATCATTGCTCTTATTATCAGCATCAAGTCTACTAAAACCACCTTAGTCCTTCTTCTTTTTCCATGTACAATCCCATCCAAAGAGAATACGCCTCGATTAGGTTGTTGGATAGATTTCTCAGCCCCCAAGTATAGAAGGCTAGTATATTACCTCCAAGATATCAATTATTAAAATATTATAATTTTTACAAACACTATATATATTTAATTAAAAAATTAGAATCCATAGACTTTAGCAGTCAAATCATTACGCAGAGGGAATCCCTTATCCCACAAAAATAGATTGATTGAATATCTATCTTGGTTGTAACTTTAAATATATATATATATATATATATATATATATATATATATATATATATATATATATATATATATATATTACATTATTTCTTTCGATCCATAAAAACCAACAAATATGAGCAACGATTGTCGATGGAACTATCTTATCCTCATACCAGTTCTTGAAGCAATCTGCCAATGAATTACCTTTCCAGCTATTTTTATAACCTTGATCTATACTAACCTTATGCCAAACTGACTTTGTGAAGGGGCAATGTTGAAATAGATGATAAATGTTTTCAGATTCTTGGTTACATAGGTAGCATAGACCAGGACCTTCCCATCCTCTGGATTGAAGGGTATCCCAAGTAAGAATTTTTCCTTCCACTACCAGCCAAATAAAAAGTTTAATTTTTAATTGAATGTTCCATTTCCAGAATGCTCTCCTCCAACCTCCAAAATTCCTCGGATTTTTAGTAGACAGTATGGCCCAGTAGAATTTTTTTACAGTGGGAAATATGGAGTTATCACCACCTGTCCACATCAATATATCTTCGCTATCCTGTAGGTATGCTCCATAGTCAATTAGGGCCTTTTTTAAAAGTTTTCATTCAATGGCCAGATCACCAATAAGTCCCAAATCATTATTGTTAAGCCAAGTAGGGGATAAATGTTGTCTGTCATTATGCCTCATAGCCTGCACCAAAGTGTAAATATTCTGGTAATGAAGAGAAGATAAAAGATTTAATGAGAGGAATGATTTTCCCCCATCCCGAGAATCCTGTCTTTTCCAAGTGCTATGAGCTGACTCGATCCCGGGTTCCAGCTTAACCAATGGTTGATTAAATGTACCGATTTCAATAGCCCACCCCAAATTCTTGAAGTTTCCTTATGCTAGAACGAATGAGACGTGAACCAATTTTTAATTGTTGTGTGAGAGAGATACTTGTCCTTTAAAACTCGATGCCATATACCTGTAAACTCTCCAAAGTGTGTTCGTAGCCAAGGTTTGTTTGAAATCATAGATATTTCGAAGGCCCCAACCCCCATATAGCTTTGGTAATGATATATGATCCCATTTGCAAAGATGGTAGCAATTTGTGTCGCGCTTTCCTTTCCAAAGGAAATTGACCATTAATTTCCTCATGGAATTTAAAACAGAGCATGGAATAACCGCTAATGACAACCAGTAGACACATTGGCTTTCTAACACTAATTTTAATAATGTGAGTCGGCCTCCCAACGATAACCATCTATAGCACTAGTTATCAATATTTTTTCCATTCTTTTTATCAACCAGATCCAGTCATCAACTCGTTGTGGACCAGTCTTGAGATAATATCTGAGATACTTGAAACCTATGGCAATATCAGAGAATTTACAAGGAAACAAGGATTTGGAAGGAGATAAATCATGCTCCAATAATCCTACTTGAAGAATGGTGGACTTAGTAACATTTATTTGTAAGCTAAACAAAAATATTTTAATATCTTATCTATCTCCCACCATTCCTGCAAAGTAGCATTAGTCATAATAATCACATCATCAACAGATAAAATATGGAGAATTTTAATGGTTCTAGAGACATTTATACCTAACAACTTCCCTTCTCTTTGACTCTCCTTTAATAATAAACTTAATCCTTCCATAACCAGGATGAAGAGTAAGGGGGATAAAGGGGACCCTTTCCTTAAACCTCTTCCTCTTTTAAAGAAGTATGTGGACTCTCCATTTATTAAAACTGCAAATGAAGTTGAGACAACACAACTCATGATCCAGTTTGTCACCTTTAAACCCTGACCTATTTGTAGTAGAATCATCCTCAATATATCTCAATTAATACAATCATAGGCCTTTTGAAGATCCAGTTTTAAGACTAAGAATTTTATCTTCTTTTTTTTAATGTTTTGAAGGCACTCATGAACAGTTCCTATAGCATCATGGATCCATCAACCTTTTAAAAATCCCAACTGTTCCTCAGAGAGTGATCTAGACAAGATCAAATTTATCCAATTTGCTATAATTTTTGAAATAATTTTATAGCAGAGGTTGCACAGAGAGACTGGTCTGTAATCCCCAAAGGTAAGAGGCTTGTTTACTTTGGGAACTAAGGCAATGAAAGTTGAATTTAAAACTGCTGAAATGTTTCCTTTTAGTCTCGATTCTTCAACCATATTGAGAAGATCCCCCCTGACTAGATCAAAGAAGTGTAAGAAGAATTCAACAGTCCAGTCGTCCAGGCTTGGACTCTTATCAACCTTGAATTTTGTTAATATATCTCTTAATTCCACCAATTGAATCGGTGCATACAATACCTCAGCTTCAACTTCTGTTATCAGTCTAGAGAATTTTTCTGCCACTCTAACTTGATCAAAAGTAGATGGATCACCTTGCTCCTTGAATAAATGTTTAAAGTGTTTAACAACTTCTACTTTTTTGTTTTTCTGTCCTAAGTGTAAGTGCCCCTCATCATCCATGATCTCCCAGATATATTTGTTATTTCGCCTGAAATTTGTGAAATTATGAAAAAATTTAGTATTTTGATCACCTCTATGAATCCATATGGCACGGCTGCGTTGACACCAAAGTTATTCACTATCATTAATCAGCCTGTTCCTTTCCTATTCCAGATTTTTTAATAGTGTTTCGTCCTCGAGTGTAATAACACCTTCCAGAGTATTTTGTAACATAGAATTTATATCTTTTCCAAACCCTTGAGATGAGCATTTGCCTCTTGGTAACGAAGTTTTTTCCACTGCTTTGTATTCTCCTTAAGATCCTTTATCTTCCAAATTCATCTTTTCTGTTTTCCTTCCTCTTCAATATATTTTGGATAGTTCCATAATTCATGAACCATTATCACAAAATCATGTTCCATTATCCATTGTGGATTAAGCTTGAACATATAGGCTTTAAAAATAGGAGGCAACTCCAGCTGGAGAAGAATCGGGGCATGATCATAAATGAAGGGGTATTCCACACCTGTAGATGACGACCCCAGATAGAAATTCCTCCGAGATGAGGAATTTGTCCAGTATTTTGGTGATCCATTCACCTCTGATTCAACCCTTTCTCCAAGTATGGACAACCTTCCCCGGGACCAGATCTATAAGATTTTTCTCTTGGAAGAAAGTTTTAAAAAATCCGGCCAAATGTCACACAGATGTAGTGCCTCCCCAAACCTCTCTCGAGGAAAGGGTCAAGTTGAGGTCCCCCACAATAATAAGATTTTTTTTTTCTATTAAACCCAAGTCTTCCACCTGTGTCTAAAACTTTTTCCGCTCCAAACAGGGCCCATAGACGTTTAAGAAGGAAACCTCCTTTTTTCTTGCTAAACAAATCCCTGTCAATAAGATCCCACCACAGGTAAGAAAGGAGACTAAAACGAACACATTTGGATCCCAATTAACCAACAATCCACTGGAAGTTCCCACCGAGTTGACAACACAACTAAACCAATTCGGCCTTAAAGTACTCATAAAATTTCTAGCTTTTTCAGAATGAACCGACGTTTCCTGAAATAAAACAATATCAAGATGTGTTTTATCAAGAACACTTTGTACTGAGGCTAATTTAAGGGTGCCTCCAATCCCTCTGAGGTTTAGAGATAGAATAATCATTACTTTGCCCGCACCAGGGCCTTCACTGCTCTAAGTGCCCACCATCTGTAGCAGAAGGAGTAGTAGAATCTAAAGAAGATAAGGTACAAGAATTTTTGCATGCACTTCTAGTTTTAATAGGAGAATGTTCTATGCCCAATCCCTGAGACCATGCATATTCCTTCCCTGCCCCAGCATCAAGCGGACACGACGTACTAGCCTCCCTAGCATCAGAAGAGGGATTTATAACAAACTTGCCAAGGAAAACATGTAATTTAACAGTTGAATCTAGGTCTTGGATAAAAGGTAAAAAGGAGTCAAGGACAACAGTAAGAGTGGTATCATATTCATTTGATTCCTAATATCCGTGTGGAGAAGTGGAATCTCCAAACTGTGGAAACTGGGACCCATTAGTGTGTTATGATAAGGAAGTACCCAAAAAATCAGTTGAAAGGGCTTGTGGTATAATTCTAGCACTAGACTCAACCTAGGTACGGGGAATAGTAGGAGGATCATCCCTCAGGGAAACATTTGGTAAGGAAGTCAATATCTCCTGACACCCAGAAATTTCACTAGAAGGAATAGAAACCTCCCCATCTACAAACCGAGAATTGTCAACATTTGACGTAGTGAGTTTTAATTGTTGATTTTTCATAAGCTAGGTTAAGCATGTAGTTCATTTCATTTTCATCATATCTTAAACATAAACAAGAATGTTGCAGCAACCAAGATCACAATAAGAAACATCATGCACAAGAACACAAGATATGTCATGGGAAACCCTTCTCAAACAAGGGAGAAAAACCCAACCAAATCCTTTTCTATATTCTTCAAGAGAAAGACCTTTCACCACCAAGAATGACTTAGAACACAAGAGGGTGCTTAAGCCCTAGAAACCCTAGCACCCAATAGAGGTGTGCAACTTTTACCAAGAAGTGTACTTGCTAAAATTTCCAAAACTCACAGGTGTGTGTGTGTCTACAATGAAAGATTTCATCTTACTTATATTAGAGTTGTCCTGTCAACTAAAGTGTCCGTTGGCACAATCGGGCCGACCTCACTTAGACATATTATTAATTTATTATTATAATAATTAATATTAATATTACTATTACTATTAATATTAATTATCTTTTACAGTTTATCTTTAGACACAATAAGATAGGGCCGACATGTACCCTTAACACAATAACTAGGGTTACAAGTAGGTCTGACTCTTGAACAACATAGCAAAGGATATGATACACCCACTAGTGCTCATCCACTAGGGGCACATCCATATGGATTTCATGGACTTGATTCACTACATCACACAGATGAACCAGGTCTTCACACATGTACATGTGCTCGTCCACAGGCACGTCTGCTCGACAAATCTGCTTTCCCATTGCCACCAATAAGAGGATCATCTAGAGTCTTCTCATCAACTCTATTGTTGATCAGAGGAGGCCATCACATCATCTTAATTGATATTCACATGATGATGTGCCCAACGCTTTTTAGGGATTTCCCACGTTCACCTTGTGCTCAGCCACAGGCACGTCCTAACTCAACAGATCGCTCTTACATCGGATAATTATCTGGAGTTCTTCTCTCTCACATCATGGAGGAGGCCATATACATTCCTATCCCCTATCCCAGGCCGAAAACATGAACCCTTCATAGGAGATTTCTCTCAGGTTTGTAAGCTGAGAGAAAGACTTCACAAGCTGCTATGTTCCACATCTCACAGGTTTGTAAGATGGAGGATGTCTCCCATAGTTGCTATCATCAACACTCCCTCTCAGCTAGGGAGGCATTCTTCATCAAGCCAAGTCTCATACCGATGTACTCTAAGTTTTGTTTTTGGCCAATGGTCATCCATACTCCCTCTTAACTCGGAAGGAGTTCTTCACCAAGTAAATGTTTGGTGTAGAAATTTACAGTCTGCTTAGGTGGAGAAGGGTACTGCAAATAAACAATTTTCTTCTGCATCATATCTATGACATAAGAAATTTTTTTCTCTTTGTGTGACAAACCATTAGGAAGCTCTGGGTTCTTTAAGGAGATTTATATATGGCTCTATGTCATCAACGTATGATCTATCTCATGGTCAAGTAGATCTGACAGAATTATGTGAAGCCACATTTCTTCGCACACTTACTACTATATACTATATATATATATATATACTTTGTCTTTGGTGCATTTAAGGCTACAGAGTTATATTTCTTGCTGCAATAGGAAATCATGGAATATTTCAAGGTAGAACATCAAAAGGATGTGCTCTTCCGGTCCATTGTACTTTCTACTCAATCTGAATCGGCATGAATCAAGTCTGGTGTTAACCGGATACATCAATGATCCATTCAATTGTGGATTGGTATCGTCTTGAATCAACATCAATCTTCTTTTTTAAATCCATCATGGTGGATTTGCATTCTGTCATAATTCTTGTCCCAAGAAGTAGTGTATCATACTCAGATTCTTTATGAAAATTAGAAGTCAATGCTTGCTAGTTTTAACAACTAGTCTTTCTGAGTAAATCATCAGGATCAAGTTTTCGTCACCAACATTTTATAGGTTTGGATCAACAACACTCTTGCTGAAATCCAAACTCGTAAAGAATCTATCTATCTAATATAGATTCCAACTCATGGATGGTGGTACAGATAGAAGTGAAACGGTTCACTGGGTCGAGTGTCTCATCATGAACAACTCCCTTTGTTTGTGAGAAACCTCTGGCTTATAGATCACGTTTTGTGTTTCCTTGATACTTTCATTTGCTACATGTTGCACCATAGGTTTCCCCTCTTGGTCCTTGAATAATATCTTATGTGCTTTTTTAAAGTATACTGGTATTCTTCTGTTATGGATTTTGTCCATACTGGTTCTCTTGTAACTTTTCTAAGACAAGGAGTCTTATCATTAATGAAGTGGCTCACATTTGAAGGATAGCTTGAAAAACTCTTTTTCTTTCTTGGAATGTACCTTGAGAGGCTTGTATGTTTATTTGCCTCTTGCATAGTGAGTCTAGGAAGGCATTTTATGCCTTGCTGCAATATCATTGAGCATATCAACTGGAGAAACTGGATCAACTGGAATAATGTCTTTCTCCCTTTGAATTGTTGAAGGGGGAGAAGGTATAGTCTTACTGTCAATCTCCATCTGAGATTCTCTGGATCTTTGAAAAACCGTCTCTTCTTTAAGGACAATGTTTCTTCTTGTCTCAATCTGTCTCTGACCAGGGATGTTGACCTGGAATGTCTCTGAAGATTCATTGTATCCTTTCTTTCTAAAGGATCTAGCTTGGACTTCTTCTCTTTGGGTACATGAAGATACACTGGGCACCCAAATAATCTGAAGTGTTCAATCTCAGGCTTCACTCTAGTGAAGGCTTCTATTCTGGTGAAGACTCTTGTTCTGAACATATACTGTGTCATGCATGCTTCTGCCCATGAAATCATAGAAATATTCTGATCATGCATTATTGCATTGATTGTCTCAAGGATGGTTCGATTCTTCCTCTTTCTTAAATAGTTTTGATTCCCTCTGAGTCAATGTGACTCCTTCTGAAGGATAAGCATCTTCCTTTGTTCTTGACCTATTTGGAACAAGAAAACAAGAGGAACCAAAATAAGAATATCTCCTAAAGGAGAATAATGAGTACATTTCTAGAATCAAAACAATTTTAAGGATTGTTATCACAACTATGACACCTATTTGTAATGTAGAAAACTTTAGAAATATAAGTTAGAGGAATGACAATTTCAACAATCAAACCTGGAGTCTTCACTTCCAGTGTGTTTCTTTTCTTCCAAGTCTCATTCACTCAAGATAACAAGTGCTTTCTTCAACCTATCTTTTGTACTAGGACAATATTCTATCTTGACAGAAGATTGGGTTAGAGAACAAACTCTATGATCTCAACTTTAATCCATCTAATATCTTGACTTTAATTTTGACCAAAGGTAGTATGATGGTCATAGCTTCAACATGCAACCTAGATCAAATAAATGTCATAATGAATAGATGCATGTCAGAATAATGAAACCTGGGTTGCATTATTCTTATGAATGTGTTGGATCTTGAGATCCTTCTGGATCTATGACAAGAGATCCCTTCTCCTGCAAATACCCTTTAAATCTTAACAATTTAAACATATGTGAGTACATACCTCTAATAGCATTTGCAGGTAGTGGCTGTTGGGTATGTGTTATATTCTTTGCACGAGTAGTAGTGTCTGAGCACCTGCGCCGGGCGCGCAGGGGGGTAAGAGGGGGGTGCAGGGGGGCAGAGCCCCCCGCAAAATTTTTTTTGGACCGACATATTTTCGCCGGTTTCGGGCCGACATATTATCGTCGAGCCGACATATTTCTGGGACGACATATTTCCGGGACCACATGATATTAGTTGGTTTTCGACACATGGTTTTTGCCGATGGTTTTCTATTTCCGGTTAAGGAATTAGGGTTTTGGACTAATCCAGGTCATTGGGTTAGGGTTTTGTATGCCGCTGGCTCCTATATGTATATTGTATTGTAAAGAATGTAACACAATGTGTATCAATATAATATATGTTGGTTTTCTTGGTTTGGGTTTCCAGGTGAAAAATCTCTGTGTAATGTTTGTATTTGCCATTGTATCTTTTCTGTTCTTTTCTGAATATCGATTTGCAGTAGATATTGTGCAAGGTTAGAATTTACATTTGGTATCAGAGCTTTATTGGCTTCAGGGGGATGCCTTTGTCGTCAAGGGTTTGGCTCGGGACTGTGATAAGCCTTGTTACAGTGGGAGATCTGCGGTATTGTTTTTCAGGTGAAAAGAAATGGC
>ML780448.1:813461-873681 GCA_009831015.1 Picea engelmannii | reverse complement strand
GTGTCCATGGTTCCACGATCAATTGCCTGCTCGGCAATGTCTGAGAGCCGAGCCTTCTCCTCTTCGCGAGTTTTCTTTCTCAACAGGGAGGAAGCTATGACCAGAGCCCTTTCCATTTCTTCCCTTCGCTGTCGCTGCTCCTTACGAGTGTACCATGCAGAACCCCGTCGAGGCGTACTGCGCTTCCGAGTCATGTTGCAGAGCGCTCTCTAAGGAGAACACGCAAGCTGAGATGAGGGGAGCCAGTTGAGAGCACAAGCGGAGGGACTTGCCTCCAAATTCCACGGAAGGTTGGTGTACCAGGGCGCCAGGAAAACAGAACGGTACCACCACCACCAGAAACAGAACAGAGCCGAGACCGGAGCAGAGCAAAACAAATAAACAAGCTGCGAATTCCCATATCTGCATTTAACATTTACCTCGCCGAGTTCATAAATCCTCGCTCGCGGGAGGAGTCTATCCATTGCAGGGCTGTAATGGCTGGGCAACATCCGTAGTGGGTGTTTTATGGAGGACTGCCTCCAGCATTTACTCTCCAGCCTAGTGCGTGGCCATTTGGCGCGCCTTCGCCACCTATCACCCCATACGGGGCAATTGATATTAACACATTACATCATTGTTATAGTATAATTTATATGTGATGCAGTACACCTTATAAGAATAAGGTATCCATGTAGATACAAATCTCTGCAATGCCAAAAGTATCGAAAATTATTTCTATTTTTACCTAGATAACATCCTCTTTATTTAATTATTAAATTAAAATTTCTTCAAATTAAAATTATTTTATTAAATTAAAATTTCTTCGTATTAAAATTATTTTAAAAAAATTAAGAACCCAAAAGCTCTAAAATGGCCCAAAAGCTCTGAAAGCTAACCTGGATCACATGTCTTTCACGGGGAAGTAATTACACATCAAGTGAAAAGTTGGAAGGGGGAGAGGCATTGGGAGAGTCAAAACCAACCAGTTATGTAATTGGCATTGAACAAATATCACTCACATATCATAAGTTACTCCCTTACCATCCATGCCACCTCGGGAAAGGCCTTGGAAACAACAAGGCCTCAATGCCTTTAAAATATAATTATTTATCTCATGTCAACAACTTCGTTCCCCCTTTTAGGCACCACTTGACCTAGGGAATCTCAAGCTTCACAACTTCCATGGAATCACAACATGGCAAAGCGTTGGAGGCCGGAAATTGTAGATGGACATTGACATTAAATTATACAATTCATTTTAAATAAAAATATGTATTTTTTGTTTTTTAAATTAAAAATTATTAAGTTAAAAGGTCAAAGAGAATAATAAATCTTAATAATGGAAGAATTTAATATGAAAATGTGTGAAGTAAAGTAGCATCGATATAATTTTATAAGTTTTAACTAAGAAAAATATAAAATACAAAATATTCTTGTTTAATAGATTTGAATTAAGATGAATTTATGTTGGTTTATTTTATTATTATTTATTTATTATTGTATTTTAATTTTTATTAATTTTAAATATTTTAAATTTAATTTATTAATATTATAAATAAGATATGTTTATTTGGTTTGTAAATACATCGTGTTATTTTGGATGTAATTTATTAGGGTTATAAATATGATACATTTAATTAAATTATAGATATATCTTGCTATTCTTGATATACCCGAATTTTTTTATTGAAAAATTATGAAAATAGCAGTAATTAAAAACGTAACCAAACCCTCTATAAAAAGTGATAAAAACAAATCTTATTATAGTTAAGAGATCATTCTCTCTGATAAAAACAAATATTATTATAATTAAGAGATCATTCCCTTAGTAATAAACTTTTTTGTATGGTTGAGCTTCTAAAAGGGGAGGAAGAAGGGACATGAATCAAAGCTCAAGCTCACAAAACAAGAAAGGAAAGCAATCCCTTTAACTTTAATAGATAAATAAAAACAATTAATATCATTGGAATCTCTTTTAAATTTTTATCTTTCTTCTTCTTCTTTTCAAAAAAAAAAAACTTTATATTCGATATTTTCAAGTGTGAAATCAAAATACACATTTCACTACTTTAAAAGGCTTAAAAAACATGGACTTTGTATTGTCTTGAAGCGGTCTTTTTCTGTGTCCTATACTTATATATTGCAATCTTTCTAAGGTCCACAACGACAATCTTCACATTTATTTCACAAATATTCTTTACAACCCTAAGAAGAAAACAATAAATAAGACATAAATCTCACCTTGTGCAAGGGTCATGTAAAGGCGTTGAAAAATCATGTTGTTCCTTGAAATCCAAATACCCCATATTACAAAACATGACAAAGCCTTAAAGGATTTTTCAAATTTATTTGTTATCTTTGAGTAATTTTTCTTCTGCATATAAAGAAAAGAAAAAGAAAAAAGAGTATGGAAATAATGTGTTTGATATGGAAATTAAACTCAGAATTTGGTCTATACTTCAATGCCATTAGGCACATAAATATTGTCTTTGACCATTCAAAATTCAAAAGAATCTACACTAATATGTTTGAAAGGTTAGTTCCCCACCCCATCAATAAATAAGTAAGTTGGGGGATAATGTGTTTGATTTGGAAATTAAACCCAGAATTTGGTCTATACTTCAACGTCATTAGGCACATAAATGTTGTCTTTGACCATCCAAAATTCAAAAGGATCCACACCAATCTTTTGAAAGGTTAGTTCCCTACCCCATCACTAAATACATAAATTGGGGGGAGACCAAAGTGATTGCTCCATATTTTTCCTTCACATGTGGCCAAATAAAGTTTAAAACAATATTAAACAAAATGCTATAATTTTCACCTCCTAAATATACAAAACCTAAAGATTCTAAAGTAAGGTTTTTATTATATGGACCAAGGATTTTTTGTTCGGTTAAACCTCGTCATTCCATAACGCTACCTTCATCGAGGATTGATGACAATATTATCCATATTGTCCTCATCAACATTATTTTCCAACTTGACCATCAACATGTAGGAATTTGAAATCATTATGCATCCACATCTAAGGCATGAAACCAACTTTCAAAATATAAAACCTTGGGTATTTTTGGGGACTTCTAAGGTTTCAAGGATGTTTAGGGATTTAGAAGAGGGGGGAAGCACATCTAGAGATCAATTAGGTGGAATTGTAAGCTAATGCACTAATTAGAAATGGTGTTTTCCCACTAGACATTAAGTTAATTCACACTAAGAGTTTTGCACTAACTATATCATCGCTAAGTTTAATTTTGTTATTTACATTCAACATACCCTAACCTATAATGTCCAAAGAAAAATTATTACTCACACAAGACAAGCCAAAACAAAAGTAAAGCAAGAAACAACAATATCAATTATCTACAACACCCCTATTGACCACCCCCAACCAAATTAAATTAACCTAAAAACATGCATGTGCAACACAATAACACAATGAATTTCTATAACTATAAAAAAAACTTACAACTACACACTACATACCGCACACACACCTTTAAATAATTACTTCACACTTCACAGTAATAAAACCTAACACACACAACCATAATTATTTAATACTTATAATATTTAATACTTGTAAGACTACACCTAAACCTAATACACATTCTTTAAAATTTACACATTACATACCCCACACACCTTCAAATACTATCATAATTATTTAATATTTATAATATTTAATACTGGTAAGACTAGACCTAATACACATTCCTTAAAATTTACACATTACATACCCCACACACCTTCAAATAATTGCTTCACACTTCCCAATAATAAAACCTAACTAACACACTATCATAATTATTTAATACTTATAAAACTAGACCTAATACACATTCCTTAAAATTGGATAAACACATTCAAAATGATACATCATTATGACAAAATATCTACATATATCGAATCCAACATTAAAATACACTTAACAAAATACACATTAATTTTTTTCCCATAAATATGAAACTCTACATATATCGAATCCAACATTAAAATACACTTAACAAAATACACATTAATTTTTTTCCCATAAATATGAAACTCTACATGGGAAACTCTACCACATCAAGTCTAAGCCTAATATTTAAATATGAAACTCTACATGGGAAACTCTACCACATCAAGTCTAAGCCTAATATTTAAAAAATAAACTCTATATGGGAAACTCTACCACATCAAGTCTAAGCCTAATATTTAAAAACCAAAAGATTTAAAACATAAAACCATAAACAAAACCTCGACCAACCCATATCTGCTTACCTAAAAAGCATCGCACAACCATTAAACATCAACGCCCTTGAACAAACCAAAAATCTAAGACAAAACTTTCAAAGATAAATATAAGCAACATATAATATAAAAGAACAATGAAGTTGAAACAACCTTACAATCCATGACAGTCCCGTGAGTCCAGCGCGATTGGTAAAGACAGGACCTTCCTCCAAGTGTTGGGAGGAGGTCTCGAGGTCAATCCCTACTGGGTCTCCGGGACGAAATTTGTAATGGCTGCTGTGCTAGACTGGATATAAAATGTCATATATTATCTTAACTATATATAATATAAAATTTTATTTTAAGATTAAATTGAGGTAGAAGACTCATTTGTTTGTGGGACAAGGGATTTTTTTGACGTAGCGATTTGACTATTAAAATCTATAAAGGTATGCATACTCTATTTCTTTAGATTTGAACTTGTGACCTCTTAAGAAGAAGCACATGTTCTTAACCATTATCTCTCTATATAAAATCAATCAAAATAAATAATCTTAAAATCTTAAAATTAATGTTGATTATAATATCTTCTATTTAAAAAATAATAATCTAACATATATTTTAAAATAAGTGAAAATAAAAAATAATTTTATTGAAATTAAATTATTATTATTCATAAAAATAAAATAATTGGTGTATGAGTTTGACTAGTAAAGTCTACAGAGGTATACATACCCTACCCCACTCTGGATTTGAACTTGTGACCTCTTAAGAGGAAACACATGTTCTTAACCATTAGACCCACTCAGGATGGGTTGGGAGGAATAACTCTTGGTTAATTGGATTTAGTTTACTGAGTTGGGAGGAATGATTGTTATCCTTTCCACTTGGATTCAATTTGTGCAAGTGACATGTTGAGCTCAAACAAATATAATGTTGTAATGACTTTGAACCCTCTTGTTGACCAACTTTATACTCTAAAGATTTTAAAGTTTACCCTAAATATCCTCCTCAAAATAAAAAACTTTGTAACTTAATATATATATATGCTTCGAATATTTTAAAATTTATCCTAAATATCCTCCTCCAAATAAAATGCCTTGTAACCTATAATATTCACACATTTCTAAATTCTTCTAACCTTTTATATATATATAAAATTAACACTCACATATTTCTAAATTTTTTCATACCATAAATATCACCTCATAAAAAAAGCTTTGTAACCTTTTTTTTCCACTATTTTTTTTTTTTATATTCATAAAAATATAAAAAAAATTCTTACATCTGTCGAACGAAAGACATAGGACCTTTAATCAAGCACTTTGATAGCATACATAGCTAAGCATTGCGCTCAAAACAGGGTACCTTTGGCAGCGATAATAATAAAAAATGCAAAAAAATTAACATAATATACATGTATTCTAATATATATATATATGTTAACAATTAAAACTCACATATTTCTAAATTTTTCCATACCATGGATGCCACCTCATAAAAGGCCTTGGAAACAGGGGTCTTTAGAATATAGTTCTTTATCTCTTGTCAAGATTTTCGTTCCCCCTTTTTAAGACCACTTGTCCCTCGGAATCTCAAGCTTAACGACTTCCATGGAATCACAACATGGCAAGGTGTTGGAGGCCGGGAATTCTAGATAGACATCGACAGTGTATTATATATATATAGTATCCTTGTTTTAAATTTAAAAATTATTAATTAAAAAGTGAACGAGAGTAATAACAAGGGAAAGGGGATAATAAATCTAAATTTAAAAATTATTAATTAAAAAGTGAACGAGAATAATAACAAGGTAAAGGGCATAATTTTTTTTTATAGTATAGAATTACGATAAGATAAAAGTAGTATGAGGATAGATTTATTTCAATATTAAATTAATAAATTTTAAGTGGAATTTAAAAGAGATACAATATAAATTTAATTATTAATAAAATTGGTTTATATTTGTTAGTTTATTATTATTAAATTTTATTTTTTATTATTATTAAAAATATGTTATATTTATTTAAATTGTAAATAGGTTTTATTGTTTTTACTATAATTAATTTAATTATTATTTTTAATATAAAATTAATCATAATTAAAAACTTAAATAAATTTTGCATGAAAAATAATATTAACAATATAATAAAGATATCATCACCTCAAAAGTTTTTTTTTTTAATTAATGTGTTTATTCTTTGTATTACTGTGTTTCTCTAAATGAGATAAAGAAGGGATCTGAATTGAAGTTTAACAAATTAATGTGTTTATTCTTTTCATTATTGTGTTTCTTTAAATGAGATGAAGAAGGGACATGAATTGAAGCTTAACAATTAGGAAAGGAAAGCGACCCCTTAAATGAGATGAAGAAGGGAATGCAATGAAGAAGGCACATGAATTGAAGCTTAGCAATTAGGAAAGGAAAGCAACCCTTTAACTGATAAAGTAAAACAATTATTAAATTATTAATGTAAGAATCTCTTTTATTTCTTAGTCTTTATTTTTATTGAATTATATAAAAAAAAGGAAAAAGGGGCATGGCAATAATATGCATGATTTGGAAACCCATATGGAGTATAAGGGAGGTAAGGTTTGAAAGTGTCGGAAGGTGATGGAAGACTAAGGTGGCATTTAATTGATAGGATAATGGTGTGTGGGAGTAAATGAAGAAGGATGTGGGTGGTCATCTTACCATGCCCCTTTAGTCTCATGAAAGATCAAACATTCATTATACCTACAATGATGACAATGGCTCCACATGGACATAAGCGAGACTATATAAACTTATCTTTCCTGGCTATGATTTTTGAAAGAGCTTTTGTAAATGCCTAGCCATAATGGTATGTAGAAAGGCATAAAACACTGGTTTATATGATTATTCTTTTGGTTTCCTTAGTGAGTTCCTTGATTTTTGTCGAGGTTTGGCAAAGAGGTTTAAGCTCAGAACCCTTTAGTCTTGCTCTATCCAGTTGTACTTATGGATATGAGGATATTCAAATGCTAGATTGGCACCCAATGTAGATGGTTTTGGGTCTTCCATATCTAGAAGCCACAAGTTACATAAGGACCAAGGGAGCATTAAGATGCCTCCTCTTGAAGAAACCCATCCTCTACTAACTCTAATTATTGATAGCCACCAAGCATGAGGCACAAAAAATAATTGTGACAAGGCTCCAAAGCATCCTTCAACTATGTGTAAGTGATAGGGGGAAGGTACAACCTCTATCTTCAAGCATGAGTGACAGGATTGGAAAAAGTAAATTGATGATAGGCGATGGAAATTCCTCTGGAACAATTAGAAGAGGTTGATCCAAATCTCACAAGAAAGAACCCCAGAAGCCTACTAAAGAAAAAAAATGAGGCTAAAGACATGACCAATTGTTACCATAGGCAGTTTCCTGCTAACATTAAAGTTGAGGTAGAAAGAATTGAGCAAAAGGTGAGGGAGAAACAAGGTTCTATCCCCTCTGACGATATTGATTTAGAACCCATGAATTAGATCCCTGAAAAGAGATTTTTGTGTAGCAGGGACACCAAATAATTTAAGCAAACTGACGTCTACTAGTAGACTAAATCCATTATAGCATAGATTATTGAAGAACAAGGAGCTCAACAAAAGGTCATTCTTGAGAAACTAGAGTTTTTAGATAAGAAGTATGAGGCCCTAGTCAAAACCCTCTGCAATACAGAAGTTTTGAAGTAGGCACAACAACAAGACAATTAATCCATTGTCACAAAAAGCTTGAACATACCAATCTTGAATTCATCTATATAGATATAAAGTTTGAGGATGAGGATTATGTGCCATTATGATTATTTACACCTTTTTTTTTTAATTTTAATTTTTCTTTTTAATATTATGCTAAATAAATATATATATATATATACTCTTTATTAAAAGTATAAATATGAATGGTATATTTACTATCTATACCCTATTCACGGGCTTATAATAACACATGACATCAATGCATAAACATAAGACTCTATATTTAAGATTTATGAACATCACCAATATTTTTTTATCCCACACTTTTATATTTAGGATTTATGAACATCACTGGTATTTATTTTTATTAAGTGTAGACTTTCCCTTGTGGTGGGCTATAGTGGGGATTGGTTGTATCTTTTACTAAATATTATTAATAGAATAATTTTGCTAATTTAAAAAAGGAATGCATATTTGGAAATGCATATCGTAAAACAATTAAGCTAACATATGGTTTATTGCACATAAATTTTAGAACTAGTTTGCTAGATATAAGTGAAAAGTCAAATGTAACTCAAATCCCAAATCCTAAGAATAACAATTTGAAAATTAAATTGGAAAAAGAATAAGTGTGTAATTTGTTGATATTATTTTTCTAACAATATAATTAATTAAGTTTTTATTTAAAATATATATATATATCTAAGAATAACAATTGGAAAATTAAATTGGAAAAAAGGATAAGTGTGTAACTTGTCATATATGATATTATTTTTCTAATAATATAATTAATCAAGTTTTTATTTAAAAAAAAAAAAAAAAAAGTTTTTATTATTCTCCATCAAGGTTCAAATCATTTTAGATATGCATTTCACCTGTGTAAATCATATTGTCCTTGTATGCATATTATTTCATGTAATTGAAGTCAAGTACAAATCTTGAGAAAATTTGGCAAAATAAATACCCCTATTACGACATCTAAAGTCAAATGGTAGCTTCCTTAGGTTGTGAGACTAGCTACTAGCTTGTAATACTAAATTGTAATGCTGGAAGTGTTACCAAAAAACACATAAAACAAACAACCAAATATCAATTAAGTTACCATATAAGAATAGAGTCATGAAAATTTACGACAACTAATCCAAATTCAATTCACAACACACCTTGCTGTAACTATTTCTCAACTCTAACAAGAGCCACTACAATGACGATGTCCCTACCGAAAAGGTCATGTGCATGGATATTGGTTCCAAAGATTGGCATGCTATTTGGATTGGTATGGTACTAATATACTATCTGGATTCGATTATATTTTACTTTTGGTATGTCATAGTCGTATGATACTTTTTGGATGCCATAGATTTATGATACCATTTGGATTTGGGTATATAATAGCAGTCGTATGTTGAGTAGATTGTAGCTTGAACCATTTAGGACACTTGTACCACATGACAATACATTATGAAAAATGTATATAGATTAATTATTTAATAATATAAATTTATTGTAGGAATTAATAAGTAAGGACATGTGTAAAAAGTTGGCTTTTATGGTAAGGAAAATCCTTCATGTTCTAATTAATTATTTAATAATATAAATTTATCGTAGGAACTAAGAAGTAAGGACATGTGTGAAGAGTTGGCTTTTCTGGTAAGGAAAATCCTTCATGTTCTAGATTCTTATGTTCATGAAGAAAGAAAATAGGAAGGTAAAAGAATTGAGAAGTGTGAATGGATTCAAGACCTGTGAAAGAAAACAAGCGAGAGAAAAAGCTTGCTTGACTATATATAGATAAACTTCTTTAACCTTATCGAAACAGAGAGAGACTAGATCCAAAGATTGGTATGTTACACAAAAGAATGGTGGTCATAACTTACCAATCAAAATAATCATTGAGGGTAAATAAATAAGACACTTCTTGTTAAATTTAAACATTGTATAAATAATGGTTATAAAAGGAAGATTTATGATATTTTGATATAATAATCTTTTGAATAAATAATTGAGCAGAGACTAGATCCAAAGATTGTTATGTTACACAAAAGAATGATGGTCATAACTTACCAATCAAAATAATCATCCAGAGTAAATAAATAAGACACTTCTCGTTAAATTTAAACATTGTATAAATAATGGTTATAAAAGAAAGATTTATGATAAATTGGTATAATAATCTTTTGAATAAATAATTGAGTATTGTATACCATTTCTTAAAAATAAGTAGCAGTGTACACTTAAATATGAATTTAAATAAATAAACTATAAATTCTTTAAAAAATAAATTATAAGTTCTTTAAAAAATAAATAATAAAATAAATAAAATAAATTATTTATTTAAAAAATAAATAATAAATAAACCATAAGTTCTGTAAAAAATAATCAAACTAGAAATTCTAACTTTAATGGAATTAAGAAAAAAATTATATATATATAATGACATACAATATATAATAGTTATTATAATGCGTTATAATCTTTTAATTAAACAAATTGTAATTTCTTTTTAAAAAGGTAAAGAAACATGATATTACATTCATTATATAGATCAATTTAATATTTAGGAAGAATATACTTCAATAACTTATAAAAATCAAACGTAATGTTTTAAAAATAATTTCAATTTTCAATATTTTATATGAAAATTATATTTTAAAGATTTAAAAAAATTAATATCTTAAGTGTTTATAATATCAAATTCAAAAAAATTAATATATTAAGTTCGTATATTATCAACTGAATTATATATATAAGAGTTATATATAAGTTGAATGTCACAAAGATGTCATTTTTAATAAAATTCACTAATTAGTAAGGACACTGGATGTCACAAAATTTTTATCCATATTTAATAAAAAAAAACAAGAGAAATCACTGAAATGAAATGTAATGATTAAGAGTTATATAACATTGCAAATCAAAAGTTTTATTTTTTGGTAAATGAAGATGTAAATTAGATATTATCTTCTGAGAAATTGAATATTTGTAAAACATGCAAAAGCTTAAAGACAATCGACAACATGTCTACAACCAAAAAACAAGTCTCTGCATTCCAGAATTAAGGAATATAATCACAAAGGTAAATCTAATACAGTGTCAATCGACAATCCTCAAAATTTTCATTGTGTTCTTCTTTTTTTTCAACTTGTTGATCGCTTTACAACATAGAGAAACCAAAAGAAAGTTGTATCAATTTTTAGCATTGGTAATACCCCTGCTATTATCTGGAAAACGTAATGGAATTAATTTAAACAAGGATAAATCCAATTTCACAAATAAACAATGTGGACAAGGGATTGTAAGATCCAAAGGATATAGCTATGGCTTCTGGCAAACTAGGAAAATCATAAATCTTGCAAATGTATTGCTCTCCTTTGCATTTTTTGAATATGAGCCTCACAGTCGAAGCATGTGCAAGAACATGGCCACCCACTGGCTTTTTGGGATCCGTTACGAATACACCTCCTCCTACATCAACAATCATTGATAAGAAGCTGATAGGATTAATCCAAGCCTCGATTTGACAGTTTCATTAACCATTTGACGAGTATTGCTTGCAAAGGAATATGATACCTTGGTTGGACATGAACACAACCACATTAAATTCTTCAACAATCTTTATAAGGTGCAAAAACATTTACCCAAGTTTTTGTTGTTCATGACAAGGTATTAAAATTAACATAGGGAAATCTAGTTTGGTTGAAATTGATATAAAATATGTTGTTACCTGGTGCTCAACAAGCTCCCCTCACCTTGTAAAGTCTACTCTAAATAGAGCAATGATTGAGTCTACAATCTGCATCAGTGAAGCACCAGAAATAATATCAAAAAATTTAATATCTGCATAAGAGAGAGAAAAGCAATTAGAACATGTCAAACAGGCCACGTGGTGACCTATGGAAGGGCATGATAGCTTGAAATATTTATATGGAGGAGATAACTGAAACCCAGGGGATATGTGACTTCTATTGCCAGTCAATGAACCGCACAAGCATGCTAAATTATCATGGGAAGCCTTTTCTTTGTTTCTACAAAAGTACAAAATACAAATTTTAAATCGATTTAACCCAGAGTGACAGAATTTGTACATTCAAAATGTATGCAAAGATTATGAGAAAACTAGAATTCTACCTAATTCCAGGTCCAAGCTAAGAATGCATGTACTTATTTTTCATCCTCTGGCTTGTCATCTCATCTCCCCAAATTTCACTACAAACCATTTAAACCCAGCTTTAGAAAGATTGAGAAAGAAACACTACCTCTGATGGATTGAGATAGATAGATATAAATACCGATATAAATACCAATGACAAAATAAGAACTGAAGCCCCTCCTCTCATCCTTTGGGGTACTTTACTCTTTATCTGTTGCAAACAAGACTTCAATCCAAATCATTGAGAAAGAACTGCAAAAGATAGAGAATAAATGCAAACAAACCTCTTTACCAGTCAAATCATTGGGCGAAGGGGGTCCCTTGTCCCACAAACAAGGGGGTCTCATACACTAGTTTGGTGTCTGGCTTGGCCGTGACCTTAAAAATAGATTATTATTATGTACAACCTGAGTGGGCCTAATGGTTAAGAACATGTGTTTCCTCCTAAGAGGTCACAAGTTCATAGGCTATGTATACCTCTGTAGACTTTACCAGTCAAATTGTTGGGCAGAGGAGGTCCCTTGTCCCACAAACAAGGGGGTCTCATACACCAGTTTGGTGTCTAGCTTGGTCGTGACCTTAAAAATAGATTATTATTATGTACAGCCTGAGTGGGCCTAATGGTTAAGAACATGTGTTTCCTCTTAAGAGGTCGCAAGTTCAAATCTAGAGGGGGGTAGGGTATGTATACCTCCATAGACTTTACCAGTCAAATCGCTGGATTATTATTATTATTATTATTATTATTATTATTATTATTAAGGCTCTATGCATAGCCAGTAAAAACTATTTGAATATGTAATAATTAAAAGAAAGAAAACCAAAAGCATATCTCTTAGGTCGGGGTCCCACTTTTAGCCAATGCATGAAGGTGAGAGATCTGTTCCAAAGACCTAGCCAAATGGATAACTCGCATGGAACAATTGTCAACCATGCAAGCCCCAATCCACATGGATAATCACATGGCAACCATGTTAAGCCATATGGATAACCATGCAATTGCTTTAGCGATAGATGACAGATTTGTTTAATGTATGAAACCATGATTAACAAGCCATACCTTCCGATTTCCTATGGTGAATATTCTATATAAGCAGGTGGAGCAATTGTCCTAGATTTTGCCTTTATGGTATGCCTTTAAATAACTGGTCCCATTCCGTTTAATTTTTCTTTCAATACAAATATTTTAACTTCTCATTTTTTGCAGAGTCGTAGAGGTATGGCCTTAGAAAAATGAATACTCACCATTTCTCAATCCTATGCCAACGAAAGCACAACAAGAAGCAAGAGAAAGGGAATCAAAGAGTTATATATGGATGGAGTAATAAGTCACAATCCATAGTCACCATCAGATGGAACCATACACATTATCCATCCTAGAAGCTAGTTGATGCTCGTTAGATATAGGGTTATCTCCATGGGTGTATCCTTTGTCATGCAACCTTTTCAATATTGATATTGCACCCACTGCAATGCACACGGCCATCTATACCTGCAGATTAGAACAATATTTGATAGCATATAGGTAAGATCCAACTTGCCAACATTTAAATCTTTACATCTTTACATCCACTTCCATTCTTGTATGTTCTAGCTCTTTGATAGTGAAATTACATGACTTCCTGCAACTCTTACACTGGTGCATTTCTTGATCTTCACACTTGCTCGACACCATTTGATATATTTTACCCGAAATTAGAATATCAAACCACTGACCACAACTCAAAAATTTGTTTTCTTCAATACATTAGGGTTGTCAGAACTTAGTTCTACTATGTCCATCCCAAACTATATCTTGCTCAAGTATTCTATTACTGCCACAAGGTGCAAAGAATTTTGTCTAATGTACATTCTTTTTAGAAAAGTTGCATTCTCTACCAAATCGATCAACGAGTCCGTCACAATCAGGTAAGATGTAATGCAATTGATTTGAGAGGACTTAAAATTCAATCCATGCATGGACTATATATATATATATATATATATATATATATATATATATATATATATATATATATATATATATATATATATATATATAATTACATTCCCATAAATTAAATTAGTGTGTTGGTTGTGTTTATGATTTGGATATGGAGGGAGATATCGATGGGTTGTTTGCAATTGCAGATATTGAACACCAAATCCATTCCCATTCACCACTATTCCAGCTCCATAGTCATCATCATGTAAAATTTTTTGATACCAGTTAGAAAATAGCTTAAAACAGGAATATGTCTCACATTATCAAGGATTTGTTTAGCCATCTTCAAGAGAGACATATAGAGAAATGATGATGATCAGTTTAGAAACTACCACTGGTTACAACTTTTATGCAATGAGCATCGTTCATTTAGTGGTGTCTTTTAAACATTCTTTTCCCCTTTGGGGACACGCTAAGAACTGTAAGCATCTTTTTTCTTCAGTGAGTGATGGTGTCCATTCAGTGCATTATTTTTTTCTTTAGGAACAACTCATTTTCTCCTTTGAATGGTGTATCCATTGCATAGTTGTGCAGGTTGAGAGCTTTTCCTAAAGCTATTTTGTTGTATACATTGCTTTTTTTAGTGTGTTTCAAGCTGTGGACAACAGACCACTCCTATATGCACTTCTCTAATATATTTGATTTATTGCAAGCTTAACCGGAGGAATACTCGAATCCGTATCCAAATGGTAGGCATAGGTATCACCTCTTTATATGGGTAGGTCTGGAACGACCACCACCTAAAGAGAAAATGCGTAGAAACATACATTGATACACAGGGGGACGAGGGAAAAATTTATTTTTTTGGGTGTTGTGTGTATAAGCGTGCAGGGGAGGGTTTAATGTATACCTCTACGTACCATTGCTTATTATTCATATATTGAAATATCCTACTCAAATGATAAAGGTTTTAATGTTTATATAGAGCTTTGCAAACCATCTACTTTTTGCATTGCAATCCCCGCAGGGAAGGGCAATGGTTGTTGGACTGATGAAACACGGTGGCTAAAGGCCGAAGAGACTCCCTGTGGTGGTTGTTGGACATATGGAACACGGTGACTAAAGGCCAGAGGGACGATTAAGAGCTACAAAGGATGATCTCAACTAGATGGAATTCAACCTATATTTGGAGCTTGGCATTGAACGATTCATTTTCTGTGTGGATATGTTTATATCTGAGCGATTGGTGAAGTTGTAGGAGTAGATCCAATAGTTTAGTACGTAATACATTCTAAGCATATTGAATGAAGACACAGGCATATATGATAGCATCTAAATCTATTCTTCGTTGTTATTTTGATTTTTTTTTTACCATTTTATAAATGATAAGGTTGCATACCTGCTCAAAACGCTGAAGCCATATTTTTTTTTGAATGACTTTGTTCTAGAGTTCTATAGTTGCACTTCTATTACAGTTCCATATTTCTAACAACGAACCTTCATGTTAGATTGATTGGTCGTGTCATATTGATTGGTCTAGCCGGGGCAATCTCATTTCTACTGGTTTGCAATATCCTTTCATTTGGGGCAACAACTTCAAGAACCAACATTTCTATCCCAGCTTCATCCGGTTAGGTTGCAATGAATTCATCCCTAGCAGCAGGGGAGTGCTTAACTATGAGGTGATAACCATGCAATGAAGATCAAATCTGGTGAGGCGGTGCAGAGAAATTGGTGCATTAATGCACTAATCAATCAAGGGATCGAGAATACTATCTAGATCAGATCATTACAGAGTGATCAATGTTTTGGGCCTTCAATAGACACGCAGTGAGAAAGTGAGGCACAATCCTGGCTCAACATTTAAAGAACTGACATAAATCATTGTAGTGAATTTAATGAAGTAGTAAATTTAATGACATAGACGTGAAATAAAGTTATAACCCAAAGTTAAAACTTAGGTATATAGGCTATATAAGAATGTAAGATTACATTTTGTGGGGCAAAACAATGTGGGGCATAACAATGACTCCCTACTTTAGGTTATAGACTTTAAGAATGAAAAAATTACATTCTCTCGACATTAAGAGTCCAAATGTGTAAGCCAATAAAGTTCATTCTAAAAATAATTTAAATAAAAATAATAATAATTAATTTGTTTTTCCTATGTACAACATTAGAAAATGAAAAAATGTTTTCAAGTCAAAGGTTAACTAATACATAGTCAACCGTGAATCGATTGCAAAAATTCTGGCCTTGGAACTAATAACACTCTTCTAAAATTTATGGTTAAAAAGATGATATGGCTCAGGAAAGATGAAGAGTCATATCAATGCACAAATGTGCTCAAGAAAAGGTTAAAATTGCATGGACAATATGACAAACTCCACCCATATAAGAAAACGTAACCACAAAGTACGTTCAACCATAAAAAGTCCAACTTCAACACATGGTAAAAACACAACAAAAATAGTATGGCAAATCCACGATGAGTGTAGTGATAAAAACACAATGTGATTCCTCAAAACATGGTAAAAACACAACAAAAATAGTATGGCAAATCCACGATGAGTGTAGTGATAAAAACACAATGTGATTCCTCAAAAAAAAGATAAAGAATAAATCTTTGATCATACTTTAGACATCAAGGCAGCAATGGCCATATAACTACCACACCTTTTTAACCTTAACTAATGTGTCTAAAAATAATAAAATAGTAAAATATTAAAATAATATATATTTATTATAAATATTAAAAAATTTAACATATAAACATAATTATGAATGAAAAATCCCTTTATTATCTCATGGTAAACTTTATAAACAAACTTCCAATTTGCTTTTCAAAACTATTCTACTCACAATTCGTAGCCACATAACTATTGTGGCTCACTATTAAAGACATATCAAATATCTCATCTTCAAACAAATGATCCATCTTCAAGCCTAGGAAAAGACATGAAAAGTCTTAAAAAGCCTTATGGTGGGTGGGGAAAACCACTCAAGGCCAACTACACTCACATATAATAATATAAAAGGGGACACAATCACATTCACAAGTTCATCAAATTCTTTATATATTTATGTTTCCATTGTAAATATACAAAAATCTCTATGGGTTAAATTTTCAAAGTCCATATCAACAATAGTACTTTTTATTTTAATCACTTTAAATTTTATTATCACAATGTAACAAGCATACTCATAACAAATTAATTAGTTTAATAAACTTCAAATGAGTTTATTAAGCCTTAAACATGTAAGTGAGAAAATTTGACTAAACTTGTTAATTTTTTTTTGCAAAATTCTCAAAGATCTTGAGTTTCCTAATAAAGCATAGGAGGTTTATCGATATAAATAAAAAATATTGATGAGTCTATTATAATATTATTTTTAATAAAAAAAATAATATTAATTTCAATATTTTAAATTTTTTTCAATATTTTCAATATCAAAATACTTGAATTTTTAATTTTTTCAATAAATTTCAATATTTTTAATACCAAAATACATTTTAATTTTTTCAATAAATTTCAATATTTTTATACCAAAATACATAAAGTAAAAAAAACAAAAACATTATTAAATTTTCTAACGCTTCCATCCTTTATTTTAATTTTTTCAATAAATTTCAATATTTTCAATACCACACCAAAAAAAAAATTTATTAAATTTTCAACGCTTCCATCCTTCCTTTTTGCCCTCCCGGGATTCCCACATCCCATAAATCGGGATTATTAATTCCCTTTTATTTCAACAATTTTCCTTTCTCCCTATGAGAATCCTCAAATCCCATAAGTCGGGATTATTAATTCCTTTTATTTCATCAATTGTTATCGGTTAAAACAATTAAACCGATTGAATCCTATTTTGAGATCCGCAAAGAGAACTTATTTGAATCTGATGTTCAGAGATGCGGCAGCCAGCTCTTTACACCTGTTAATACGAGAGACCCTAACAGAAAATCAGCCAAAAGAGGCCACGCATTCTTAGGTCGCGGGTGTTTTGTGAGTGGACGAGATCGATCGCAATCTCTATATGTAAATCGCTATCAATACACATCACACTCTGCGAAAAAAGAGAAAAAAATCCTTCAAAACGATCTGAAAATGGGTTAAAACGAAGGTATGTGGGCCGATCTACAGCGGAAGCTCTGTAATAAACCCTATCGAATTTCAATGGGGCAGGGCGCTTCGTCTTCATCCGTCATACATGCCGGAAAACGCGAGGAAAATGATGTGAATTCCGGCAGAGATTACAGCCTTAGTCTTCCGGATGAATGCCTGGCCTGCATCTTCTACAGCCTGAGCTCCGGTGACCGGCAGCGGTCCTCTCTGGTGTGCAAGAGATGGTTTCTCGTCGAGGGTTCGAGTCGCCAGCGGCTATCCTTGGATGCACGGTCAGATGTTTCGGCGGCGATCCCAGGCCTCTTCAGAAGGTTCGATCACGTGACCAAGCTCGCCCTCAGGTGCGATCGCAAAACGGTAAGCATAAAAGACGAGGGCTTGATTAAGGTTGGGATTCATTGTAAGAGCCTTAGAAAGTTGAAATTGAAGGCCTGTAGGGAGTTATCTGATGCGGGTATTGAGGATTTTGCTAAGTTGTGTACTGGTCTGAAAAAATTGTCGTGTGGGTCTTGTACTTTTGGGGCAAAGGGGATGAATGCTATTCTCAAGTATTGTGTAGGGTTAGAGGAGTTGTCTGTTAAGCGGTTGAGGGGTTTAGCTGAGGGGAATATTGAGGTTATCGGCCCGGGGTGTGCGAAGTTGAGGAGTATTTGCCTGAAGGAGCTTTTCAACGGGCAGTATTTTGGACCCCTGATTGCTGGATCGAAGAACCTGCATACTCTCAAGTTGTTTCGGTGTTCGGGGGATTGGGATAAGCTGCTTGAGGTGATCACTGATCATGTAAGTGGTCTGGTTGAGGTGCATCTGGAGAGGTTGCAGGTAAGTGATCGGGGTCTGATGGCCGTTTCGAGGTGCGCAGGATTGGAGGTCTTGCATCTGGTGAAGACTCCGGAGTGCACAAACGCAGGGCTTGCGGCGATAGCCAACAGCTGCAAAAATCTGAGGAAGTTGCACATAGATGGTTGGAAGACGAATCGGATAGGCGATGAGGGGCTTATTGCTGTGGGGAGGAAGTGTCAGAATTTGCAGGAGTTGGTGTTGATTGGATTGAATCTGACTGCAACGAGCTTGAGTCCCCTGGCTTCCAATTGCCAGGTTTTGGAGAGGTTGGCACTCTGTGGCAGTGAGACGATCGGGGATCCGGAGATCTCTTGTATCGCTGCGAAATGTCTTTCTTTGAAGAAGCTGTGCATCAAGGGCTGTCCAGTTTCGGATCACGGGATCGAGTCCTTGGTCAGTGGGTGTCCTAAGCTGGTGAAGGTGAAGGTGAAGAAATGCAGAGGGGTTACTTGGGAGGGTGCGGATTGGTTGAGGGCCAATAGAGGATCTTTGACTGTTAACTTGGATACTATGCCGTTGCCGAATCTTATTGTTGATGCACCTGCAGGTGCCGGTGTCGCTGAACCTAGTGCCCGTTCGACCAGAAAATCGCCCATAGCCAAGGCAAAGTTTTCTCTCTTTGCTGGAAGAAGCCTCGTGGCCTGTGCTTTTCTGAGATTGTCAAATGGTTCCAATGGGGATCATAGACGAGTGTCTGCAAGTGCATGAGTTGTTTATCCTATTGGAAAAACAATGCCAGGTCATGTTATTAAGCTCTGCAGGAATTGCTTTTCTGCTCATGGATCTTTTGGCATAGTGTTCCCTGATGCATGCTGCAGATATATGATTTTGCTCTAGATCAGGTAATACTAATTACAGAGCAGGGAAACATTGTTTGCAATGGGGAATTTGGGTTAAGGTTTTCTTGTGTGCTAAGCAGTTAGTCAATCTATCTGTAGAACATGTACTTCCAAAGAACAGAAACTGCTTGTTTGCGGTGGACATCCAATGTTTGGCTTTGTCTGACTGGATGAGTCGTGGAGTTAGTTCCTCTGTCCGTTGAACGATATTCCTTAAGGACTGAATTGACATGTTTGCAATGGGAATGTGCACAGCTAGGCTTTCAGATGAAAGCTCTGTCGGCTGTACAGGTATAGGTATTTTCTTGACAAAGTAGATCTCTGGGTTGTCCGCTTGAGATTCTATCAAATACCTTATTAAGTCCTGTGCTGTAATTTCAGTGCAATGCAACGTAATCTGTGAAAGGAAGGAATTAATTTGTGCAGTGTTGGCAAAATAATCAATATGCATTTGTCATACATCATGTCTGAAAGAGCCGTCATTTCTGATAGAAACAGTATATTTGCAATGGGTATGCGTGCAGCGGCCAGCCACACTTTCAGATGAATCTTTCTTGGTTATACCAGTAAACAGGTATTAAGTCTACCAAGAAAGGAGATCTCCAGATTTTGTCAAATGTTTAATGAAGTCGTTTGTTATAATTTCTTCAGTAGATCCGATATAATCTGCACAAGGTTGGAATTGCTCTCTGCAATATTGGCAGAATAATCAGTGTGCTTTTGTCATACAAGATGTTTTAAAAAACTTTCCTTTTTAGTTGAATGTCACCTATAAATGATGTCAAACCAACTGAATTATTGTTCAAATGCGTTTAAAGTCGTGATTTAGAAACAGTACAAACTGCCCTATTTCTGTTATTGTATTTTATCATGTTTTGATTTATAGCTGTTTTCTGTTCTGTTTTACAATAACTGAATTGCATGTCTATTGTTTCTCTAAAAGGTTGTGCTTTGGCGAATTTGTTCTGTTATTTCATTGTTTTTTTTATCAAGCAAAAAAGTTCTTATATATAAATTCAGCCCCTCTGAGAGAGAGCTTCCAGTACTGTTCTTGTTTACAGCTCTTCACATATATATGCTGGAAATTTAAATATACTTCACAGATTCAAAACAGACATCTGATGTCCCTATCTTTAGTATTTACATAGAAACACTAAACAACTTAAAAGAATTGTACAAAATTCATAACAAACCACATGCAGTACTAACAAACAACACTTTAGCTTCATACATGTGGCCACTTTGAGCCATCGAGTTGACTCTATTGGGATGCTCGCCACTTACAGCTGTGGCTGGAGTCGGAAGTTCTTTTCCCATTGGTTACTGGACTTTTAATAATAAATTTATTTTATCTGAATGGGGTCTTGTAACTAATTTCAAGACCATTCTCAATATTTTTGACGACATTTATCTGCTTAATACCATTGTATGGTCTTTAATTTGATTGCCATGTTGTTTAATTAGACAATACTTATTTTTACCATTGAAGAGGTTTTAATGGTCACTGAACTGAGCTGTTGTGCATAATCCTTCAAATGTATGATATAATGGGTTTTATTGTAATTGGTTAGCCACAAATTTGCCCCACGCTGGTTGCTAGTTTAATCCCTACGGAGTCAACATCTCACCTATTTTCCATTAGGACACTCCCGAATATTGACCTTTTATGGTAATCGAGTATCAGGATTCTTTTCCAAAATTGTGGATTTGTTTAGGCACTCTCGGAACCAGCTCCAGTTAGTTACAGATCCTGTAACTTAGCTTTGGAGCCCCGAGTCCTCCTTATCTCCAAAAAAAAATCTGTCTTTTAGTAGGAATTGGAAAATTCAAAATCACCATCATTCACCGTCAAGATGGACACTCGAGCTGATCCTAATGAAATCCTTATGAATATGTTATTCGATTTTTGAGAAAACATCGATGTTAGTGGTGCAGATTGTTGCCTTTGAGCACCTTGTACGAATAGTGGTTTGACGAAGTCTAAGATGGAAAAGTTATACATAGAATGCGTGAGGAAAAGTTATACATAGAATGTGAGTTGTAATGTTAGTTATGTCGAAAAACTTGGCTCAACAAGAAGGGTGTTGATGTGGGCAAGTGTCCCTCGTCAACTAACTACACAGGTTTACTTTCAGTTTACTTGATGAAAGGATCCAATTAGACATTTCTCTACTGAAATGATAATTTCTGTGGTTATGGCCATATGCAAGGTAAAATATTTTGTTGTACTCACTGAATGCAATATGTTAAAGTGCAAGATGCAATGAACTAAATTCTAACTAAAGGAACAAAAGAACACGCTCTGAAAATGCAATCGATAAGACTGAGAATAGTTCATCACTGTTATGAGAAATGAACTCAAACTGAAACCTCCCAACTCACTTTGAATGTGAAATGATCCAATTGCTAAAATCAGTTCTGTCTTAAAACTGAGTAACTGAGGTGAGATGAAACACAATTGGACATATTGAGGAAACCTCCCAACTCACTTTGAAAGTGAAATGATCCCATTGCTAAAATCAGTTCTCTATCATAAAACTGAGCAAAACTGAGCAACTTAGGTGAGATGAAACATGATTGGACATATTGCATCAGAGAGAATAGCCAACTATTTAAAGTAATGTATAATCAGAGTTTCTAGGCAAATTTTGAATAGTCACAAGTTACCAAGGAGTTCATGCATAAGGTAAGTGGAAGTGAACATTGTTATCGCGCAATTTGTACTTGTTCCAAAGGATAAGGTCTAGGGAAGACAAATTGGCGTAACGGGAGGTTATCCTATCACTGTCACCTCAAAGGGATACTTCTTTCTATTTAGGGTTGATAGCGCAGGGGAGATGTCCTTGGTGACCTGGGGGTTTGAGAAAGCAAAGGTTAAAGTTTCTATGAAAATGTCCCCTCTCACAAGTCACACTGTTCAGAAAGTTCCAGGGTTTTAACCAATGAAGTGTTGATAAAGTGTCACCAGACACGTAATTTTATTGATAAGGAAAAAATGATTACAATCTGAAGTGAGAACTCATAATCTACTTCTTAACCTCACTTGAAGAAGGAGCTAGTTTACATAGCTTAACTCTAAACTAAAAATTAGGAGAACAACCAATCACATAATCACATGAGTATGATAGGTGTCCTTTACATAGAAGCTAGGTGTCCTTATCCTAACAAATTAGAATAAAATAATTTTTAAAAACATTTATATTAGAAAATACTTAGACTATAGAACTTTAGGATTATGAGGCTAACAATCCCCCCTTTAATCCAGAAGTTTATTTTTACAAAGACCAAGTTCATCTCTGAACTTAGTGAACTTTATTCTACTAAGAGGTTTGGTAAAAATGTCTGAAATTTGATCTTTAGACGGACATAACTGAGGCTTGATGATGTCTTTGATGATGAGCGATCTGATGAAGTGGTACTTGGTGTCGACATGTTTAGTCTTTGAATGAAATACTGGATTCTTGGCCATTTTTATTGCTCACTGACTGTCGATCAATAAGGTAGTTGGTGATTTATGAGTTTCACCAAGATTCTGTAAAATTCTGCATATCCATACAATCTCACATGCTGCTTCCCAAGCTAATATGTACTCTGCCTCTGCTGAAGAATTGACAATTGTTGTCTGCTTTTTACAATTCCAAGATACTACCGCTGAACCCGTATTCATTAAATAATTTGAAGTGGATGTTCTATCATCAATGTCACTTGCAAAATCAACATCTAAATATATCCAACAAGTGTAAATTTTTTGTTCCTTTTGTAGAGAAGACCAAAGACTTTTGTACCTTGAATGTATCTTAGTACCCTTTTTGCTGAATTCCAGTGACTTTCCCTTGGTTTCTGCATAAACCTTGAAAGTATACTAATTGAATATGACAAATCTGGTCGAGTATTTGTCAAATAAATGAGACTTCCAACCAATTGCCTGTACTTTGTACTGTTTACCAATTCCCCCCCTTCAAATTTTGAAAGTTTTAATTTCTGCTCCATGGGTTTAATAGAAGGTTTACAATCTTCCATGCCAAATTTCTTTAACAATTCAGTGGCATACTTAGTTTGACTGAGGAATATTTGGTTAGGATGTTGAGAAACTTCAACTCCAAGATAATAATGAAGTGCCCCCAAGTCAGTCATTTTGAAACCTGCTTTAAGTTCTTCCTTAACTTGTTTGATGTGAGCTTCATTATTTCCTGTTATGATTAAGTCATCAACATAGAGTACAAGTATCATCATGTGCTTATCTTGTATTCGAAAATACAATGTATCATTTGATTCACTTCGCTGAAAACCCACCTTTTGTAGGTACTCATCCATTTTTGCATACCAAGCTCGAGGAGTTTGTTTCAAACCATATAAAGCCTTCACAAGTTTGCAAACTTTATGTTCTTGTCCTTTTTCTTCAAAACCTTGTGGTTGAGTCATGAAAATATCTTCCTTTAGATCACCATTCAGGAAGGCACTTTTGACATCCATTCGACGTAATTTCCAACCATTATGTGCATCCAAATTGATAACCATTYTGATAGTGTTCCATTTAGCCATGGGTGCAAAAGTTTCTTCATAATCAATTCATTCATATTGAGCAAAACCTTTTGCAGCAAGTCTTGCTTTGTACTTGTCAATTTTACCATTGGGCTTGTACTTTACTTGATAAACCCATTTACAACCGATGGGCTTAACATCTTGTGGACAATCAACTAAGTTCCAAGTCCCATTTGCAAGTACTGAATCATATTCATTAATCATTGCTTCCTGCCATTCTTTATGTTTAGCTGCTTCAACAAAAGAAATAGGTTCAATGGAAGCATGAAGAAAATTAGCTTATGCTCTTGAAGATCCCCTAGTTCCTGTTTTGTTCATTTCATCTGAATGAACATTTTTGAGAAGTTGTTCGGCCCACTTTGACTACTTATGTTGAGGGGATTGAGGATCTGAATCACCATTATTGTTGAAAAGAGGATTTTCAAAAATTGAGGCTCTTCTTTCATCTGAAATATCTGAGGTTGGAGAAGATACTTTTGAAGATTTAGTAACAAGGTTTTGAAGAAAAAAGACAAGAACATAAAGTTTGCAAACTTGTGAAGGCACGTAATTTTGACAAAGTGTCCTCAGACACGTAATTTTATTGATAAGGAAAAAGTGATTACAATCTGATGTGAGAACTCATAATCTACTCCTTAACCTCACTTGAAGAATGAGCTAGTTTATATAGCTTAACTCTAAACTAAAAACTAGGTGAACAACCAATCACATAATCATATGAGTATGATAGGTGTCCTTTACATAGAAGCTAGGTGTCCTTATCCTAATAAACTAGAATAAATTAATTTCTAAAAACATTTATACTAGAAACTACTTACTATAGAACTTTAGGATTATAAAGCTAACATGAAGTAATGAAGAATTAAGATGCACATGCCCAAAACAAAGCAACAAGAAAATATATCTTTTGCAAGTACAACTTGTTATTAGTACTTCATAAAACCATGGACTTTATTAATAAAAACAATAGTTGATTTATGATGAAGCAAACAAAAATTTATAACAACAATGTTTATAAGACAATAGCTTCACAATAAGTGCCTTAAAATAGCTTCAAAATGACCAAGAATGATTACTTATTAACACCAAAATACTAACATTTGTCAGAAGCAAGTAAGACAGTGTATTAATCAACTTTTTCAATTGTTTTTAGGTGCTTTTAGTGCTGCAATAAATGGCTGTAGCTTACTTTTGTAACAACAACAAATAAGTTAGTAGATTAGACTATCCTAAGGTTAGTAGTAGTTAGTAGAGAGCTTAAGGTATAGGTTTTGATAGTAGTTTTTGTCAATCACTCAATAGCAAGGCTTAGATCAGTGTTTTTTTAGGGTAAATGGAGTCCTTTTAGGCAGCGACAAATCTTGAAGGAACAAATGATAATGAGAGAGTTAAAGACAAGAGGGTCAATAATTGAAGTGTTGGTAGTCCAAGGCTTCAATCACCAAACCCTAGGGGCAAAATTGCTACTAGGAAGTAGGTAATCTTAGGCCTTAGTTGTTTTCCTCCTTCTTTAGCTCAATGATGAAGTAGATGATGGTTTAGATGAAACAAAATGTGCTAGGTGTTGCAATGGCAAGACCTTTAGCAAAATCTTAAAAAAAATCAGTTTTCTAGCATAATCTAGTAGGTGAAAGCTATTAAGGCAAGGACAATAACATGTGCTTAGCCTCGTAGGGTTTTAAGCTAGCAATTTCATAATCTTAGTATAAATGCAAGATAAATGTAACTATAACCATTCAATGAAGAAGAATTGCAGAAAATTTACTTACATCCACCAAGAATCATCTAGCAAATACTATAGTTGAACACTTCCACCAAGAAAAATGCCAAAATAGTCCAAAATAAGCCTCCTTCAAGAAGTGCGCACCAAATTTCAACCAAGTAACCCTAATTAGGGTGCAAATTTCAGACCTCACACTTGTGTGAGTGAAAGATTTTGAAAAAATACAAGGGAAAATCCCTTATTTATACAGTTATAATGATCAGAATTAGGTCAAAAAAGCCGACATGGCCAGTTACATGTAATATCCAATTTTTACATTAAATGACAAATTAAAACCCTAAATCAATCAAAAAAGGTGACATCATTCCTTTTAGGGTGACGTTAGGCCTTTTTAGTGCAATGTTGGCCTCTAGGGGAAAAACGTTAGGCCTCCAAAGGCCTCTAGATCAAACCACACGTGCCACTTGGTACACAACTGCCTCCAAAGTGTCCAAAACGCTGGGTGATGTCATGGGTCACAGAGGTGACGTCATGGGCCTTTCAAGGCCTACATCATAGTGAGAAGGGAAAGACCCCCCTGGGTCTAGGCATGCCAGGTTGTCTCTAGTGGAACGTCCTCCTCTTTCTTTGGTGCAAACCTCTGATCTGTCTCTGCCCTTGGCTAGGGTCTCAACATCCATTTGGTGGGATTTTAGCCCTATCGAGGTCCAAACTAATCATCTCCCCATATGTACCTTTCCGTCGGGTGTGGCCCTGCAACAACAAGTACGCCCTCCATGGGCTCTTAAGTCACATGAATCATAGCAATGCCAATCATATTTGATAATCAAGTTATTTAAACATGTGCATAAAACCCCTTTTTCCCAGACAAGTGCTCAAAGATGTTACGCTATTCTACAAGCCAGGTTTGGAGGGGACATTAGGATGTCCTATTGGGCTAATTCTCATTGGGCGTGGGATGTTTCCAGATGAAGACAAATCTAGGCCATGTAAGTGGATGAGGTGGTAAGGGATGTATGAGTAATGAGTGTAGTGATGATAGGGGAATGCATGGCTTACCTGTGGGTGCCTCTGAAGAGGGTGAGCTGTACCTTGTCATAGATGCAAATGTTTCCAAGTCCATTCAATGTCTTTTATCTTTTTTATCTTATTGTTTTTTCTTTCGAGAGACTAGTTAGGTGACACTGCCCTGGCGTGGTGACCAGTGGTGACAATGTTACCCACAAGCATTTCACGGAGATGAGAAGGCTGGCTTATGATGAGACCCCCTTTCTCTTGGCTATGCCATCAAGAGCCACTACTCTGGTGTGGTGACTAGCTGAATGGTAGTGTCATACCGCTACATGCCCATGGACCTAATAGGCTGGCTCGTGATGAGACCCCCTATCCTCCAACTAGGTCATGATTTTATTATTTTATGGGTCCCTCTGTTTCTTGCTAAGAAGCCTTTTATTGCTTTCTCGGGGATCCCTGGGCGAAGCATCTGAAGGTTTTGTTCTTTTGACTTTTATCTTTTTCCAGCTACTTTTACCCTATGGGCCTTTAGCCCCTTCTTCCCACAAGATAAGGTACAAACCTTTGCTAGCTTGGCAAACCCAATGCCCAAACTAATGTATGGGATGGATGAGAGGGAAAAAAATGAAAAGTTGTAAGTATGGTGGGAACGAATGATGACCTTTCATGAACCCACCCAGTGGCAACTCAAACCCTTTGAGAACCAACTTACTAGGGAATCCTGTCATTGCCCCAGGTGTGGACTAGTGGAAAGGAATAAGGTCCAAGCACACATTAGAAGTAAAAAGAATTAAATGCACATATTCAAATGTTTTGAGAATCAAAGTGACACATACCATGATACTCAGACTCATTACCTCATGGAGCAAGACCCACTGCTACTAAAGGACTAGGCCGATGGGATGGATGCTGCCGTTGTTGACAAGGTGGAGGCGCTGAAGAAGAAAGATGGGCCCTCCATGGCCAGGCTCAAGTCAATATGGCTCTCAGTACTCCATGTCTAGGACCTGTGAGCCTCGAGACATAATCTCCTTAATTATTCCTAGGCTAGGGGATAACAAACATCATATTATTAGAATATAGTTCACAAGTTAGAATGCTTATGCCCACACGTATCAAAAGTGTCAGGAAATGAGAGAATAGTCTCAAAGATCAAACACAACTAGCTAACAACAACTGCTTTATTAACATACAGAGATAATTTACATTGCAAAAAAGATAACTTTTTAATTAAAAACAATGGTTCTATTTATAAGTTAAGTTTACAACCTCTTCAAATACCTTACTAATCTTGAACTTCAATATACTCAAACTACTCGCGTTGATTCAACTCAATACAATTTTTCTCTTATCCTGATTGATCTAGGTTGACATTGGTGGCCACCCACGTTGATTCAACGCAATACAATTTTTCTCTTATCCTGATTGATTTAGGTGGACATTGGTGGGCCACCCACCTGTTCCACATCTTAGTAGTTTTTCTATAATTTTTTAGGTTCCAAACTTCCAGAGTTGTTTTGAGTCCCTAAATGACGTTTTTTTGGTGTGACAACATCTAGCATGTAGTGAAATGCAAATGCTAGGTTTTGCGTAATGTGTACTTATCGGCTAGAAATTTTTGACAGACTACTGAGTGCCCCAAACGTAGATTGTATGGAAAAGTTATGCCCCTAGGAAGTTGACGTATCGACTAACCACATTGGGGTCCACAAACCTTTTGGTGTTTCATCTTCTGCAGTTAGTGTTTTGGATGTTTTGGGTTTTTTCTTTGACGCTTTATGTTAAAAGGTCTTTTTGACCTCTTTCTAATCAATTTATTGCAAATGAGTGTACCCGACACATATCTCTCTTTAGAGATAAACTACCACCATTATAGCTAGCTTGTGTGCTTTTCATTTTACAGTCTTTTGTATTCCAGTCAATCATTAATAGAATCCAAGTTTAACTATATCACTGTGTTTCTTGCCAAATCTCTGTGTTTCCTTGTTATATCTATCCCTTCATGTTGTTCTCAATATAATTCAGATCAATGGTATCAAAACAATTTGCTCTTTGTTGTTTCTTTGTGCAAGTCCTGGACAAGGTTAGGCTATCAAGAGTTGGGTCTTGAACTGGTTGAGCTTGGGGAACAACACTCCCGCTAGCCCAAACATCCTCCCATGACAGAAGAAAAGAGAGATGACAGAGCGAGAGATATTATCAAATTGTTGCTTGTTGAGCTCCACTTTTGCCATGTTTTGCGCTATACAAAAACATTCATTATTACACATTTTTTCACATTTCGTTGTCAATACACATCATAAACCCTAATTAAACTCCATCATTCGTCATTTAAGCTAGTGTGGTTAATACATCGTCTTTTCTATCTTTTTAGTGGTTAAAAGATGATTATATCATGATTTACTTATAACAGTTTGTGAAGTGTGATTCTTGTACTAGCACGATCAACATTCTTGTACCATTATTGTAGTTCAACATTCCCGCTCAACACTCTCATTCTGGTACCAGTCATTGTTTAGCATATTTGTGTGTTTTTTGGAAAAATTCAGAAACATGGGTTTTCTCCGCAGTGACGTCGACATGCAAACATGTGTGCCAAAATCCACCCAGGTTACACGTGTGGACCTCCAGCTCAGGGGGAATAATTCAGCCAAATCAATAAAAGTTCTAGACAATGAACTTCGCCCTCCATTCTCGTGCACATGAAGACAAATTTGAAGAATCTGGAACATGGGTTTTGTTTCTAGCATGAAAAATTGGGTCTCATGTGGGCTGTTTTCCAAACAAATGAACGGTTGATGAGTTATATATGGTTCTTCGAACTGACATATGCTAATTTCGTGATATGTCCACCTTTGAAAACACCACGTCCAGATTTGATGACATGGCCTTGGGTTTCACGCCTTAGTTATCAGATCATTTAAATTAGTATGAGATCCTTCATTGGTTGCAACTATTTCTTTATTTTGCATATCTGATCCAGGAAATCTGGGCATGATTCACTCATCTCATCCATTGAATAAGGAATTGAGGCACCCAATGAATTTGTTGGGACACCATGTAATGCATATAAATGCAATAATATTGCTCAATAGGATCATGATGGGAAGATCTGATTTTAATTGTCATTGTTTAATCCGATTATTGTAATAGAGCTGAGCATTCATTTGAAAGCGAGAATGGAGCGTGTTTAATGAAAATTTGATAGATGAAGTTGGGAGCAAGCTCTCTGTTCTGATCTCATTTGGGCAACGTTACTTAGACTGGGAAGGGCCCCTCAATCTGGTAATGATTTGCCCTTGTCTTCATTAATTTAGTTTTAGTTTTTGTTTAGTGATTAAAGAGATCTATTTTTAATTTAGAATTCATTTCTTCAATGTGTTGAACTCAGAAATTTTCCTTCAAATTGATGCACCCGAATTATCTCATTATTTTATGCATTATCTCTTCATGATTCTTGATTTTGCACAATACACTAATTTCATATCTACATGAACTTCATGAATTCGAGCACTTCACACAGATTTTCTTCTTTCTTTGCGCTGCATGCTCACTTTCACCGGCACACAAACATAAAATAAAATAAAGCCTTTCAATTTCTGCATATCAAACCATTTATTCTTCAACGATGTATTCACAAATTAATTGCACAAAGAATGACTTTGTTCTCTTATTCGTTGTTCGCTAAATTGTACATTAAATAATTCATTCAGATCGCCATACATAATTGTACATTTAACAATTCATATGAATCGCCATACAGGAAATGTATCTCGCCTTCATATCGCCCAGGTTGCTCTCCTCATTCTTACAATTATCTACTCCACTTTAATGCTGCATACATCTTCGTTGCATATCAGATTGCTAATATACGCAGGTTGTGTTTCACAATTATGTAAATATTGTGTTGCATGCATCATATCCATCACATTTGTTTAAATCCTCACTTGTTGTATTGTGACTGGACACGGTTTGAAAATTATTATTAAAATGTGAGTTATGATGTTATTATTACCATCTTAATGTTACATTGTTTATGTATGATATCATTTCTTTTCTTCACATATTGTTTGTTTTGTTATTTGTGTCATGTTACATTAATGCTTTGTTTGTAATTTTCATTTGTTTTATTATTATTTTAGTTTGTTCCATTGTTAAGCTTGTTGTATATATATTGTATAAAGTGACATTATATATATTGTATAAATTAGTATTATTGTCATGTATTGATTTGTATGCATTTGTTTTATATTGTCATATTATGTTTATTTCCCAACATTGTTATGTATGCAAGATTTGTTGTATATATATGTGTTGTTAAGTATTGTGATGCAACATTAGAAGGAATATAATTGTAAGGTGACTTCATTCATAAAAATAATATAGAATAAAATTCCGTACCAACACACTTATTTTTGTACATAAACAAAACTAATTCCATATCAACATTGACTTCATTTCCGGGTATATCTTTTCTTGAGGATAAGTCTCTGAAGTGTGTTTAAGTCTTTAGGTTACATCATTTTGTCAATATAGGATTAATTAGGAGTTTGGTGGATTTGCTCTTAAAAATGGTAAATTCCCCTTTAGGTCAGTAGCACACATGCATGAGGGTTTGAGTAACCTCATCCCACTGACTGATTTGAATGTCAGTTTGGGTAAATTCCGCATTTGCTTTCAGATTGCCTTTCTTGCCTTTCTTGTTTATTTCCCACACTTGATCTCATTTCTTGTACTTTGGATTCTTGCACTTTGATTTTAATCCCAACTTTGCTTTCATTCATTCCATTTTGAAATGTGTTTGTCGACTTTAGAATAGGCTAGACTAGGCTCCAATCCTGCATTTCATGTTCTTGCACCTCTAAGTCTACGACTCCTTGGTTGAAAATTTAATGTTGAGAATTAATAGTGCATATATTTAGCCCACATTTTTGGCGCCGTTTCTGGGGAGGTGCTAAAGGGATTGAAGTCTAGGTAGGTAGGTTGCTTTTAAATTACATAGCTTGGAGGAGGAGAAACAGTGAGACGAGAGGTAATAACCTGCGTGACCACTATTGTGAGTTTCCCCAAAACCTTGACTATTACTTTTGCAAGTGTGTTTCTCTTTCGCAAAGTGTGCTTACTTTCCTGCAAGTGTGTTTCTTTTGATGCAATTGTGGTGTGCTTTTCAAATTATGCAATTAGTTTCTATTATTTCTTATGGTTTTCTTAATTAAGTGTGTAGTTTTCATTTCATTTTTTTATCAAAAAATATTAAAAAAAAAATATTTTGGGTGCTGTAAGAATCCTATGCACTAACCCATGTGTGATACATGACCCATCAACCAAAAAGATGGATTCAAATATGATACTGAGTTTCGAATAACTCTCTCAAATCCTAGCAGTAGCTGGGATCTCTTCTTTTCAAGAAGAGCACATCTTGACCGTAGTCAAGAACCTATCCACTTCTCCAAAATACATAGAAAAACTAAAGTTCCATGAGCCACGTCCACGAGAAGATCCAAAACCCTTATGTAATCACCCTTTCCAACTCATAGAGGAGACTAAAGAATCATGGACCACATCCGATGGAGAGACACCATTAGAACCTGAGATTGAAGAGTTTCTAATATGCATTTCTGAAGATCCTCTATGCACTAACGAGACCAGTCATTCGAAAAAAGATGATCTACATGGCATGATAGAGGGAGACATGCATATTTTTCTAAATGAGGAAGTGAAATAGGATTATCATGACTTTATCAAACATTGGTTCCACACGACGACCAGATTGAACCACTACTCTCTTCTTCGACAACTCTTCACATCCTATCATTCGAATCAATTGGTTCCTCATGTTCAGGTACTTATTAAATTATATTATTCAAACCTGAATGTGAGTATATTCATAATCCTGTTACGCACGTGGCTTCATTGGAAATATTCATATACTTGAAAATGGGTCTTTTCTTAGATAAGGTAGGATAATAAATAAATGAATAAGTGTTGCATATATAACTGTTAATTTAGTGCAACATTGTTTTTTTGTCTTTTTCAATAAGTGTACCTATGAGGTTGAGAAACTAATATTAAATGAGTTTGTTGCCCAAAATTTTTTAATATGTTTTTCAGCTGATAGTCAGATCTTTTTCCATCTTTTCTAAATAAATTAGGCTATGATGATTTGTTAGAGTTTTGCAGGTATCCTCTTTTTAGTTGGATTGGGAGAACATCTTCATGACTTATTCAGGGAAGTAATTTCATTTCTTTTGGTTTTGTTGTTTCGTCAAATTTGTCTTTTATTCTGATCTTTTGTTACCTAAGATTATTTTCGAACAACTGGACCCATTTTTCTATTACTCTCCTAAAATTTGTTTCTCTAAAGACTATAGTGACCTTTATTAGTTTTGTTCTACTATTTTTCTGAACTATTTTCCTTGAAGAAGTTTATAGTTTAGGTAATCATTAATAATGCAAAACTAAAAGAGAAAAACATTTAATCAAACCCAAGAATTTTTGTCACAACCAATCATTTTCAAGAGATTTCATTTCCAATCTTTATACAAAATTTTAGATCATTTATTATAGCAGTTACTCAGAGCCTTGTCTTTGATTATACTATGGGATTACATAAAGTTAAAATTCCATATTATGAGGCCATAGGTAGCTAGTACAACCCAATCTAATCTCAAAGTTGGTCAATAGAGCATCCTTATTAATGAGTAACATGAGAGTGCATGTTGTTTCTATCCATGAGAACACTACCATAATTATATGGAGAAGATGAACTTGGGGACTAGATGCACCTTTAGGTCATTCTCTAATGGCCTCATACACCACACATTAAGCAAGTTTGACCATGATATGTATTTGGACTAATCTTAATACATAAGTCTATTTTTCATGCGAACACTCTTTTATGGGAAATTTGTAAAATATCCTCCAACCTAATACCATCCCATCCTGTAAAAAGGTTTTCAAAGATGCTCCCCCATTCACCTGTGCGAATGCAATATATAAATTTTATCTTAAGGGTAAAGTTTGGGACAAGAGCCTTTGATGGAAAATGGGTGTAAGAGGCTAACCCATCAGGATACTGAACAGGTCTACTGGCAATGGGTACTAGCCTGTGGTATGACTAGGCAAACCCATCAGGGTACTGAACAGGCTCGTGGGCAATGGGGCATTTTGTCTGGGGAGGATATTTCTTAAATGTCAAAATTACCCCATCGGAGTACTGAACAAGCTTGCTGGCAATGGGTTCTGATTTTGATATGCCTAATCAATATTTGTTTGTATGAACAATATACTTGTGAAAATCATTAAGAAGAAGCATGCATGGTTGAACTAAAGGTTAAATAAAATCCATCTATTTGTCATTTGAGAATAATCCTTAGTTGACCTTAAGACCCTATCATCCAATTCATACTATATCTAAGATGCACTATCTTAAGAGTGGGACCATGGTCTTAGAAGCTTAATGTACTAAACTGTGAAATTTATCTTTATTACTTGAATGACTGTAAATCTTTTGAGAGTGAAAAGGTTGATTGGTTTGCTATGGGGTTTTCATTTGTTGAGACTGTTAATACTCTTTTATTTTCCTTCCTAAAGGAGAAGAACAAAATCCCTACTCTAATTTATACAGGGCTCTCTGAACATAAGTGTTGCTAATATTTTGATGAATTTTGTTTAATCAAGGAAATTGAAATATTTGCTATAGAACGGAAAATATGATTATACATTTTTTGTGGGTCATGCTTGAATTGTCTAGGTCAGTCATATAGGGGAATATTCATAAGTGATCTTCACAAATTATTCAAATCTAAATTTTCATTGGATGTACTTCATGTTATGATCAATTTATTATACAATCTTATGATTCTCTCTCTGTGTGGTCAGGCTTAGCAATCATGGACTTTGTGCCCACAATTCATTAGCAGCCCTCAGATTTATGTTCTTAGCAACTCTTAGATTGGTATCGACAAAAGTTGGCAGCAATTGTTTTCTTATAAACACATACCACTCAGTCTTAAGCCGTTTGCATGAGGACATGCAAACTCTTGGGTTTGGGGGAGATCTCCAAATCTTTAGAGTCTCTCTTCAGCATCTCCAACATCTTTAGTTCATCTCAGCCATTTTTTTTCGGGATCTAGCATATCAGCTTCTGTTCTCTTCAACTCTCACCATCTTTTGTGTAGTTCTTATAAGATTCATTCTCTTCAGTAGTCCTCAGCTTTTCTCTGCCTCATCTTCAACTTTTGATGGTCCACATCATGATTCCACATATCTTTCATCTTGTTCTGCATGGTTTCCACTTCAGCGTGCATCAAAATTCAAAGAATGGGTAACTTGAGGTAAAACATGTATAAATCTCTTTAATTTATCAAGAATTTGGAAAACATGATGCATAACCACTATCACCTACTCCACACTCCGCTACCACTTAGAAAGTACCATCACAACTACTCACCATGTGATAACCCATCCTTTGTTTGTTCTCCATTTTCATGATAATTTTGTTTCTCTGTTTTAAATCAATTCGTGAGAGTATAATCAATTTCTAGAGTGTTGCTCCACAAGAGCCAACACCTACACAAAATGAACAATGTCACGTAAATTCATAAGCAGACTATCATGAGTTCACCTTGTTTGCATGAGGACATGAAAATTCTTTGGTTTGGGGGTGTGTTGAGCTCCACTTTTGCCATGTTTTGTGCTATACAAAAACATTCATTATTACACCTTTTCCCACATTTCATTGTCAATACACACCATAAACCCTAATTAAGCTCCATCATTCATCATTTTAGCTAGTGTGGTTAATACATCGTCTTTTCTATCTTTTTAGTGGTTAAAAGATGATTATATCATGATTTACTTATGACGATTTGTGAAGTGTGATTCTTGCACTAGCACGATCAACATTCTTGTACCATTATTGCAGTTCAACATTCCAGCTCAACACTCTCATTCTGGTACCAGTCATTGTTTAGCATATTTGCGTGTTTTTTGGAAAAATTCAGAAACATGGGTTTTCTCCGCAGTGACGTCGACATGCAGACACGTGTGCCAAAATCCACCCAGGTTGCACGTGCGGACCTCCAGCTCAGGGTGAATAATTAATCCAAATCAATAAAAGTTCTAGACAGTCAACTTCGCCCTCCATTTTCGTGCACATGAAGACAAATTTGAAGAATCTGGAACATGGGTTTGTTTCTAGCATAACAAATTGGGTCTCTCGCGGGCTGTTTTCCAAACAAATGAACGGTTGGGGAGTTATCTATGGTTCTTCGAACTGACATCTGTTAATTTCATGATATGTCCACGTTTGAAAACACTACGCTCAGATTTGATGACATGGCCTTGGGTTTGACGCCTTAGTTATCAGATCATTTAAATTAATATGAGATATTTCATTGGTTGCAACTATTTCTTTATTTTTCATATCTGATCTAGGAAATCTGGGCATGATTCGCTCATCTCATTCATTGAATAAGGAATTGAGGCACCCAATAAATTTGTTGGGACACCATGTAATGCATATAAATGCAATAATATTTCTCAATAGGATGATGATGGGAAGATCTGATTTTAATTGTCATTGTTTAAGCCGATTATTGTAATAGAGCTGAGCATTCATTTGAAAGCGAGGATGAAGTGTGTTTAATGAAAATTTGATAGATGAAGTTGGGAGAAAGCTCTCTGTTCTGATCTCATTTGGGCAACATTACTTAGACTGGGAAGGGCCCCTCAATCTGGTAATAATTTTCCCTTGTCTTCATTAATTTAGTTTTTGTTTTTGTTTAGTGATTAAAGAGATCTATTTTTAATTTAGAATTCATTTCTTCAATGTGTTGAACTCAGAATTTTTCCTTCAGATTGATGCACCCGAATTATCTCATTATTTTATGCATTAGCTCTTCATGATTCTTGATTTTGCACAATACACTAATTTCATATCTACATGCACTTCATGCATTCAAGCACTTCACACAGATTTTCTTCTTTCTATGCGTTGCATGCTCACTTTCACTGGCACACAAACATAAAATAAAATAAAGCCTTTTAATTTCTGCATATCAAACCATTTATTCTTCAACGTTGTATTCACAAATTAATTGCGCAAAGAATGGCTTTGTTCTCTTATCCGTCGTTCACTAAATTGTACATTAAATAATTCATTCAGATCGCCATACATAATTGTACATTTAACAATTCATATGAATCGCCATACTGAAAATGTATCCCGCCTTCATATTGCCCAGGTTGCTCTCCTCATTCTTACAATTATCTACTCCACTTTAAAGCTGCATACATCTTCATTGCATATCAGATTGCTAATATATGCAGGTTGTGTTTCACAATTATGTAAATATTATGTTGTAGTCGTCATATCCATTAGATTTGTTTAAATCCTCACTTGTTGTATTGTGACTGGACACTGTTTGAAAATTATTATTAAAATGTGACTTATGATGTTATTATTACCATCTTAATGTTATATTGTTTATGTATGATATCATTTCTTTTCTTCACATATTGTTTGCGAGTTATGATGTTATTATTACCATCTTAATGTTATATTGTTTATGTATGATATCATTTCTTTTCTTCACATATTGTTTGTTTTGTTATTTGTGTCATGTTACATTAATGCTTTGTTTGTACTTTTCATTTGTTTTATTATTATTTTTATATTGTTTTGTTTTATTATTTTAATTTGTTCCAGTTATATTGTTTATGTATGATATCATTTCTTTTCTTCACATATTGTTTGTTTTGTTATTTGTGTCATGTTACATTAATGCTTTGTTTGTACTTTTCATTTGTTTTATTATTATTTTTATATTGTTTTGTTTTATTATTTTAGTTTGTTCCAAGCTTCTTGTATATATATTGTATAAAGTGGCATTATATATATTGTATAAATTAGTATTATTGTCATGTATTGATTTGTATGCATTTGTTTCATAGTGTCATATTATGTTTATTTCCCCACATTGTTATGTATGTAAGATTTGTTGTATATATATATTGTTAAGTATTGTGATGCAACATTATAAGGAGTATAATTGTAGGAGTATAATTGTAAGGTGACTTCATTCATAAAAATAATATAAAATAAAATTCCATACTAATATATTCATTTTTGTACATAAACAAAACTAATTCCATATCAACATTGATTTTATTTTTGGGTGTATCTTTTCTTGAGGACAAGTCTCTGAAGTGTGTTTAAGTCTTTAGGTTACATCATTTTGTCAATATAGGATTAATTAGGAGTTTGGTGGATTTGCTCCTAAAAATGGTAAATTCCCCATTAGGCCAGTAGCACACATACATGAGGGTTTGAGTAACCTCATCCAGCTGACAGATTTGAATGCCAGTTTGGGTAAATTCTGCATTTACTTTTAGATTGCCTTTCTTGCCTTTCTTGTTTGTTTCCCGCACTTGATCTCATTTCTTGTACTTTGGATTCCTGCACTTTGATTTTAATCCCAACTTTGCTTTCATTCATTCCATTTTCAAGTGTGTTTGTTAGCTTTAGAATAGGTTAGACTAGGCTCCAATCCTGCATTTCCTGTGCTTGCACCTCTAAGTCTACGACTCCCTGGTTGACAATTTAATGTTGGGAATTAATAGTGCATATATTTAGCCCCACATTTTTGGCGCCGTTTCCGGGGAGGTGCTAAAGGGATTGAAGTCTAGGTAGTTAGGTTGCTTTTAAATTACACAACTTGGAGGAGGAGAAACAATAAGACGAGAGGTAAGAACCTGCGCGACCACTATTGTGAGTTTCCCCAAAACCTTGACTATTACTTTTTCTAGTGTGTTTCTCTTTCGCAAAGTGTGCTTACTTTCTTGCAAGTGTGTTTCTTTTGATGCAAGTGTGGTGTGATTTTCAAATTCTGCAATTAGTTTCTATTATTTCTTATGGTTTTCTTAAAAATTTCTTTAAGTGTGTAGTTTTCATTTCATTTTTTTTTTATCAAAAATATTAAAAATAAAAAAATATTTTGGGTGCTGTAACAACCCTATACACTAATCCATGTGTGATACAGGACCCATCAACCAACAAGATGGATTCAAATATGATAATGAGTCTCGAAGAATTCTCTCAAATCCTAGCAACAACTAGGATCTCTTCTTCTTAGGACGAGCACATCTTGACCATAGTCAAGAATCTATCCACTTCTCCAAAAAACATAGAAAAACCAAAGTTCCATGAGCCACATCCACGAGAAGATCCAGAACCCTTATGTAATCACCCTTTCCAACTTATAGAGGAGACTAAAGAATCATGGACCACATCTGATGGAGAGACAACATTAGAACCTGAGATAGAGGAGTTTCTAATATGACTTTCTGATGATCCTCTATGCACTAATCATAGTGCAACCTGTAGAGAATGAGTCTTTCATAGGGAATGACTATCCATACCATTTCCTATTGGAAATGGCTATCTTGCACCATCCTCCAAAATGAACCATTCGTCGAAACTGCTAAAAAATATGAACTTTGAAAGAATGACTGCCCGACGAGGAAAATCATTCTACTTGGCCACTACTCAGAGTGATAACCAAGAAGAATGATTTTCCTATACCATTCCCCCAAATTGGACACAAGGGGAATCACTGTCTATGGTACATAAACAATCTATCAGACCATTTTCATTACGAAAATGACTGTCCGATCTGGACCATTTTCTGAACTGGAAAATGCCTGTCCATCAACAATATCAAACCACTTTCCAAACTGGAAAAGAACTGCTCATCCTTTCCATTTTTCGAACTGGAAAGGAACTGCTCATCCATAAATCAATAACATTTCAGTGCTCCCTCCTAACCCGAGGGTAATCTCTTCCTTTTTCAATAAGGAACTTGTCTCCATGAGCCCCAACTTGTTTCTTAAGTACACAAACTTTTCATCTTGGACATAGGCTTTACAAAAATATCTTCTATCTTCTCATCGATGGAGATATACTAGAGAATCACTTCTCTCTTCTGGACTTTATCACAAAGAATATAATGCTTGATATTAATGTACTTTGATATGTCATGGAACACTGGTTTTCTCTAAAGTCTTCACATAGCTCTGATCATTACAATATATCATGGTTGAATTTAATACCACTGTTTCCTTCTGGCTCATGACATCGTGGAAAATATCAAACTGAAACATATCGAACTAGCACTTCTTTTGTCATCATGAGTGATGCAGGAGCATCGACAACAGCAAGTGAGTGTGGGGAAAGTGCCAACGCATTTTGGCACATGATGAATTGTTTGAAAGTTTTGAAGTTTGATATGCCAAACGTAAATAAAACAATTAAGAAAAGACGTACTTGTAGATTTTAATCAGACCTTGAGCGTCCCGCTCTCGTCTGAAGGACTAAGAGGCATTTATGCTAGTTAATGTAAGTATGTAGCTTTGAATTCTTAGATTAGACAGTTTTAGGAGCCGGAGGGAAAATGGATATAGACACCCTCACTTGTATCATTGTAACATTAGCAGCATAATCAATCAAGAGAGCATAGGAGAGCAGAAGCAGAGAGTTGTGTAGAGTTAACCCCATGTACATAAGTTCTGGATTAATACAAAGATCTTTAGTTCAGACTCATGGTGTTCAATTACTTTCTGTGTTTTTACATGATGATTGATATATGCTTGTTTACTCTCTATTATGCATTTGCTTTGATGCGTGAATGTATGATTTCATATTTAATGTCTAAAATCTGAAGAGAGGGAGAGTAAAGAATGAGTTTCAATTGTTTCTCTGTCCAAGCAAGAGTTTTCCTACAAGGAGTGCAGTGAAATTGTCCGCAAGGTGTGTGTTGACAAAAGTCAGAGTTCGTCTCTGCAAGATCAGGAGAGATAACCTTGTTCTCATTCTCGCAGAAGTGAAAGTTGAGCACAGGAGCCGTGCAAGGAGTGCGCAGGCCGAGCGAAGTCTCAGAGTTACAACCTGAACGAACTGTTGAAAGACCGTTGTCGCAGAGAGTGCGCAGAGTCGAAGAATTCAAATACTCGGAAGTATTTGAAGAATTTCCACAAGGAGTGCGTGCAGGAGTCTTTTTGAAGACTCTAAGTTGTGGTAAAAACTCAGAAGAGTTAGTGCCTTGAATTGTCGGAAGGAGGTGCAACGAAGTTGTTTTTGAAGGAGGACAAATTCCGTAAGGGAACACTTTGTTCATTTCGCAGGAATCATCAAGGAGAAATTTGACGGTTAGAATTCTCCATGGAGAATTCAAAAAGTGCCAGAAGCCGTCAGATCTTGCAGAGGAGCAAGAAGGTTACAGTGTAGAAGAATCCGACAGCACAGAGTGGACAAGTGGCGTACTTGTCAACATGAAGGTCAACCCTTTGTTGACCATTTCGGGGTTTCGTGAGTTGGAGGAACGAAAGCCTTGAAGCGAGATTTGAGAAATCATGAAAGGAGAAGTTCCGAAATAGCGAAGGAATCTGAGCCATTCGCTGGAAGAAGGACACGTGTCATGAGATCCTCTTTATTGGGGATTTGGACATCGGAGGTCAGAGGAGGAAGTCTCTTGACTTCGCGAGTGGTAAATTCACGAGAAGATCCAGACCGTCCACCTGAGGAGGACAGGTGGAAGAGATCGAGGGATCTCATGAACTCAGAGGTTCGCCAGGTGAGAGCCCAGGAGTTGGGTGCTCTAAGTCATGAAGTCGCGAAATCGTGAGGAGCGAGGATAACCGTTGGATCCAGAGAATGGGAGGACCGTTGGATCAGGAACCCCATCGCCTATCGTGCGTTTGGGGGTTCGAAGGTTGAAATGAGTCGTTTTCGACTTCACAAGTCTCGAAGTGTCGAGAGTCAAGGCACAAGGGTGGACATGTGGCAGAACCACAAGGTGGGCCCGTGAAATAGACAGGTGGATACGCGTCGCCAGGAGAAGGGAGTCAACACCTATTAACCTCTCGGGTCTCGGGGATTCGGGAGATAAGAGTAAGTGAGATCGACCCTTTGACTCACGAAGTCGCGAGTAACGAGAACACGAGGAGAAAAGTCAACATCGCCTCTCGGGGGTTCGTGAAGGGAAGGTGCCAAGGTTGGACATTCGAACTCGCGAAGGCAAAAGAGGCGAGAAGTGATAGCGCTTAGCCTAGCCAGTGGTCACGCACGAGGAAGGCGCTGACAGAGGAAGAGCCATACCCGTATCGACATTTTGAGTATCGCAGAATTGGAGGAGGAAGAGTCGGAGTTTCAACTCATGAACTCGGGAGTTGCGAATTGCGAAAAAGGACCTGTGGATCGATTTGAAAGTAGATTCCAACAGGGAATCTGAAAGAGCCGATCCGGCTCAAAGGGATAGAGAACGATCTTGTGAGAAAATCTTAGTCTGAGGGCCGATAGGTCTACGTTAGTATGGTATCAGAGATTGACTCTATTTGTATACTTCAAACAAGGGAAGCGAGAAGGAAAATCTCAACGATGCCGCCGAGAAGAAGAGACAGACAAACACTCAATTCGCCAGAGGAGAGGGAAATGCCAAGAGGAAGGGGTAGGCAGGTGCCAAATACAACCATGGAAAGAGAGATGCGTGACATACGTGTCAGAATCGTGGACATGGAGATAGCACAGAGGTGCACAGTTGGTGTCGGAGATGTCAGTGATTCCGAAAGTGAAAATGAAGCTGGACATGAAGGAGAAGAAGTCACAGCAGAAGATGCAACAAATGAACGTCTGATTAGGGCTGTTGCAAGAATGGGTTCTAGGGAAAAAATGGATATTCCATTATATGAAGGACACCTGGATGCTGAAGAGCTTCTAGACTGAATTAGAGCTCTGGATGCATATTTTGACTATGAATATGTCGAGGAAGACAAAAAGGTCAAACATGCTGTCACAAGATTGAAAGGACATGTAGCATTGTCATGGGATGAACTATAAGCTGACAGACGCTGCAAAGGCAAGCAGAAGATCAAGAGTTTGGATATGATGATCGCAAAAATGAAGGCAAAATTCATTCCCAGGGATTACCAAATTACTCTGTTTTGAAGAATGCAAAATTTGAGACAGAAGCTGATGACAGTGAAGGAGTACACTAAAGAATTCTACAGGCTGAACATCAGGGCAGGTCATCGGGAAAGTGATGATGAAAAAGTTGCCAGATATATGAATGGTCTAAGATATGACATTCAGGATGAGATGAGCATGATGACCATCTGAACAGTGGAAGATGCTTATCAGATGGCTCTAAAAGATGAAGAGAAGTTGAGCCGAAAACAAGGTCAAAGAGGCCGAGGTAGAAGTCAAGCTAGAGGAAAATCACTTGCTCAGGATAGAAATCAAAAACCCAAGGAAGAGTGGAAGAAACCTCAAACTCATACTGAGAGAGGTGGAAGCTCACAAAGAGGGCAGCATACCGAACAAAGAGGTTAGTACGCTGATGGAAACATTTTTCTTCGCACCAGAGGTAGAGGAAGAGGAAGAGGTGGAGTGGTGAAATGCTTCACATGTGGAAAGAATGGACACAAATCTTATGAATGTCCAGATAAGAAGAAAGAAGGTGGTGAGACTCACATTGCCGAAGCACAGAGGCAGAATGTTGAGGCAGAGGATGCTGAAGGCGAAAGATCGCTGATGATGTGAAAAGTTCTCTTAACACTGGAGAAGGAGGTGGAGAGTTCGGTCCAAAGGAACAAACTTTTTTGGACTTCTTGCAAGACCAAAGATAGGATATGCAAAGTCATCGTGGACAGTGGTAGCACAGATAATCTCATTTCTACATAGATGGTAGAAAAGCTGGAGCTGGGGACTATTGAACATCCAAGCCCATATAGAGTTTCATGGCTACAAAAATGACATCAGGTAAATGTCACTAAACAATGTTTAGTTGAATTTAAAATAGGAGGGTATAAAGATGAAATACTCTGTGATTTTATTCCCATGTATGTTTGTCATCTATTGCTAGGTAGACCATGGAAATATGACAGAAATGTGCTTCATGATGGGAGGAAGAACACATACACCTTAGAGAAGAATGGGAGAACTCACATGTTGCTTCCAATCAAAGATAAGGAGGTGAAACCTGAAGTAAGCAACACTGTACTTCTCATGAGTGGGAAGGAACTCCTTACAGAGGTCAAGAAGAAGGAGGAACCGCAATTCATTGTGGTCAGGAAGCCTAAAATTGTTTTAACTAGTACAAGGGTAGATGATTTACTGGAAGAGGTTCAGAAACTATTGGAAGAGTTTGCTGACATAGTAGTCGACGAACTACCTCATTCGTTGCCACTAATCAGAAGTGTGAGTCATCATATTGATATCATACCTGGATCTAGTTTACCAAACAAAGCAGCGTACAGATTGACGCCACAAGAGAATGAAGAAGTCAAAAGACAGGTCCAGGACTTAATGGACAAAGGGTTGGTTAGAGAAAGCTTGAGTCCATGTGCTGTTCCGATAGTGCTCAGTCCGAAGAAAGATGGAGGCTGGAGGATGTGTACTGACTCAAGATCAATCAACAAGATAACCATTAGGTATAGATTTCCATTGCCAAGAATGGATGATCTGATGGATTGTTTGAGTGGGGCCAATTTTTTTTCAAAAATTGATTTGAAAAGCGGATATCATCAGATTCGTATGAGGTAAGGAGACGAATGGAAGACAACATTCAAAACCAATGAAAGATTGTATGAATGGCTTGTTATGCCGTTTGGTCTAACAAATGCACCAAGTACTTTCATGAGGTTGATGAATGAAGTCCTGAAAGAGTTCATTGGAAAATTTGTCATTGTGTATCTGGATGACATACTGATTTTCAGTAAAACAGAGGCAGAGCATCTGAAACATTTGGCTATAGTGATGAAGAGGCTACAACAAGAGAAGTTGCTGATAAACATGAAGAAATCATCATTCATGAAGACAAAGCTCATTTATTTGGGGTTTGTTATTTCTGCCGATAAGTTGAGGATGGATCCAGATAAGGTGGAGGTAATTAAGAATTGGCCATCACCAAAGAGTATATTTGAGGTAAGTAATTTTCATGGATTGGCTAGTTTCTACCGGAAGTTCATCAGGAATTTCAGTGGAATTAGTGCACCGATGATGGACACAGTGAAGAAGAGACACAAGTCTTTTCACTGGACAAAAGAGGCTGAGAAAAGTTTTAATTTGTTGAAAAGGAAAATCATGGAACAACCAATTTTGGTGTTGTCGGATTTCAAAAAGATATTTCAAGTAAAATGTGATGCAAGTGGATTTGCAATAGGGGTAGTCTTGAGCCAAGAAGACAAGCCAATAACATACTTCAGTGAGAAGCTGAATGAAGCGAAAGTGAAATACTCCGCGTATGACAAGGAGTTCTATGGTATTATTCAGGCATTGAAGAAATGGAGACATTACTTAATCCCGAAGGAGTTTGTCTTATACAGTGACAATCATGCTTTGCAATTTGTGACTCAACAGGAGAAGTTGAATCAAAGACATGCAAAATGGGTTGAATACATGCAGAACTTTACTTTTGTAACTAAGCATATTTCTGGAACTGCTAACAAAGTTGCTGATGCTTTGAGCAGGAAATGTTTTCTATTGCAGGAGTTCAGAGTCAAAACACTGGGTTTTGATGACCTTAGGGACATGTACAGAGATGATCCAGATTTTAAAGAGGCGTATGAAGTAGTTGAGAATCCAATTCTCAGGAATAGAAGCCAATGGACAAAATACATGATCCAGGAAGGATTACTGTTTAAGGGTAATCAACTTTGTATTCCAAAATGCTCCATGAGGGAGAATTTGCTGAAGGAGAAACACAGTGGAGGATTGGCTGAACATTTTGGTCATGAAAAGACGTTCTCAAAGTTAAATGAGTCATATTTTTGGCCAGGAATTAGAGCAGACGTCAAAAGATTCATGGACAGATGCAGAATTTGTCAGCATTCAAAAGGAAAGAGGCAGAATGTAGTCTTTTATCAACCGTTACCCATACCTAAGAGGCCGTGGGATGCAGTCAGCATGGACTTCATATTGGGGTTGCCGAGAACACAAAGAGGGTTTGAATCGATCTTTGTAGTGGTGGACCAATTTTCTAAGATGGCACACTTCATACCGTGTCAAAAAACTAGTGACACAACTCACATTGCAAATCTGTTTTTCAAATAAGTCATTCGACTTCACGGCTTACCAAGGAGCATAGTTTCGGATCGAGACACCAAGTTCGTGGGACACTTCTGGAGAAACTTATGGAAAAATATGGGAACAAACTTGTTGTTTAGTTTAGCTTATCATCCTCAGACGGATGGACAGAAAAACGTTGCGAACAGAAGTTTGGGAGACTTGCTGAGGAGCTTGGTGACAGAACACCACAGTCAGTGGGACAATATTCTACCACAGGCAGAATTTACTTATAATGATTCAATCAATAGAAGCACAGGGCAAAGTCCATTCCAAATTGTTTATGGGACATAGCCAAGAGGAGTATCTAAATTGAGGGATTCAGAACGGGATGACATAAGAAGTTCTAGTGCAGAAGATTTTGCCGAAGAAATGAAGGAACTTTACTGCTAGGTGAAGGAGCGATTGCAGAACTCGAGCCAAGAGTATAAACACAGAGAAGATCAACACATGAGACAACTTCAATTTGAGGTTTGTGATTTGATTCTGGCACATCTGAGAAAGGAAAGGTTCCTGAAGGGGACATATAACAAACTGAAGATGAAGAAGATCGGACCATGTAAGGTCTTGAAGAAATTTGGGGCAAATGCTTATGAGATTGAATTACCCGATGGGATCGAAATTTCTCCGATATTCAATGTATCAGATTTGTACCCATATAAATATGAAGAAGAAGGAACATGAGATGAACAACCAGAGGTTTAGTGGACTAAACAAATGCCAGTTGTAGAGAAGCCACAGATGGAAAGCATACTGGACAAAAGAGTTAGCAAAAGGACCAAAAGAAGATAATATTTTGAATACTTGGTCAAGTGGAAGGGACATCCAGTTGAAGATGCTAGCTGGGAGAACGAAGCAGAGATCCAGAATCATGGGAAGACCGTGCGAGAGCTCATGGACAGGAGCCCATGAAAATTTTCAAGTGAGGGAGTATGATGCAGGAGCATCGACAACAACAAGCGAGTGTGGGGAAAGCACCAATGCATTTTGGCACATGATGAATTGTTTGAAAGTTTTGAAGTTTGACACGCCAAATGTAAATGAAACAATTGAGAAAAGGTGTACTTGTAGATTGTAATCAGACCTTGAGTGTCCCGCTCTCATCTAAAGGACTAAGAGGCATTTATGCTAGTTAATGTAAGTAGGTAGCTTTGAATTCTTAGATTAGACAGTTTTAGGAGCCGGAGGGAAAACATATATAGAAACCCTCACTTGTATCATTGTAACATTAGAAGTATAATCAATCAAGAGAGCATAGGAGAGCATAAACAAAGAGTTGCGTAGAGTTAACCCCATGTACAAAAGTTCTGGATTAATACAAAGATCTTTAGTTCAGACTCATGGTGTTCAATTACTTTCTGTGTTTGTACATGTTGATTGATACATGCTTGTTTACTCTTTGTTATGCATTTGATTTGATGTGTGAATGTATGATTTTATATTTAATGTCTGAAATCTGAAGAGAGGGAGAGTAAAGAATGAGTTTCAATTGTTTCTCTGTTTGAGCAAGAGTTTTCCTGCAAGGAGTGCAGTGAAATTGTTCGCAAGGTGTGCGTTGACAGAAGTCAGAGTTCATCTCTACAAGCTCAGGAGAGATAACCTTGTTCTCATTCTTGTAGAAGTGAAAGTTGAGCACAGGAGCCGTGCAAGGAGTGCATAGGCCAAGTGAAGTCTCAGAGTTACAACCAAAGCGAACTGTTGAAAGATCGTTGTCGTAGAGAGTGCGCAGAGTCGAAGAATTCAAATACTCGGAAGTATTTGAAGAATTGCTACAAGGAGTGTGTGCATGAGTCTTTTTGAAGACTCTAAGTTGTGGTAAAAGCTCAGAAGAGTTAGTGCCTTGAATTGTCGGAAGGAGGTGCAGCGAAGTTGTTTTGCAGGAGGACATGTTCCGTAAGGGAACACTTTGTTCATTTTGCAGGAATCGTCAAGGAGAAATTTGACAGTCCGAATTCTCCATGGAGAATTCACGAAGTCCCGGAAGCTGTCAGATCTTGCAGAGGAGCAAGAAGGTTACGCTGTAGAAGAATCCGACAACATAGAGTGGGCATGTGGCGTACTTGTCAACACAGAGGTCAACCCTTTGTTGAACATTTCAGGGTTTCGTGAGTTGGAGAACCAAAAGCCTTGAAGCGAGATTTGCGAAATCGCGAAAGGCGAAGTCCCGAAATAGTGAAGGAATCTGAGCCGTTTGCTGGAAGGACACGTGTCACGAGTTCCTCTCTATCGGGGATTTGGACATCGGAGGTCAAAGGAGGAAGTCTCTTGACTTCACGAGTGGCGAAGTCGCAAGAATATCGGAACTGTCCAACTGAGGAGGACATGTGGCAGAGATCGAGGGATCTTGCAAACTCGGAGGTTCACCAGGTGAGAGCCCAGGAGTTGGGTGCTCCAAGTCGCGAAATTGTGAGGAGCGAGGATAACCGTTGGATCCAGAGAATGGGAGGACCATTGGATCAAGAATCCCATTGCCTATCGCGCGTTTGGGGGTTCGGAGGTTGAAAGGAGTTGTTTTCGACTTCACAAGTCACAAAGTGTCGAGAGCCGAGGCACAAGGGTGGACACGTGGCATAACCACAAGGTGGGCCCAGGAAATAGACAGGCAGATACGCATCGCCAGGAGAAGGGAGTTAACACCCGTTGACCTCTCATGTCTCGGGGATTCAGGAGATAAGAGTACGTGAGCTCGACCCTTCAACTTGCGAAGTCATGAGTAAAAAGAACACGAGGAGAAAAGTCAACATCGCCTCTCAGGGGTTCATGAAGGGAAGGTGCCAAGGTTGGACATTCGAACTCATGAAGGTGCGAGAGGCGAGAAGTGCTATCTCTTAGCCTAGCCGGTGGTCATGCTTGAGGAAGGAGCTAACAGAGGAAGAGCCATACCCGTATCGGCGTTTCGGGTATCGCAGAATTGGAGGAGGAAGAGTCGAAGTTTCAACTCACGAACTCGCGAGTTGCGAATTGTGAAAAAGGAGCTGTGGATCGATTTGAAAGTAGATTCCAACAGGGAATCCGAAAGAGCCGATCCGGCTCGAAGGGATAGAGAACGATTCTGTGAGTGGATCTCGGTTCGAGGGCTGATAGGTCTGCATAAATGAGAGTTTGTCATGGATTAGAAATCCATCATCCTGAACTTCTGAGTAATGATTCTGATACACTATTTCTGTCATAGAAGGTTTTCACCACACTTTTGCTGTATATTAGATACTCCGCATCAAGTTGTTTGAATCTATACAAGGTCTTCTTATATCTGCATACATGGGTCTCTTTCTAGTATAAGATTCTTTCTCAAGTTGCTTTATTTGGTAAGAACAATCTTTTATATGTAAATTCTAATCCATGGATACTACATGAGGTATATCTGGTTTACTAGAACGAGTTGTTGTCATACTCTTTTTCCCTTCTTCTGTAAGAACTTCTAAATCTCGCAATGCTTTTGTTCATAAGTATTTTTCAAATTTTATTACATACATTGTTATTTATCATAACTTCCATTTATTCTGCTTGATTTATTCTAGTGGGTTCAAACCAAGATGGTAGTCTTTGTGATTATCTGTATAATCACAGGTTGTTCTGGATTTTTCTTTGTTTCTTGGAATCTTCATGTTCTTCCTCATGTTTCTCTTTAGCTCTCGGGTCCATGGAGTCTTCTATAGATTCCATGCCCTGAAGATTCCAAATTCTTCCTTTCCTCATAGGATCATGGATGTAGATGGACAACCAAGGATACTTTAAGGCTTCTTTTCGAAGAAGACTTCATCAAAGTCAAATTGAACATGTGTTGCTTATCATGGCTGCTATTTTCGATGAGAACATGGATAGATAGTTCATAATCCTTAATGGATCATATCATTTAGGATTATCTCCCTCCTAATCCTTGCTTCATGCATGAATGCATGCTCTTATTTTGGAATTATGTAATCATCTCCCTCCATCTAAGAGAGACCACGCTTCTGTCTGCATCCTTATTTCTTTCTATAAAGTGTTACAAGTGTTTTTCTAGTTTCCTCTTGATTGCTGACTTCTTTCTGTTTTGAATTCTTATGGGTCTCTTCAAGTTTGATTATGATTTTGGCTTATCTGGCAGTTGTTACTTATATAATAGATTCCACAGGAATTGTTACCAAATATTGTCAACATACTTCATCTTTTTCATGTATATTGCTTGACTTGTAGTCATTGTGATAACAATCCTTATCTTGTTATTCTTCCATAGGTATTGCTTCACTAACTATCTTTTATTATAAGAAATAGATATGCATGATATGTACAAGAACTATGTAGACATGGTATGTACAAGAACTATGAATAATATTGTTACCTTGATTTTGAAAAAGAAGTATGTTTTATCTTGCTTGGATTTCTCTGAGGGTTTCCTTTCTTCGACAATTGTTGCTTCCTCTGTTTCCTTCCTTTTCTTTAACTCAAGACAATGGTTTTCGAAAGTTGAAGCATTGTATATTTGACATATCCTTTTCTTGAGTTGGTTTCTTCCTTCTTATTTATGAAATTCTTGAACTATGCTGTGAAAGATTGATCATCATATTTCTTTTGGGATACTCCTTTCTTGTGTTCATGCTTGCAACAAATGCATCCCATGTTTTGGGAATACCATTGAGTAATATATTTACCAGTTCCTTTTCTTAAATTATTTCTTCAATAGCTTGTAGTTGATCTCTTAAATGAGAAATTCTTACAAGGTATGATGTTATGCTATCATCATCATTCATTTTCATGTCACAAAGCTCATTTTTCAGACTCATTACTTGTCCAATGTTTCTAACTGAGAAGAGGTTAGTTAGGGCATCGTGCATCTTCTTGGATGAGTCAAGATTAGATATGTAGGGTATCAGGTGATATTTTACAAAATTCACTATGATACTCATAACATTGATGTCATTGTCCTTGAACTTCTCCATCACTGCAACGTTCTGAGGTTCCTTCTCTTTTCCTTCTTCAAACTATGGTTCCATGATATTTCCTTTTACGATATCCAATACCTTATTCTTGGCAAGGATGAGTTCAATCACTTTATTCCATGCTCTGAAGTTAGAAGCCCCTTCTAACTTGTTTTCTAATTTCATAGAGTAAGTTATGACTGCTTTGACTTGGTTAACCTTTGACTTTGACTTGGTCAACCTTTGACTTTGACCAAAAACTAAAACTTGATGTCTTGGATTGCTAAGTGTACCGGGAGGTGCACTATATTAGGGAACACTAGGCTATTCAAAAATTAGATCAATATCTTCACTTAAGGTTCCTTAACAAGAGGGTTAGGGTTTCGTTGCTACAACAAAAAAATTGACTGCAACTGCAAATGTAACTGAGAAAATCCTCCCAATCTATCTTCCAATAGTTAAACTGTCCAAAGATAGTGTGGGACCATAACCTATTAGAAAAATAGATGTGCTCTTTTTACCATAGACAATATAGCAATATTGTCACCCAACCATAGGCCAAAGCTACCCCCAAGCACCTTAACCTTGACAGAGAATAATTACGGAAGCAAACCCTAGGCGTAATAGCCAATCAAGGTAACATATCACTCTCCAGAGCTAGAATACCAAGCATAAAGTCCAAACCATAACCAAGAGAAATTCCAAGCGTAAAATCGAAAATACAAGTTGCAGTAGCTGCAACTGCAACTACTCTCAAGACTTGTGCACTTACTAAATTTCTGTAGTGCGCACTAAATTTATGTAGTTGCGAGCTGTGTGTGTCCAAATGAGCTCTGGAATCCTTTATTTATACTGCTCTTTCTTAGTTGTTTGGGCCAACTTCTCTTTCTAAAGGCTAAAAAATCAATATTAATTATTTTCTTTATCCGAATTGTCTTCTAGGGTTATGTTCAATGCTTTAGGGTTTCTTCTTTCTTCTCAGAATATTCTAGTCTTGTCAGGGTTACACGTGGAGATTTAATACCTCCTGCAGCTACCATAATATCAAGAATCCTCCCCACCCATGACCAATTCTCTTTAGTGACATGCTGAGCTCTTAATGAGTATATTGTTGCATTGGTCTCGAGCCTTGAAGAATCTAGTTTACCTTGGGTACAATCCTTGGATTGAGGAATAACATATCACAAATTTGGATTTCGTGGAGGACTTGTGTTGGTGAGACATGTGGGATATAATTGTTGCATTTATGGATCATATTGGTATCAAAACAATTGAATCCTTGATCATGGCACACTTACCAAAAATTAGAAGAGAATGAGAGAGAGGATGGGTAAACCAATGATGAGAGAAAGGTTAGAAGACTAAAGGGATAGTAATATGTAGCTCCAAGAGGAAAATGGATACTTGAAGGAATATATATAGATGTTTGATTGGAGGATAACACATTTGGGAAAAGACCATAAGACCTCCGCAAAACTTTTTTCATTGTTGAAGAACTATTTTGTTGAATGTCAATATTCCCTCACCATTGTTATGACCTATTGGGACAAGATAAGATTTCAACTTGTATAGTTGGGAGTGAAGGTAATTCAATTAGATAGTTGGAAGGAGGAGAGGCTCACCCAAATGATGAATTGACTAAACCAACCATTAGTAAAGAATAAGTAATCATTAAAAAAGCTAAAATACGTTGCACATGAGAGTAAAGAAGGAAATAAATCATCCATTGCTATTACAAAATCCAACACCATGATCGATATCAACAAGGTAAGCTCACATTCAAATATTTCTCAAAAGGATTTTGGTGATTTTGAATAGAATGAGTTCCAACATACTAAGGAAGATGGCCTACGATGGCCAAGGGATTGTTAAGAGAATTTAAGGAATTATAATCCTTGTTGTAGTTGAATTGAAGGTCAAGCATGAAGGTATAGGTTTTGGTGGCAAGGAGGAAAATTCCATGACCACCAAATCACTTTTTTGAAGGTGAAAGATGTTGCGGAGTTTTCCTATCCATCAGAAGAAAGAGTACCAATGAATAAATATGGTAGCATGCTACCACTCCATCCTTCTTTTGATAAACTATAGAAGGGTAGCAACAATGGAAGTGAAAAGACTCAATATGCACCAACACTCATAACAAGTAGCAAGCTAATCAACTGGATGAACAATAAAAATGCCAAGATGTATGCATCAGAAAAGACATACAATTTTTTTCATTGTTACAAGAAAAAAGGCTATAGCACTAAAATAGTTATATATATATTTTTAAAAACACTAACAGTGCATCTATCTTCCGATGCCCCATCGTATCACTCCCGACGATTAAAAACGTGGTCGATATAAATAATTTGTCGATGAAGAGTTTCTAGGTCATATGAATTTCGACAGCCCAAAATGTGGTTGATATAGAAACTTCATTGATGAATAGTATATAGGTTATCTGACTACCAACGAATGAAACATCAATGGATAGTTTCTAGTTCGTCTGACTTTCGAAGACTTAAACATTGAAATTGGAAGACCATTTGCGCCACTGTATAATTGGGCCTTCAAAGACACGTGCCCCTCATAGATTTTAGAAGTGAGATGACCAAGAATTCCATCGGAAGTGATATGGTACTAGAATCGATGTTTGGAGGGGAAAAGTTTTGTCAGTATCCAGGCAACATTACGTTAGATTTATGTCAAAATTGCTGTCAGAAAATGACCCAAATTTACTAGTGAGTGTCACAATTGCTACCACAAAGGTCCAACTAGAGGAACCAGAGGAGACCGAATAAGGAGAGCGCCTCTTCCACTCACAAATGTGGGTGAAGAGGACTCCACTCCATTTCATTGTTGATAGCGGTAGCCAGAAGAACCTAATCTCAACAGAGGTCGTCAAGAGGTTTAACCTAACAATGACACCACACCCTCATCCATACACCATCAATTGGATCAGCCAAGGATGAGACATCCACTTCAACCAACAATGTTTCCTACACTATGACATAAAACCCTTCAAAGACGAGGTATTGTGTGATGTTCCCCCCTTTGAAGTTTGTGATGTTCTTTTAAGACAACCATATATTTGGAAGTGTGATGTTGTTTTATGAATCTATTCACTGTAGTGTCATTATTACTTTAGGAGGTCAACTCTACAGGGTACCGTAGGTAGTCCCAACTACTGTAATCTCTTTGATTTCTGTGAAACAATGCAGAAAGGTGGTCTCTCAGAATATGATACTTTTCCTCTTTATGGTTCGGTTGGAAGGTGAATGAAAGGTCACTACAACTGCCAAAACCTTTGCACGAGGTATCTCTACATAATTGAAACAAGTGGATAAGATAATAGAAGAGAACAAAGACGTCTTTTACTCACCTACTAGGGTGCCTTTGCACTATTAGGTAAAACACTCAATTGATTTGACACCCGATGCTTCTCTTCCTAACGACCCTATGTAGAGGCACTCTATTATGGAGAATGAAGAACTTAAATGCCAGATCCAAGAGCTAATTCTGAAGGGTCACATTATACCAATCTCCTCACCTTGCGGGAGCCCAATTGTTCTGGTACAGTAGAAGGATGGGACATGGAAACTTTGTGTTGATTACAAATCCTCGAACAATATCATATTCAGAAATCGATACCCAATCCCCCAGATTGAGGATATTCTAGATTAGGTCAAGGGCGCCAAATTTTTCAGTAAGATTGATTTTAAGTCAACATACCACCAAGTTCCGATTGAGCAAACTGATGTATGGAAGATGAACTTTAAGTCTAAATAAGGTCTCTTTGACTAGCTCATCATGCCTTTTGGCTTGACTAATGTGTTGAAGTTTTACTTATATAGCTAGCAATTACGGTTATTATTTTTTATTATAATCATTTAGCATGTTAACTGCATAAATAATATCAATAAAAGAGATTAAATCACACAAACAATAGAGACACACAGATTATCCTAAGAAACCCTCATGGGGAATAAAACCCAGCAAAAACTTCCTCAATATACATAGGCCAAAAACAAGTCATAAGATCCTCCTCTACTCCTTCACTAGGAAAGAGTAGCGCACCACTTAACTGAGAGATACCAAGAGATAGACCAAAAGCCTCCTTGACGTCACCCCCAGTTGCAACAACTTCTCCTCCAATACTTGCATACTTTTCCTCTTATTGCAAAGCTCATGAGTGAGTGTGCAAATGAGGTGCTAGCCTCCTTTATAAATAATATTCCGACCTCCCTGAATTAGTTTTGGGCTGACCTACCACTTTACCCTTTTAATTTACATTTAATTGTAAAGGCAAAAAAGGGCCGACTTTTACAAAGGTACAATAGAGCCTAATTAATAAATATAATATAATAATATTATTCAACACTCCCTCTTAGGTAGAATATTCTTCGAAGTTACAATATTTCAACATTCCCCCTTAACAACATACTGACAACATCAATAAAAACTGACTGGATTCAATACAACACCAAGAGGAGGAAATATCATCATCAACATCTAGAACACTGTCTATCATATCTATAGGTCATCGAAAGTTTTTTCTCATCATCAACATTAGTAGAAACTGAACATCATCATCATCATCATCTACAACACGGAGCTAGAGTAACATCATCATCATCATCAACATGAAGCTGGAACATCAACATCATCAACAACATGAAGATGGAACATCAACATCAACAACAACATGAAGCTAGAACATCAACATGATCAACAACATGAAGCTGGAACATCAAAATCATCAACAACGTGAAGCTGGAACATCAACAACAACAACACAAAGATGGAAAAACAACATCAATAACACAGAGTTGGAACAACAACATCAATGACAAGAGAGTGAGATGGGATCATCATCATCATCATCATCAACAACAAAAACCGTGGGCACTTCGAAAGACCGTCCATATGAAACTTACAATATCTGTCCAGGGATAATAAAATCCCCTAGGATATAAAACCTAACTGAGCTACCACACTAATGACCACATAAAGTATATACATACATAGGAACTCTGACAGGCCATCCATCCGGACCTCATGGGATCTGTCTAGGTATGATCAATCCCCTAGGATATAAATCCTAACTGAGATACCATGCTAGTGGTCAGGATACCATAATATCATCAACATCACTCTCCCTTTTGAGGTAGGTCCTTTAGGACTAAACCAATCTTGTCTCGGAAGTACTCAAACTTCACATGAGATAGAGGCTTAGTCAACACATCTGCTACCTTCTCATATGTGCCAACATACTAGAGCTTCACAACTCCCTTATGTACCAAGTCACGAATGCAGTGGTACCAGATCTCAATGTGTTTCATCTTATTATGGAACATTGGGTTCTCTGTCATCTTTATGCAACTCTGGTTATCACAAAAGATCACGGTAGCATCCATCTCTAGGTAAAATAGACCTGTGAACAACTTCTGAAGCCATATGGCTTCACAATTGGCGGAGCATGCTACAATGTAATCTGCTTTTGCCGTACTAAGAGAAATACTGGATTGCTTCCTGCTTTTCTATGAAGTCATGGTTGACCCCAAACTGAAACAACATCCTAAAGTGATTTTTCTATCTGAAGCAATTCCAGTCCAATCAGAATTAGTATAGCCATACAATATGAAGTCACAGTCTCCAATATAACAGAGCCCATAGTCCAACGTACCTTCAAGTTATCTCATCACATATTTTTTATAACCCTAAATTTCTCCATACATGCATACCTGACACTTGGCCCTCTTACTTGCTATTTTTTCCAAGCCATCATTGAGTTTCTCTACTTAAAAACTCATTTTTTGAAGATGTACACACCCTGCACCAATACTGCCCGCGTACACATGCTTGCTGCACCACTACAACCCGCGTACGTATGCTAGCTGCACCATTACAACCCGTGTATATTTGCAAAAGTTGAAAAAATTAAAAAGTTGCAAAGAATTCGTTTAGATTACGGGCTATTGGGTAGTTTCCCAACTAATCCACCGCCTATAGCCCATCACCCAACCGAATAACCATCATTTTTTCATATAAAAGGAGGTGTTGGTGTCTAATTACTAACCTAATCATAAGAACATTGAAACTCTACCCGTTTCACATCCCCTCCTTGCCCCAAGCAATTGCAACCATTTTGTGAGATTTGCCTCAAAATTTCCCATTTCCCCCCCATCATTATCCTATTCCATTTCCCAAGAAGAATGTTGAGAGAAGAAAGATAAGAGGAGGTGCACTTGGAGCTTGGTGAAGAGGAGCCTGGACCAAGTTTCTGGAGCAGTAGCCGATCTTGTTGTAAGTAAACATTGTATTATCAATAAAAAAAATACTTTTCCTGTCCCAAAATATGATGTGTCAAATGTTTGCATTTGATTTATTCTTTATTCTAACATCTAACCCATAATTTGTATATAAGATGCATGTTTGTAGTTTCCTGTTTACCTGTTTGTGAATGCAGACCATCCTTGGTAGGAGGCTTGTAGTCAGCGAAGCTATCAAGTGCGAGAGGATCGACACCAGGTGCAGAGTAAAAGGTACAATTACCTGATCCTTCTCACTTTGTCTTTCATGTATGAGTCTGGGGTATGTTCAGGGTAGTTATAAAAGTAGGAGACTTTTAGATGGTTATGATCTGCCTACATTCTGAACCCTAGTGTAGTCCATAGGGGGGTTTTCCCCGCTAGCAGAACTAGCGACCATACTAGGGAAGCCTCTAGGGTTTTATCACATTTTTTGGGTGTTTGATTGGTTTTATTACCTTTTGAGTTTCTGTGAGTCTGTTGAGTCTTTAAGGGATTCTGGTCACCTGTTGGTGCCATACTAGTTCTCCCTACCCTATCAGTCAGTCAGTTTGTTTTCTTTTTCTAGAAGTTACAGAGGTGTACGCGACCTATTGTGGTACAACACGCGTACATACACGCCCTGCTTTATAGAAAACCCGCGTACATATGTGACTTGCTTTATGGAAAAACCACATACATATGCAGGCTGCTTAAGTATCAGTAGCGTACTTGTGTTAAGAAACTTATTTTAAGAAGAGGCAGTCAACCGCTTCCCTAATTGAGGTTTTACTTCTCAGGGTTTCTTGATAGAGTCCAGTGTCTCTGTTTTTACAACCATATATTGGGTTAGGTTTCAGTTTACTTGTCTTCTTGTGTTTCATAACATTTTTAGCTTGAATTTTTAAGAAAAATGAGTTGCATTAAAAAAAAAAAAACTTAGCCATGAATCATGTATTCATCAATTTCTTTTAGCATCTTTTGTTACTTCTGCTTTGAATGGAAGAAAATATAAAAAAAAAACTTAGTTTGTTAGGTCTCTTTCTTTCTTGGCATTTGCTTTGCATTGTTATTTTAAAAAGAAAAAGAAATTAGCAAAGTGTTGTGTTTTCTTCTTATCTTGAAAGCATTTCAAAAAAAAAATAAAAAATATAATCCTTCTTTTCCAATGTTCTTGTAAGTTTCATTTTCTGCAAGTCTTAACAACATCGGTTGCACTACAACACCCTTTTTGAGTAAATTAATCCATTAAAAAGAACGATTGATTTAAAATTAATTAGAATTTTATGTTTGTAGGGTCAATCAACTAGTTTAGGCTAGAGCCTTGAATTAGGCTCAAGATGAAACTCATTAAGGCTTATAAACAAACATTGGGGTCAGATTTAGGGAGTGTAAAATTTCAGTGAACTTGAAAGTTATCCGGGCCCCCCTTTAACACAGGGGATAAACACGAGGTTGAGTGAGGAAAGGTAGCGGAGATAACCCCTCCAAATCTAGACCAAGCGTAGTGGGGAACACATATTGAGGACTTGTCGTGGGATACTGTCATTTTCATTTTCCAACGGAGCTTTGTGGATCTCGAATCTGTTCAAGATCCTCATTTTTATTCCAGACCACTTGATTTTGATACCCTCGGTAGGTTTCAAACTTGTTATCCTGCTCATTGTGGTCCACTCGACTGTCGACTGTACTCACTTGGTGACTATTTGCGAGCTGACAACTTAGTTGCCAATTTTCTAGGGACTTACATAGGTGACTATGGGGGTATACCATGGTACCTAGGGAAGATGCCGAGTCACACTTTGTAGAGTATATCTGGAGGGTGCTTCCATGTTCGAGTTGCACTTACATCGATAATTTTCTCTAGTGTTGGCTGACATAACTGTTCTTCCTACTAGTTAGTCATCTGCTTGATTTTTCTTTAGGAATTTTTAGTGTGTGCTCTGTGCTCCTTAGTTTTCCATAGTGATTTAGTCGGTCATTTATTTGGGTCTTTGACCTTAGGTGCTAGACCTCCCACTCTGTCGTTTGTGAGGAAGTTTCAGTATTCCTCTTAGAAACGTGGAGCTGCCTCTTTATAAGCGTTGTTTTGATAACACTAGTTCGCCAGAGTCAGTGTGTGAGACTTTTATGGACTTGCACGATCCCATAAGGGGAGAACCTGTGCATAATATCTATTGGCAAATATTGAACAAGCAACGAATGCGTGTTGATGGTTGTTGTCATTAATGGCAACAGTGAAGATGGCAGAATAAGAGATTCAAATGTAAAGCTCAGGAGGAATAGCATGGAAGAAGACGCGCGCAGAAAAGCTCGAGATATAGGAGTCTGCAGAGGAGAAGGAAGATGGTGACCGTTGGATCCCATTCAAAATTCCCGAAAGGCCGATAACCGTCAGATCTTCAGAAGTTGCGCAGAGGTTAAGCGCAGGGGTTAAGCTCTACTGTGCAGAGGTGAAATCCCGGAGGAATAGGGATCGTCCATCTGCAAAGACAGGCGGCAAAGGATCGGGTGTTGTTGGATTTATGCTCATCGGCGTATCGGGAATCGGAGTTTCATGAGTCCCATGTTCATTCACAACGAAAACACCGAAATCGCGATATGAGATTTCACGATTTGATCGTAGCCGTTAAAGAAAGAATGATCTGGACCATTGAATCTCTGCGTGGAGTGCGAGTATTGGTATGGTTGTGGAGATGAATTAGTAACCGTTGGATTTAAGCGCAAGACCCGATCATCGTTGGATCAGAGATAATCTGCATGCCTTTTAAAGAACAAGGATAAGTGGGAGTAATCGCGATGTGCAAAATCCCGATCTAATCTGAGCCATTGAGCTAGAAGTGATCTGAACCATTGAATTTA
>ML780448.1:780713-798947 GCA_009831015.1 Picea engelmannii | reverse complement strand
TGCCATTTTTTTAATAGCGGGTAGATTACATCTACAACCTAAATGGAGACCCAGTGTTTCATGGTTCAAAAATGCCGAATCCCGTCTTAATCATCATTTATCAGGACTCTTCAGAGTCAGTTCTCTAGCTTGGACAGGGCATTTAGTTCATGTCTCTATTCCTGAATCAAGGGGAGAGAATGTAAGATGGGATAATTTTTTTAATGTATTACCGCATCCCCAAGGTTTAGGACCGCTTTTCATAGGTCAATGGAATCTTTATGCTCAAAATCCTGATTCCAGTAGTCATTTATTCGGTACCTCCCAAGGGGCGGGAACTTCTATTCTAACTCTTCTCGGAGGATTCCATCGACAAACTCAAAGTTTATGGCTAACTGATATGGCTCATCATCATTTAGCTATTGCATTTGTTTTTTCAATTGCTGGTCATATGTATAGAACTAACTTTGGTATTGGTCACAGTATCGAAGATATTTTGGAGGCACATGTTCCTCCAGGAGGCCGATTAGGATGCGGACATAAGGGTCTTTATAACACAATCAATAACTCTCTTCATTTTCAATTGGGTCTTTCTTTAGCTTCTTTGGGGGTTATAACTTACTTGGTAGCTCAACACATGTATTCTTTACCCGCTTATGCATTCATAGCACAAGACTTCACCACCCAAGCTGCATTATATACTCATCATCAATACATTGCCGGGTTCATTATGACAGGGGCCTTTGCTCATGGAGTTATATTCCTCATTAGGGATTATAATCCGAAGAAAAATAAGGATAATGTATTGGCAAGAATGTTGGAACAAAAGGAAGCAATAATATCTCATCTTAGTTGGGTTAACTTATTACTAGGTTTCCATACCTTGGGACTTTATGTTCATAATGATGTTATGCTTGCTTTCGGTACTCCAGAAAAACAAATATTGATTGAGCCCATATTTTCTCAGTGGATACAATCTGCTCATGGTAAGACCTTATATGGTTTCAATGTACTCCTATCTTCAACAAGTGGTCCAACATTCGATGCAGGTAAGAGAATATGGTTACCTGGTTGGTTAAATGCTATTAATGATAATAATAATTCATTGTTCTTAACAATCGGTCCTGGAGACTTTTTGGTTCATCATGCTATTGCTATAGGTTTGCATACAACTACATTGAGCCATGTACCCCAGATATATTTTACATTGTCACCTTACATGATCTAACATAGAACCATGAAAACCTACAAAAAATAGTGTTAGAACCTGCAATAAACAATGTCAGACCCTACAACACAGAGTTATATCATCACATCAAGCTACAACTCATGTGCATTTCCTTTTTCCCAAGGCTTTTTCACATATATGCGGCCTGCTGCACATACAACTCATGTATGTACGGTAACTATACAAGGTCAACCTGCGTATGTATGCGACTGATACCACTGTTTCCCGCGTATACCTCAGTAGATGACTTACTTGAACTTCCCTTCAGTCTTTCATTCTTTTCTGTCTACTCTGTCTTCTTCACCCACTTCTGTAGGTGTCCCTACTCCTTAGAACTTGAGCTCTGAGCATCCCATTTTCAAAGATGTCTCCCTTTCTTACCTCATTCCTTCTTCTAGCCATGCTATGTGAAGTCCTCAACATGGACTTTCTTCTTGTGTTCTAGCACTCTTGGGATTTGTGGCCAAATCCACTACAACTGTAGCATATCATGGTGTTACAGTGAACAACAATATGCCCTACTTGATCACATCTCCAACACCTCATATACAATATTCCATTATCTCCTTTCGTAAGTTCTACATTCAAAAGCTTTGTGACCATATCCATTACATGAATAACAATGCCCATGAAAAATACTTTCATACCTTTGCTTTGGTGTCCCAAAAGTAGCTTCTTGATGTCACTTTGACGACTCCTAAGAAAATTCTTAGATTTGTCCCAAAGATAGTTATAATGTGTATAAAAAGGATCACTTCTATATCTATATAAACCCTCTTCAACTTATTTTTGAAGTTCTAATATATTTTCTTCTATTCTTTCCATGGGATAACTATCATCAAACTTTACACAAACTGTTTCTAGATCATCTTCTTCACTTGAGAAAAATTCAACATCATCACATTTTGAATCATTGCAATCGAGAGTCTTTGGAGATTCTTTACCTTCAATATCTTCCTTCTTGCCAACACCATCACATGATTCTTTGCCTTCATTTGAAGTGTCTTCAAGATCTTCCTTTGTGCTATCATCACTTGATTCTTTATCTCCACTTGAAATGTTTTCAAGATCACATTTGGAAATAATACAATCAAGAGTTTTTGGAGATTCTTTACCTTTGATAATCTTGATGGAGTGGTCTTCAACATCTTCTTTCTCCTTCTTGCTTTGATATGTCTATTCTAACTTTAGCCATCGATCCTTGGAGGAATTGCATTGTCCCATGCTCTCTTTGATAAGGCTTGAGAGTCCACTAAGAATGGTCTTGAGAGCCAATGCATCATTCTTCTTTCCTTCCCTTTGAGTTGCAAAATTTGACTTGTTCTTCAAAGGAACTGATCCACCAATGGCTGCCTTCCAAATAGCTGCTGCCATTGTCTTCAAATACACTCTCATCTCTATTCTACAAGTATAATAGTTTTCCTCATCAAGGATTGGTATTTCATCATACATTTGTGTGTCTATGGATCTCCTTCAAGCTTGTTAAGGCTTGTAGTGAAGGCCCACTCTGATACCAATTGTTGGACACACCTACCACACTTAGAGGGGAGGGAGGTGAATGAGTGTGGGGATATTTTCCCAAATCTTTCCTCTTGCACAAAACTTCTTAGTTAACATTCAACATTTATTCATTACCCTTTGTTTTCATTTATAACCAGTTAGATGTGAACATATATCATCAATATATCATCAACAAGTCATCACCACAAGGAACAAAAAGAACACAAGATGTATGTACAATTTTTCTTTTTATTGTGGACAACAATCTCGGGGTTTATCATCAACAACTGAATAGAGTACAACTCTACAAGAGCACCAACTCTATTATGAAAGACTCATCTTACATACTCAACACCAACTGAGATGAGGCAACAATTCTCAACAGATATCAATCTGTCAATAAGTACATGACCTGTCAGTAGTGCAACCCGCATGTGTTTGTGCCCTGTCTCATTACAACCCGCATATGTATGCGTCCAATGTATACAACAACCTGCATATACCTTCTGAGTTGTTAGGTTTTATCCTTCAAGATAAACTCAGATCATCTGCAAACAATATATCATTCTCTTCTATCTCTGACTGTCCAATCTGCCCACCAGCCAATCACAACACATCCTATCTCTCCAATAGCTTGTTCATGCTCCACAACAAATCAATATGAATGCTATCTCAATCATGTATAAACAACTAGTATACCACAACAATCATGTCACCACTGAATCAAAAGAGTACTGCTCACTCCATTAATCAAATCAACCAAACTGAACCACATCATAGAAGCCATACCAAGAATTCCCTAAGCATTCACAACACATCAAATAATAGTATCCATAAAGATAATTATGTAACCATACCAGTGTCTCAGTGATAGATCTGAGGCCATAGAATGCAGATCTGGAACCTGCCTCATCAACCAAAATCTTGGCACCAGCTCAAACACAAGTCTTCACCATTATATCCACTATACGCACCCTGTCCTCATACAACTCGCATATACCTTCAATGTATACGCACCCTATACACAGACAACCCACGTATACCTCAAAAACTAGGTTTTCTGAAGCTCCAAGAATTTTTCCGTCAATATATCTGACATTGCCAAAAATTTGATGCATCCATGAGATCCTCCTCACACTGTCTTTCTCAAAATAGATCTTCAATCATGCTCAAGAGATCCATACCAAATATGCTCTCACAAGAAGCTATCCATCAATACTCCACAAGATAATCTCACAAGAAACTCTCCATTGATCCACCAAAATGATGATCTGCAAGAGACCATAGCTATCTTATTTATACTTTCATCCTCTAGGTCACTTAACCCATTTCTAGGTCACTTAACCTATTTTCCTTATTTTAGGGTCAACCACTTTCCATAAATAGAAAGTTCTCCAATAGTTTATCATTCAAATAATCTTTCTTGATTTTGTCACTTTTATTTATTATTTAAATAATCCGTCTTGACTTTGTCACTTTACTTTATCATTTAAATAATGATTTCTTCTTTTAGGGCACTTTGACTTCTTTGACCATTTGGGGCTTCAAGCCAACACATGGGGTCCTTCAACTTCGTAGGGCCATAACTCTCAAACCATGAGGAGTTATGTGACATTCCACATACCCCCATAAATGGCATGACAAACACTATCCATCTAGGATAGTTTCACCAACAAATTCATTGATATTCATATCATTATTCCACATAAAAACATGGGTCCTCCCAAACACAACTCAACCACAAAGCGTCTTCCCGTGAGGGATTTCACCATAAGGGGACCACTTTGGAGTTCATCCATTTTTTCACTTTATCAATCATGATAAGATTATAATGATTCATCTATGCATCAATCCACCACTGCATCATATACATCAACTATGCATCATGTATCAATGACAACTCATTGATTCATCTTCATCGATTGATTTCCACTTGACATCTATCATTCTCATCAATGAAAATACATATACATTACATAAATCATCAATCAATCACTTGAAATCAATCAATGACATCAATCAATCAAACCATTGGAATCAATGACAACATGATCCAACATCACCAACCTTTGCAAGTCATGTTGGAGACGTGAAACTAGCCACTGCTATTCATGCTGAAGGCATTGATTCTATTGAGAAACCTAGACGGATAGGACGCAAGCCTAAGTTCCCTTGTAAGCTTTGCAAGGGAGATCACCTTACTCATTTGTGCCCTGGCATTCCAGAGGTACAAATATTGTGGTCCCTGTCTGCAAGCTCTTATGATTCCGAGTCTTCCGAGGTTTCCTCATAGCCTATTCAACCTTTGGTTGATGAAGTGGTCACGCTGATACAGTCTTCAGTTGATCCCACTCCTCTTTGGGGGGATGATGTTCCTGAAAACCATGTTGTCTCGTAGCCTATTCAACCAGTGGTTGAGAACGTGGTCACACCGATGTAGTCTTTGACTGATCCCACTCTTCTCTTGGAGAGTGTCAAGTCTACCAAAGTGGTCATGCCGATGCAATCTTCGGATGATCCCACTCTTCTCTTAGGGAGTGATGTGTCTACCGAATATGTTTTTAGAATTTCCAGTTCAATACTTTCAGAACAAGGGGGCATTCTTCTCACTTCGAGCACACCCCCTCCAATCCATAGGATGGTTTCCTTTGATTGGAATGATCTTGTTGAGCCTCATTTTCCTTATTCTTCACCTTTTCAAATAAGGGTTGAAGTTAATTCAACAAACATTTATCGATGTATTGTGGATGAAGGAGCCTCCACAAGTATTTTATCCTCCTCGGTTTGGAAAGTATTGGGATCTCCTGAGCTTGTGTTTGCTTCGCATGAGCTGTTGGATTTTGATAGATGTCCTAGTGAATATTTGGGGATTCTTCCTCAGTTGTATATTTTGTTAGGTGGGAGGACTATCCTTTTTGATGTTATAGTGGTGCATGGCCCATTAGATTTCAATATACTTCTCAGGCATGATTATGTATATGCTATGAACATTGTGGTGTCTACGCTCTTCTGGGTGATTCATTTACCTCATAATGGAAGCATTGTCACTATCGACCAGATGACATCTGATAATCACCATCCTAATTTGACATTAGTTCAGGCTGCCCCTTTATATGTTCCTAGTGTTCGTGTAGACTCTAACCCGCCATGGGTTAATTATGTGGCGTCTTATCCTCGGTGTTCAATTTCTTTTGAGTAGGAACCTATGCAATCATGTTTTCCTTCTGGAGACATGGTCTCGACAATTGATCTGTTGGTTTATCCAATGGGGGGGCATGTGAGGCCTTTCTTCCTCCTCTTGGTACAAGTGATCTCGTCGGGATTACTTGAGAAAAGTAACCTTTTGGAGTCTTCTTTAAGCCCTTTTCAAACTCTCTAAACATGAAAATATTGTTGAGCGATCTTGTTTCCCTTCACCCTCTCCAAACAAAAACTTGAAGGCACGTCTGTCTGACGGTATTTTACCCATTTTTTGGTTTGGATGGTCAATTGTATGAACAAAGGTATACTCTAGGAACTTTGGTTCACTAGAAGAGTATTCTTAGGTATAAGTTTAACCCTTTTTCGGGCCCGAGGGACTAAATTTACGAAAAAGCAACCCCCACGGAGTCCATAGTTAAGCTCTTTTCAGACTCCCTAAAATTGAGAAGATCGTCGAGTGACCTTGTTCTTTCACACTCATTAAATTGGTCCAGAAAACATTTACTGGCATGAGTTTAGCCCTTTTTTCGACCCGTAGATTAAGGAGGAAAAATGTACACCTCAGGAGATTCGTCTCGTCGGGAGAAATCTCCTTAGTAGATTTTACACTTTTTTGGGCTAAGGAGACTAAATCTAGAAAAAGGTTGTGAGTCCATAGTTAATCTCTTTTCAAACTCCTTAAAATTGAAAATATTTCCGAGTGATATTATCTTTGTCACACTCGTTAAAATGGTTTTGAATAGACGTCTTTTCGGTGCTAGTTTACCCCTTTTTTGAACCGACTAGACTATTTCTAAAAAAGGTACCCCAATGGAGTCTTCTTTATGTTTTTCAGACTCTCTAAAAATGAAAAACTACCGATATTACCTTCTCTGGGTTCATTAAAAATTACATTGAAGGGGGTTTTCATTGTGTCTTATCAATCACATTGGCATCCCTGCATCTACAAGGTGAACACGTCTGGGATTCACCATATATTGACTCAAGGTGTTTACAACAAGGAATATATCTGGTCTAGTATTCGTTAGATTCATCAACAAACCAATCTTCTATTTGTATAGAGTAACATCAACTATTGTTGGCGAAGTATCAATTGATAACTTCAAATTCATCTCCATAGGAGTGGACATGGTTCTACAGTCCATCATATTGAATCTCTTCAGAATTTCCACAACATACTTTCCTTGATTAAGGAAAATATCTTCTGTTCTTTGCCATACTTCAGGACTTGAGAAATAGTGCATCGGGCGTAGGTGATCATTTAAAATTCAACAACACGCTTCTTCTTACAATCTTTGATGAGATTTTCTTCATCTATCAAGAATAAGTCATTCACATATAACAACAATATAACTGGTCCATCATTCTAAATCATGAAGTAAAGGTTGGGATCAAATTTACTCTTGGTAAAGACTAAGCTCATAATAAAACTATCAATCCTAACATAGCAAGCTCTTGGAGCTTGCTTCAACATGCATACATGAGTCTTCCTTTCCTTTACTTCGAAACCAAATTTTCACATCACATTGTACTAATCTAGTACACTTTCTTAACTGTAACTCAATCTGCATAGTCATGTGTTGGTTCTATGTACTTTCTACAAAGCACTATTTATCTCATTGTTTGAGAGTATGTCCTCTACTTTTTCTGCAACTATTCCTTCTAGAACCAGGAATTTGCACCTGCAGCTGATAATGACTGCTCTATTCTCACTGTAGCTACTGAAATCTGAGAGTAGATCCTCTACTCCATCACGACAACAACTTCATTTGAAACTGAGAGTGGCTCAATGAATAACACTGAGGGTATGTTATCCTCTTTCTTTGGAGATAACTCAATCTTAAATACATGGATTGTATACCTGTTCCCTTTGAATCTCATAATGTGTTGGATTCTTTTTAATGAATCATGTTTTTTCTATATATACTTCTTCTGATTACTAGAGCAACTGTATCGCCATAGTCTTTTTCCTCTCGATGGGAGAATCATCTGGACACAAAGTAGGCTTTGTACATATCTATACTGTTATCTGCAACATGCTTGATCTATTAGATCAATCTTGGAATTCACCAATGAATTCCCTTATGGTATTAAGGAAAAATCCATATCCCAGTCCTTTTGACTAGCTTCCACCTCTGTCATTGAAACAAGGGAATCTTCTCAGGATATTGCATGTCTCCTAGAGGTCTCTGAAGCTATGATCTAGTCTTCCCAACTCATGGAATCTATCTGCCAGTCCTATAAGATGTCTCTTTTTCCCATCTGATCCTTTTTGAGATTAGGCTTATTCTGAGTCTTGATTTCTTTTGAGTCTACAAAAACTTCATAGTCTCTGCAGGATATACTTGGTCTTTGCATACCAAGTCTTAATATGAAAAGATGAGTCAAAATTCAATTGAATTCTTCTTCCTATCAAGTTGGATTCATTATCCATTGACCAAGTCTATTGTGAGTTCTATTCTAATATTCAGTAATCTTTGGAGCCTTCTTCTCCTTACAATCAACCTCCATATGAGATACTATGTATCTCAAAAGTAACTTATTTTTCATCTTCTTTGGTACATGGATGTATACGGTCATGTATACAACTTGGATAGTCTACTCCATGTATCATCTAATATGTTTCCTCCTGGAACCATCACTATAGCTTCCTTAGGGTTATCACCTGTGACCTGCTTAGAACAAGAGAAACAAGGGAGAAACTAAAGACAAGAATAATACTCTTTATAATAATAACAAAACAATAGAAAGAACAATTGTCACAATATCTCCTTTAGAGCTATCACTTGTGACATGTCTGAAACAAGGGTAAAAAGTAAGAAATACAATAATAAGGAATGAGAGAAACACTCTTCTAGTGTTGTGATCAATCATTCCTCCATGGTAACCTAGAAACAAAACAAGAAGTTTCTCCTAGAGGATATGTTAGTTATATCTAGTAAATGATTACAGTAATAATTTATCGCAATAGTGCTCACATGCTACCAAGTATTCAATAATAAAACTTTTCAAATACTATTATCACAACTATAATGTTTATTATTTATCAAAATTGATATGTGTAAATTTGCATCTTATCAATTTAATCAATCAAACCTAGAACCTGGAGTCTTTTCCTTAAGAATGAGTGTGTTTCTTTTCTTCCAAGTCTCCTTCACTCAAGATGATAAGTACTTTATTCAACCTGTCCTCTGTACTAAGAAAATATGCTATCTTGATAGAAATCCAAGTTAGAAAATGAACTCTATAATCTCAACTTTAATCAATCTAATACTTTGACTTTATTTTTGACCAATGGTTAGTATGATAACTTCAAAGTAATCAAACTTGGGGTGCATAGTTCCTCTAAATGTGATGGATCTGAGATCCCTCTGGATCTATGATTGTTGTTTAGACAAAATATCATTTCTCCTACAAATACCATTTAAAATAGTGATATAGTTTAAAAATATGTAAGTACATACCTTTGAAAACATCGATAGGTAGTGGCACCATCCGAAAACAGTGGCAATCAATAAAAAACCTTTAAAACTTCAAAGGTGCTTCAACTTGTAACTTAAAGTTAGTTGGATATTTTCTAGGGTAAGGCGCACTAGGACAATAAAATTTAGACCCAACACTTCACAAAAACTTTCACTACAATAGGTACTGTTGCTAGTGCTGGCACTGCAACTGGTGTTGCAACTGACATGAAGGAACTGGCACTTCAATTGATACTTCAACTGCAACTGCAATTGGTACTGCAACTGGTACTACAACTGTAACCTAGGGTTGATGAGGAAACCCTAATTCCTCAAACTTCAAATTTTAGAATTCTAATCCAGGGACTAGATGCGCCCTCCTAGGGTGAGCTCCTAGATGGTCTTGGTTTCACCAACGATCTCCAACAAAGGTAAAAATGTCACTCTTAGAGTTTATGCATAAACCCTAATTTTGTAGCAACTGCAACATTGAAAACTGAATCTAGGAGAGGGTGTATTGAGGCTATATACTTCTTTATAAACTGTGAATTGGTCTCTTTCAATCCTGCACTGATACCATGTCGACGTTTTACTTATACAACTAGCAATTACGGTTCTTCTTTGTTATTATAATCATTTAGCACATTAGTTGCATAAATAAGATCACTAAAAGAGAGGAAATCATAGAAACAATAGAGACACACAGATTATCCTGAGAAACCCTCATGGGGAAGAAAACCCAACAAAAACTTCCTCAATATAGATAGACCAAAAAAAAGGCATAAGATCCTCCTCTACTCCTTCACCAGGAAAGAGTAGCATACCACTTAACCAAGCGATACCAAGAGATATACCAAAACCCTCTTTGACGTCACCCCTAGTTGCAACAACTTCTCCTCCAATACTTGCACCCTTTTCCTCTTGTTACAGAGCTCATGAGTGAGTGTGCAAATGAGGTTCTAGCCTCCTTTATAAATAGTAGTCTAGCCTCCCTTAAGTAGGTCCGGGTCGACTTGTCACTTTACCCTTTTAATTTACATTTAATTGTTAAGGCACAAAAGGGCCAACTTTTACAAAGGCATAATAGGTCCTAATTAATAAATATAATATAATAAAAGAATATTATTCAACACTCCCTCTTAGGTAGAATATTTTTCGAAGTTACAATATTTCAACATAACGCCCCAACCAAATTCATGCATATGATGGATGATATATTGCAACCATTCATAAACTCCTTTGTGGTCTTATATCTAGATGACATTCTCATCTTTATAAAAACCTAGGAGGAACATTAGAAGCATGTTCAATAGGTCTTGGGCACCCTGTGACAACACAAGTTATATGCCAATTTGGAGAAGCGTTCCTTTGGCATGAAGAGAATTCAATATTCAGGAGACATCATTAATTAGAAGGGTGTGCATGTGGATTCGGCTAAGATCCAAGTCATATGCAATTGTTCGACCTGAAAGACACTAACTGATCCATGCAGCTTCTTGGGCCTAGCCAATTTCTACTACAAGTTTGTGCCATGTTTATCTCATATTGCTTGGGCCCTGACCTTGGTAACCAAGGGTGGAGCCAAGCCTAGGTTTGTTTGGGTTGCGTCATAATAGAAAGTGTTCAAGGATTTGAAAATTTTCCTCTAATCAACACCAATCCTTATTCTACCAGACCTGCAACAACCATTTTATATTGAGACATATGCTTTAGATTATTCTATTGATGTAGTCCTCACTTAGCATGGGAATCCGGTGGCCTATCATAGTGAAAAACTATCTAATGTTGTTTGAATATACCCCACCTACGACTAAGATATGTACTCCATTGTGAAAACATGTTGACAGTGGAAGCATTGCATTCTGGGAAAGAAAACAATCATCCACACTAATCAAAACCCTTTGCAATTCATGCAGACATAAGGAAAGTTACATAATTATCACCATCAGAAGTGGTTCATGTACTTGTAAAAATTCCTCTTGAACATTAAGTATAAGAAGGAAAACACCAACCATGTTGCATAATTCCTTAGTCGATCCCCGGTTGTGGTGCTAACCACAATTATTAACTCCTATGGGCATGGGATATTCGGGTGGCCATAATTATACAACAATGACTTTGACCTTGCTGCTACCTATCAGACATTGACCGTAGGAAAACTAGTCCCAGGATTTCATCTCCAGGATGGGTTTCTATTCCATATGATCCATCTCTATGTTCCTTCAAGAGAGTGTGTGATGTTGATTTGAGAAGATCATTACAGTCGAGCAACATGACACTTTGGTGTGGAAAAAATAGTGGTAGTACTGTAAATGCAATTTTATTGGTCGAAGCTTTGAAAATATGTCTGCAAGTATATAAGATCCTGAACTTCTTATGCCATTCCCAAACCTTCCATGAATAAACAGGGGTTATACACCCCTTTACCTACTCCTGATAGGACTTGGGAATCCATCTCCATGGATTACATGTCTAGTCTACCTTCAACAAAGCATGGTAATGACTGTCTTCGTGGTCATTGATCGATTATCTAAGATGATAGTTTTGACACCTTGCAAGAAGAGTATCATAGTCAAGTCCATTGCTAAGCTCTTCTTTGAACATGTTTGGGTAAATTTTGGGCTCCCACAGACCATTATTTTAGATCGAGACATTAGGTTTTTGAGTACTTTTTGGTCCAACCTATGTTCAATGATGGAAACCAAACTGATCTCCTTCCAGCCACATATTGATGGATAAACAAAGGTAGTCAACATGATGATTGTTCATATCTTGAGGATGTACAATTCCAAACATCCATGCACATGGGATGAGATCTTTCCTTATGTTCAACATAGCTACAATAGAGCCCCCCACAACTGTATTGGCCACAACCATTTTTAGGTGTGTTTTGGGTACCAACCATTGCTCCCCATTTACATATCTTTGCCCATTATAGCTACATAGGAAGATTCCTCCCATGCTCAGACTAAGGCTAATTGAACAACCAATTTTTTTGAATGAATCCATCACATTCAACAAGATGTTGTTGATATTGTGCATAAAGCGAACACTAAGTACAAGTAGCACCGCGATCATCATCAATTACCACAGAAGTTTCATGTGGGAGATAAGGTATGGTTGCATTTGGAGAAATAAATTCTCACAGGACCCCATCAGAAGCTCTTCCCACTCTGATACGAGCCTTACACCATCACTGATGATGTGGGTGAGAATGGTTTTGAATTAAGTATTCCTCCTTTCCTTGGCTTGCATCCTGTATTTAATGTGAAACTACTTCGACCGTATTTTCCACCTCTCCTAGACACTTCAAATGTGGCCGATCTCTTGGCCCCTAAAAAAATCAATTCTAACTACGTTGAACATGTGGTAGTTGATCATATCTTGGAAACCAAGACGAAGGGAACCTTTCAATAGAACATCCAACTCTATCGATTTGTAAAAGCAAGGAAACTTCTTCACCAGGGAAAGTGACTCACCAAGAGTTATATTAAATAGAAGTTTCCCCATCTGATGGAGTAACTTGATGCAATGGAGACCATTACTTCCCAGGGGGGAGGACTGATCCAGGTGGATACTGGTTGCCACCCACTTGTTCCACTAATTTAGAATGGTTCCACATCTTGGCAGTCTTTATCTAGTTTTTTGAGTACTGAACTTCTAGAGCCATTTTGAGGCCCTCAACGATGCTTTTTTGGCACCACAACATTTAGCATGTAGATGAAGGAAGATGCTAGGCCGTGCAAAATTTATACTTCTTGGTTATACCTTTTCGATGGATTGTTGAGCATCTGAAATGAATATCGTATGCAAAACTTATGCCCGCAAGAAGTCGACGTATCAACTAACCACATCGAGGCCCACAAACCTTTTGGTGTTTCATCTTTTGGGGTCATGGTTTTGGATGGTTAGGGTTTTCTCATTGATGATTTATTTTAAAAGGATTTTTTGACCTCTTTGTAATAATCTTCTTGTGAATGAGCATAGCTGACACATCTCTCTCTTCAGGGATAAGCTACCGCCATTCTATTTAGCTTGTGTGATTTGCATTTTATAGTCTTTTGTATTTCAGACAATCATTAATAGAATCTAAGTTTAATTGTATTACTATGTTTCTTGCAATATCTTTGTGTGTTTCCTTTTTATATCTCTTCTTTCACGTTGTTCTAAATATAATTCAGATCACTAACTTGTGACTATTCAACTAGTTCATGATAGTAAACTTCAATAAAAATTAATAATTACAAATTTTTGTTTAGTTATGTGAGACTTAAAAAAAAACTTGATATAAGATACTCCCCATATTTGAGATGTACATATGTTTGATTATTCTTTGCAACCAATTGTTTTATAGGTAAATGGATATGAGAGATGTGATTCCATGCTTAGATTTTTCCTAACTATCACATAGTTTTTTGTGAGGACTTTGGACAATGCTCTTGCCTACAATACTCAATAAAACACAATGAAGAAATAAAAATTCCCTTGTAAAACATTTTGTGTAGTGAGAAACAAGGGTGTTAAGCATGGAAAGACATGCTAAGGATTGAACACTGATGATTAGATATATATAGGCAATGCCTTGTCACCCAAAATTTCCCAGGAAGGAAAACATTGCACTAACAAGTCAAAAAGACATCCCTTTAAGTAAAATGTTTCAGTTCCATTCTTACTTTGCTAATGTTGTTTCCTAACTAGTTCATTTTAGTCTCCAATATGTTTTTTTAGCTGTTGGTGCAGTCTAACAAAACCCCCAAGGTATAAATGCATCACTGTCCTCTCTAGTTTGCTTCTTCAATGACCCAACTAGTGTGTTTTGGCTTCCCATGCATTTTTAAGAATACATTGCATTTTTGGTTTTCACATGTCTTAAAACAGTGAAAGATAAAATATATTGATGGGCCTTTCACCTATACATATTTTAACATAATTCAAAGAATTTGATACTAATATCTAAGTTTCAGTGACAAAAAATATGTGCACATTCTCCAATATTCTTATGTTGAGTCAATGAAATATGAGAGCAATCCCAAGACTACCATACATCAAGCCTTTATAAGAATTGACAATGCAATTTAAAAATATAAATCTAAGATATCAAGATTTGCAATCAACGTATTTGTCGCAATACACTGTCGCAATTGAAGGATGGTTGTTTGTTAATGTCGTATAGGAAACTAAGATATAAATTCATACCTCTATCAAAGATGAATAGGGATAAAATTCTAGCTACCTTCTCACGCTAGATGAATATCTTATGGAAATGATACGGGGGTGCATTTCATGTGGTACAAAGATCATTCCAAGGAGAAGGAAAGGATACATGAATAATCAAATCTACATAATCAAGCGTTATGCACATATCTACAATGAAAGGAAATGTAAATTAATGGAACTTAATGTTTGAAATAGGCGAGCATTAAAACACTGCATCAATCCCAAGAAGGCCATTGTCGACAATAAGACCCCAAATCCATTATGAAATATGATGCAAGATAAATGTGTTTTTAAATAATAAAAAAAACAAAAAAAACTAACGCTTAATGTAAAACTTTGGAAAAGAAGCACAAATCTTTGGTCAAAGGGAAACTAATATGTTCTCAAAGGCATATTGAATGATATATATTGTGGGTTGACACATATAATAATTGTAATGGATTTTAACTTTACAAATTGCACCAATGATTAAAAAACATAATAATATGTAAAATTTTATTAATGTACCATTTGACATTTTATTAATGATAGAAAATCCAAAAGGGGTTGGATCTAATGGTGGAAAGTGAGGAGTTTTTCACCATTGGGCAAAGTTTAATTCCAATGAGGGTTGTTTAATCTGGAGCCACAAGGACACCTTTAGGTAGTGATCGAATGTGCGGTTGCACCCAGATATATTATATTAAATGATATAGTGACTCATGCACACATAAGTGGATCAAAGCCCACCCCCATGTCCTTCAATAAAAAATGGGGTGGTAGATGTGAGTGGGATTATCCATGATCCTAGAGGGAATACACTATTTCATTATGCTTGGGGACTAGGGACTACGAAAAATAATATAACATAAGCTTATGTTGTTTATGCAGGGTTAAAATTGGCAAAAGAACACAATATCTCTCAACTCTTAGTCTTCGAAGACACAATGTTAATCGCCAGGGAAGTTCTCAACAAAAACTACATGGAGAACAATCTTCTGAGTGTTATCCTCCATCGAATTACCACCTTAATCAGGTAATTTGAAAATGAGGTTTTTCCCATCCCTTAACTCCTCCCTCTTGATGCGATGCGACCATATTATTAAAATTTCGGTATTCTTGTTTAACCATAGACAGTGTCACATCATTGTCACCCAAGCATAGGCACTTACACATGCCACCCTCGAGCACACTAACCTTTTCTTAGATAGATTCTGGCAAGTCCACTAGAACTAATAGATAAACCCTAACTAGAAATACCACTGCTGTAGTAGCATAACAATACCAAGAGAAAGTACCTCTACTAATAGAAGCATACTTTTACTAAGATAATATCACAACAAAGATACCAGAAAGACTGAGAATACTCCATGACAACTGTTGCACCAGTCTCTCCAGAATTGCACCTACTTCTTCCGCAGTTGCTACTCCTTAGACTTGCGCACTACCTGAGTGAGTGAGTGTGTGTCAAAATGAAAAGCGCCTAGCCTCTATTTATAATAGTCTTACAAGGTGTCTTTTCATGTGGGGCCAACCTCACTTTCTAGAGCCTTTTATTACTTCACTATTAATCTTCTTGGGACGACTTCTCTTCTAGGGTATTTCCACATTTGTTTAATGGTTCTTTTGCTTCCGGAATATTCTACTCTAAGTACAAGGTTATAATGGAGGTTAAAACCTCCCACAATTACCAAAAAATCAACACTCCCTCTTATCTAGGTAGATATTTACTATGATTTTCTTCATGTAATGGTATCAATCACATCCATCCATCTCACATGGCATGGGAAATACTCACATGGTCTTGCAAACTAGTATACATGTAGCATCACCATAGACACACATGTTGTATCATGATAAAAAAGATGATGTCACAAGTAACACCATCATAGCCGAACAAGATCTATCATAGTCACACACAGAGTATTTGATGAATCGATACATCAAAATCACCATCATAGACATACACTGGCTCTGTCATAGTCACACATAGACTATCTGATGGTCATGTGACAGTCATGCATCTGGGGCCTCATCAACACATGTAGCATCTCTCTATTGGGCACAACCTCGTCGTCCTCTCATAACTTATGGGTCTCGATATCCTTTCAGACCTTATTTCATTACAAGACTTCATATAGCTCACTCAAATATAGGAAACTATCCATTTCACAAAGAACTGCGCTACTACCCAATTCACATGGTGTTTGGGAAATTTATTAGTTTGAGCTAGTTCACACATAGAACTGCATTACTATCCAATCCTTACGGAGTCTGGGAAACTATTTAGTTTTTGCTAGTTCACACACATAACTATGATACTACCCAATCCTTACAAAGTCTGGGAAAGTATCACATTTGTCCAACTCACATATAATCTGGACAACTAACCCTGAAGCTAGACCTTCTGGTTGGAACACCAGGCATCCAGTCCATAGTGGCTAGGCATATAACCACTATGATTAAGAAATATAGTGCATACACACTACCCATATATCTCATGTCTAGGAAACACCTCCAACCACACTTATCGTTGGCCCTCCATCTTGAAAATTTGGGAACTACTAGTCATGAAGGCTCGACACACTACTGACCCTGTGCGAGGTCATGATGACTAGTGCCATTGTCAGTAATGTGCCCATAAATGACTATTCGATGCTTCCATAATCTGCATACTACTACCCCAATAATCAACTATGTGACTCATCACTCCCTCTTATGAGATACGTCCTTCTGGACCATGCCAAACTTGTCCCTGAAGTATTCAAACTTTACCCAAGATAGAGGCTTGGTCAACACATCTGCTATGTTCTCATCTGTGCCAATATATTGGAGCTCCATAGCTCCCTTTTGCACCATATCTAAGATATAATGGTACTGATCTCAACGTGCTTGGAATTGTCATGAAAAATAGGGTTCTCAAACAACTTTATACAACTCTGGTTGTCACAAAAAATACAACTCATCTCTAACTCGAGATTAAACAACCCTGTAAGAAATTACTGAATCCAAACAAATTTTCTATCGGATGAACATACTGCTATGTATTCTTCCTCATCCGTACATAGTGCTACACTAGTCTACTTATTTACGAGCCAAAAAATCATAGTTGACCCCAGACTGAAGCAAAATCCTGATGCACTCTTGTTATCCACATTTTTGGTTATCAAGATGACATTATGATTATGTCATGATGATGGAAGATCAAACTCTTCATTAAGAACTTTTTCCTGAAGAAGGTTACACTTATCATTTTCTCAAAAATCATATTTTGAAAGTAGTCCGTAGGCTGCATATATACTCTCCTGCGAGAATCCATAATTCCCGCATGCTGCATTCAGCTTGACTGCAGACTTTCCGCACTGTGTTAATGGTTAGGGTGTTGGCAAATATTGAACAAGCAACGAATGCGTGTTGATGATTGTTGTCTTTGATGGCAACAACAGAAATGGCAGGATATAAAGCACAGGAGGAACAACATTGAAGAAAACATACGCATTGAAGAAAACGCGCGCAACAGAAGTTTACAGAGAAGAAGGAAGATGGTGACTGTCGGATCCCATCCAAATTTCCCGAAAGGCCAATAGCCGTCAGATCTGCAGAAGTTGCGAGGGAGATAAGCCATCGGAGAATCGGGGATCAGGATTTCATAATGCAAAGAACAATGAC
>ML780448.1:734644-770490 GCA_009831015.1 Picea engelmannii | reverse complement strand
GGTATGAACACTATCCATTTCTCTTAGTTCGTTCAATAGCTAGATCTAGGGAAAGAGTAGTATTCTGTCACGGTTTGTTCCAGATCCAGGTGGATCTGGGGAGATTGGTCTGTGTCCGCACTCACGAATTTATCCATAAAAAACTCTTCCAATTTGTGACACTACTGACCCAATATGAATTAGAATAGCCTTGTAGTCTTATATTATGATCCGAAACATATCAGAGTCAAAATTCTATCGTACCCTTCAGGTACCTTAATACATGATTTACCGCAATAAAGTGAACATGTCTTGGTTCAACCATATATAGACTCAAAGTGTTCACCGCAACAGATATATCTGGTCTAGTGTTCATCAAATACATCAACAAACCATTTATTTGGCTGTACATGGTGACATCTACTATATTTGAAGAAGTATCACTCAATAACTTCAGGTTCGTCACCATTGGTGTGGGCATGGATTTACAAACCATCATTTCGAATCTCTTCAGGATCTCTACCACATATTTTCCTTGGCACATGAAAATATTGTTCAATTTATGCCACACCTATAGACCTAAGAAATAATGCATCATACACAGGTCTTTCATATTGAACTTTGATGCAAGATTTCTCTTACAGTCAATGATGAGTTTCTCATTCCATGTTAGAAACAGGTCATCCAATATCAAAGGGAAAACAATCCCAAGCTAATCAAAATAGATATCTAGCATATCCTTCCTTGGGTGCCTACTTAAGCCCATATAAATCCTTCTTCAATATGTAGACATGAGACTCCTTTTGATGTATCTTGTGGCTTTTCTATGTAGACTTCTTCTGGCTACTGTAGCAAGTGTCTCTTCATAATATTCTCAATATTTCTGGGAGAATCCTCTGGCCACAAATAAATATTTTTACATCTCTATGCTACCATCAACAACATGCTTGATCTTTTAGATCAACTTGGAAGTCACCACTAAATTCCCTTCTAGTCTCAGAACCAAGGTGAAATCTATATCCCAGTCCTTCTAACTGGCTTCCTCCTCTGTCACTGAAATAAGGGAATATTCCAGATAGGCCTTGGGATGCAATAAGCATGGATTTTGTGTTGGGATTGCCAAGAACCCAAAGGGGAAGTGATTCCATATTTTTTGTAGTTGATAGATTCTCAAAGATGTCACACTTTATCCCATGCCAACATACTAGTGATGCAACACACATTGCAAATTTGTTTTTCAAGGAAGTTGTGAGACTTGATGGGTTGCTCAAGAGTATCATCTCAGATAGGGACACTAAATTTGTTGGTCATTTCCGGAGAAAGTTATGGAAGAATATGGGGACACAATTTTCTTTTAGTTCAATATATCACCCTCAAACGGATGGATAGACTGAGCTGGTAAATCAGAGTTTAGGATATTTGCTGAGGAGTTTGGTCACTGAACATCATAGCCAGTGGGATCAGATTCTGTCACAAGCAGAGTTTGCATACAATGACTTAGTAAACATAAGTACGGGAAAGAGTATATTCCAGATAGTGTATGGAATGAAGCCAAGAGGAGTATCAGAATTGAGAGATCTAAAGCAGAGTGAATTCAGAAGCGCTGGAGCAGAAGACTTCGCTGCAGAATTGTAGAAGCTTCATAATAATACCAAGGAACAATTGCAGAATAGTAGTAGAGAGTATAAACATAGAGTTGATCAACATAGGAGAGAACTTCAATTTTAAGTGGGAGATCAATTTTTAGCACATCTCAAGAAGGAAAGGTTCCCAAGAGAAACATATAACAAACTGAAGATGAAGAAGATAGGACCATGCAAGATCCTAAGGAAACTTGGTGCCAATGCTTATGAGATATAATTTCCGGAGGATGTGGGTATATCACCCATATTTAACGTTTCAGACCTATATCCTTACAGGGAAGATGACACAGAAAGATTAGAAGACCAACCAGAGATTCGGTGGGAGAAGAAGATGCATGTAGCGAAAAAGCCACAAATGGAAAAGATCATTGATTAGAGGATCAATAAGAAGACCAGAAGAAAGATTTATTTGGAGTATTTGGTAAAGTGGAAAGGACACCCAATAGAATATGTCGGTTGGGTAAATGAAGTTGATATCCATAAGCATGGGAAGTCAGTGCAGGAGCTCATGGACATGAGTCCATGAACTTTTTTCCAGGGGAGTATGATGCAGGAGCATTGTCAGCAAAGCACACATGGAGAGACAAATAAGTTCCCTAGCATGCCTTTTGAATCATTTTGGAATGTTAAATGTTGACGTTTCCTGCAAATCATTTTTTGAATGGATTGAAAACTGAAGAAGATCTAAACGCTAGAATCTGAACGATAAGGAGAAATATGGGATTTTCACTCTTAGACTTTAATGTAACGGTGGTTAAGGGGTAGTTAGTTTTTACTTTGAGAAGATAGGTAGTCGGAGGGAACCCTAGGATCCCTATGATATAAGTAGAGGTGTTGTATTCCCAAATGAGGCTGCTGGAGATTAGGCTATTGGATATGATGGTAGATACAAACTAGTAGGAAGTTGTTGTGATTTAGTTGTTGTTGAATTTTAGTTATTGTGGTTTTATCATGGCTGTAGCCATTTTACAGTTGAATAATTATAACAGAGGGATATTGATCCAAATGTGTGGTGTTACTGTTGCTTAAATCTTCTCTATTATTTTGTATTTCATGAATGTATGAGTTATACTGTTGAATGGATGAATCTTTGAAACATTAGATAAGTTTCAATTGTTTCTCTCCCACGAACTTACGCAAGGAGTGCATTGACAAAGTCGATTCGACTTAGAGCTCAGGTGAGATAACATGGAATTTGTATGTAGAGTGTGCATATCGTCCGCAAGGAGTGCGTCGACATATTTTTTGAGCCAAAATATCAGGAGGAGTAGCTCAAGAGGTTGCTTGTAGAAGTGTGAATGAAGACTTGTTGCAAGGCGTGTACAGATCCAAAAATCCAACTAAGTGTCGAAGAAACCCCTTCAAAGAGTTAAAGTTTCAGAGGAATACAAGCTCCAAAGAGTTAATGGGAGAAATATTCAAAAGGGAGGAGCCTTAAGGTTTTTTATTTCAAAGCGGTGATCAAGATCCACCCAGAAGAAGCATAATCATTCTAGACCGTCTGATCTATGAGAAGTTGCGCGGTGATTAGCCATAAGTTCTTTTGGGAATTTGTAAACCAGAAGGCTTGGGGTGTAGAAGGGTGGAAAACGTCGAACTCTAAAGTGGTGAAGAGATCCCAACCATCGATCTGGAAGGACACACATCACCATTTCATGAGATTCAAAGAAGATCCGAGGGGAAAGAGAGATCGCCCGAAGCGGAGCAAGGGGCAAATCTCAGCCGTCGATCAAGAGAGGCACGTGGCACTTGATCTAGGATTCTAGGTACAAAATACTTCAGAGAAGAGGAGTGTTGAGACACGAGGAACTCCTAAAGACCGGAATGCGAATGAATCACAACCGTTGGCTGTGGGAGAGACTAGAACTGTAGATCTGCCTAGGCGAGTTCGCGATTTGGGGTTAAGATGAAAGGGGTACAGATTTTGCTAAGAACGTCGAAACCCAAAGTTATGAAGCACTCAGGGGATTTAGCCTCGGGTCATATTCGAGGTCACATGTGGAGAAGGGCTAGCATAAAGGGCTAATGCTCGAAATTTCAAGATTTTAAAACGCTAAGGGAAGGGGCCCTGGGTTCCATATAACCCATGCCTAAGGTAATAAAAGAGCCTATGATTAATCTAGTTTGGGGCCAACAAGGCCTAGAGGGGCTAATCCAACTTAGATAGTTGAATATCCTTGACCGAGAGGTCACGAAACCTTGAGGCGAGAAGGGGGGGGGTTGTGTCAATACCTTTATTCGTAAACTTAGCCATCCAGACCGAAAAGGGGTAAACTACCGCCAGACAGATGTGCCTTCAAATTTGATTTTGGTGAGTGTGAAGGGAAACAAGATCGCTCAAAAATATTTTCATTTTTAGAGAGTCTAGAAAGGGCTTAAAGAAGACTTCAGGGGGCTAGTTTTCTCAGTTAATCCATACGAGATCGAAAAGAATAAATACAGTCTCATTGGATGTTGCTTTCGAATTTCAAAGTGAGGTTGAAAGACAAAACATCGTGCTCATTATGGAGTCCTGAGGGTAAGGCCTAGAATGACGGTGCATCAAACAGATGAGGCTTTATCTCATAATCATGTCAGGATTAACAAGGACTCCCAAGCCTATAGTCATTACTGACAGCATGGACGCCAAAATGCAACAATGATCTACCTAGGGAATCCATGTAAAGGTAGGCTCTACCACCTAATTATGACACTTCTAGAGTAGTAATGAAGATTCCATGTTGCACTTCGGTGGGGTCGATCCTATGGAAAAGAGAAAAATAAAACAAGATGCAGAAAGTGGAAATGAAATACAAACTTACATACAAAAATTTGAAAAAACAACCTTTACCAAAGGATACCGAGAAGTGACCCATCCAAAAAAATTACCAAACCAAAAGGAAAAGAGTTCTGGAATGACCAATAAGAAACTCAGAAATGGAATCAAGTGATCACCAAGCCAGGAAAAAATACAAAGGTAGTCAAAAAGGGCCAAAAAAGTCTATAAATAGAAGTTAACAACTCATTTTGACCATTGCAATTTGAAAATAAACCAAAAGGTGAAAAACCCCTTCGCTAAAAGAGTTGATTCCTGGAGCTTTAGTGGACGAAACGACCTTCTACTTGGACCAAGTAAGTACAAATACCTCCCTCTTGCATTTCAATTCCTATTTTATGCATTAATTGTAGGTTTTGAGGGGGCATGCTCTCTTAAAAAAAGTGACTCTACGTGTACGTGGGCTATCCAAGGACAGTCTGCGTATGTACTCGTTAAGGAAACCACCATCCCAGGTACATATGTGACTATGCATAAAACAACTTGCGTACACCTTTGCAAGCTTTGAAAAAAATAAAAATGCAAGTACTAACTCTCCTCCTCTTTTCCATGAAACAAGATGTATTTTCAAATGAGGGAGAGGGAGCATGAGGACATTGATTTTTCGGTTGAAGAGAACCCTATAGCCATCGCCGCACTAAAAAAGTGCGGGCTATGGAAGTTTTTCCAGTGTCCGTTCATGAGGGAACAATCTGGACTGCTCAATTCTCTTGTGGAGTATTGGAACTGATATGCAGATGCCTTTATGATAGAGGTTCAATAAATGACCCCCACCACAGAGGATATATACTTCTTGACTTGCCTCTTGAGGAGAGGGGAAGCATTCAACCTGAGGACATTTCCCCCTGGGCCTTTCAACATCGAGGATTATATCCGGATGTACTGTGAGGTCGACACAAGATCACCAGTCCATCTCTGCATGTGATCTTACTCTTGATCGGGAAGATTAATGGATCCAAATCTCTACATCAGGACTCTTGGGAACACATGCATTGTGTCATTCAGTGTCTGGAGGCAAACATTTTTGACTGGAGTATGATCATGCTGATGTGCATGAAGAGGTAGATTACAGGGTGTTGACATTGTACTAACAAGAACTTCAGGTTCGGTACCATTTTGTGCTCCTTCTTCTTCAAGAGGGTTCCTAGTCTTATCCCTAGAGAGATGGTACAGGGGCATGTAGTCTCCTTCCAAATAGTGACCATATGGGCAACCTTGCTGCCATGACAGGGTGGAGGGAGGACCATAGAGGCCTTCGAAGACAAATTATTTGACTGATGGGCATGAAATAGATCGGTGATCGAGGATTAACCATATGTCGGGATCAACTTCACTAGAGACCCTGACATGCCAGTGCCTCCTAACGAGGAGCGAGGCGAGATAGGTAACATAATTTTTAAAGTTTATTTAATTTTTATTTTTCATATATATCCTTTTTATGTGTGTATAGAGTACTGACTTGTGTATCTATTGTGTACATATGTGGGGCTAGTGCGACCAATGGACTTCGTTAGGACTCAACAACTTCCTCAACCCAAGGTAGGACCAAGAGTAGCAGGAGGACCAACAACTATATGGGGACCCCTAGCCAAAGAGGCTGATAGAGTTCTTCGATGAGTGGAGCGCAACCTCACTGCACTCACTCGTACTGTACCTATGGATGAGATGAGGATGTCCCCCCTTTTATGTAGCCTCATGTAGTAGGGGTGCCATAGAGTTGGGTCCAACTATTTCGACATTTTTCCAACGTTGTTGTACACTATGGAAGGGCGAATAGGCCCCATGCTTAGAGAGCATAGACCGTTGATGTGCCGAGGGAAATTTTTGTGTATGTATTTTTTGAGGGCATAAGCCCATTGATGTATATTGAACACTTTTGAGGCATTGATGCCCACCTACGTACTCATGACACTATTTTGGATATATATATATATATATANTTTTTTCTATCTTATGGATGACATCTTTTACAAATGCATGTATATGTGTATGTGTGTGCTTTTATTTTTATGTGTGTGCAACATGCCAATCTAAAATTTGATTAACTAGAGTATCTATTATATGATTAAATCTCCTAGGAACATGGATATACGTAATGCAATCGAAATAACATTCTAAGATATGTACCCTAAGGAATCGTTGGTGAAGAGTGGGATCATAAATACGGTAAACCCCATTTAACTGGGACACAACCAGTTGAGCATCTAGGTAGAACTGGAGGTGAGAAATGCCATGTGACAAAGCATCATGAAGTAATTCTATCACTGCGATGTACTCAACAACATTGTTTGTAGCGTCTCTTAGACAAATACCTTTGGAAGATAACACTTGGCCTCCAGGTGAGAAAATCACCCAAGCTACAGAAGCAAGCCTCTGAGTGTGCCAGATAGCACCGTCCACGAACCCAAAATAAACCTCTGATTCACTTGACATATGCCACAGTGAAAAAGAAGACATAAATAACTACATGTCCACAAAACAAAAAAGACAAAAAATGTATGAGAAGCTATACATATATACAATAAGTCACCCATGTGACCAACCTAAGAGTAGTACTTCTTGAGTTAGATCCCATTTCTAGGCTCCACCAAGGTGTTTCCTTCAAAATAAACTAGACGATAAGAGCCCTTCTTCAACACCTCTTTCACGATGAATGGTCCGAACCACATGGGTTTGAACTTGCCTTCCCCCAGGGGATCTTTGTCTTGATCATAGAGAAACCAAATATTTCCTTCAGAGAAAATTCGAGGACGAATAGACCGATTGTATTGACACTTGAATCATTTCCTATGAGCTTCATTGGATAAGGTTGCATCACGACACTGCTCATTGAGTTGTTCTAGATATAGTAGGTGTTCTTCAAGCAGTGAAGTGTATGGCAGTAATTCCACTGCCAAATTTAAAGAAGGAATCTGACACTCGATAGGTAAGAATGCTTCCATCCCGTATACGAGTTGAAAAGGTGAATAACTGGTGGCAGTCTTTATAGATGTTCGGTAGGCCCGCAATGCTGAATATATCATGAAATGCCAATTTGACTTGGCAGAATTGATCATCTTCTAAATAATAGTATTGAGAAAATTATTCACAACTTCAACCTGACCATTTTCTTGTGGGTAATAAGACGATGAGTGTTCATGTTTAAACCAAATATTTTACGTTAATTCGGTCATCATTTTGTTTTGGAAGTGACTGCCATGGTCAGCGACAATCTCATCTGAGATACCGAACCTTGCTACTATATGATTAAAGATGAAAAGAGCCACAATTTTTCCATCATTACTAAACGTTAGCATAGCTTCGACCCACTTTGTGATGTAGTCTACTTCCACGATGATGTAATGATTCCCCCTAGCTCAAGGCGAGTGAAATGTAGTGAAAGAAATCCCCCACTTGGTGAAAGGACCAATAAAAATGATAGGAAACATAGGATCAGGATGCACCCACATATTCTGACAGAAGATCTAGCATGTGTGGCACTTCTTGACCACCTCCATGTGGCACTTCTTGACCACCTCCATGTGATCCTTGATTAACAAGGGCTAGAAGTAACCAACACATAGAATCTTTTGGGTTGTTTCCAACCCAGAAAAATGACCGCCACATGATCCAGTGTGACAGTCGTTCAAAATGAGCTCTGCTTCTTCATGGATAAGGAATCACTAAATAATAAGGAATCAACATCTCGATGATACAAAGTGTCATCAAGTATAATATAGTTTCACACCTGATGTCGAATTCGTTGATGCTCATCGTGGGAAGAAGAATCGGGGAACTTCAAAGTCTGGAGATACACAAGTATATCTCCATATCAGGGGTCTAAAGATGCGATTAGAAAAAGATCTCCTTTAATAGGTGATTCTTCGGGCATGATATCACTAGACTCGATTGGAAGTTCTGAAATAAGTTTGGCAACGACCAATGAATTTTTGGATTTCGCATAAACAAAATCCAAGTCAAATTCCTGGATTATTACAGTCCATATACCGATCTTTCCTCTAATTACCTGTCACGTTAACACATATTGGAAAGGGCTGACGACGACGATGACAATGGTCTTGTAAAGAAAAATATAGTGACAGGAGCATTGGAAAGCATGGATAGCTGCCAAAGAAAGATTCTCGACATGAGAATATTTAAGTTTTGATCCTACCAGACCTCAGCTAAGATAATATATAACATGCTCCTTGAGCATATCATCTTGTACCAATACCATGGAGATGGTCATCTCTAGAATGACCAGATACAACAATAAATATCTGTTAAAATCAGGAGGTTGGAGCAGAGGGGTAGATGTTAGGGCACATTTAAACACTTTAAAGGAGGCCCGAGTAGCTTCATCCCAACAAAATGGGACCTCTTTCTTCAAGAGACCCATAAAACCTTTAGTGATCTTGGCATAATTCATGACAAAACACCGAAGAAAATTCGCTTTCCCTGTAAGCTCTGAAGCTAGGGTATAATGCACGGGGGAGGCAATTGAACTATCGCCTCAACCTTGAAAGGATCGACCATGATCCCTGTTTTTGATACAATAAAACCTAAGAGATGACTTGATTCGACACAAAAAATTGACTTGTTAGGATTCAAGTGAATCCGAGAGTAGTGACATCGTTCAAAGATTAGTCGAAGATGGGTGAGATGATCAAATCTCTTGTGAGAGCGTGATGCTATATCATCAAGGTATGCCTCGACTATGTGTCTTAGGTCATGAAAATAAAATGACATGGCCCACTGAAAGGTAGCCCCAACATTCTTCAAGCCAAAAGGCATCTTATGATACACAAACGTTCCCCAAGGACAAATAAAAGTTGTTTTATGTTGTTCTTCAGGTTTGATTTCAATCTGATTGTATCCTGAGAAACCATCCATGAATGAAAATAACTCATATTATGCACATTCATCAACGATATGATCAATGAATGGGGTGGGAAAGTTGTCTTTCAGACAAGCCTTATTCAAATCATGGAATTCCATGCACACACGAATCGTGCCCTGTTTCTTGTTAACCGAAACTGGGTTTGACACCCATTCCGTCAACTGTACAGGGTAGATAAAACCGACTTTGAGTAGTTTTTCTACTTCTGCCTTGATTGCTGCCACTTTTTGAGGATTTATCAATGAAGCTTTTGTCTGACCGGTTTGGCATCAGGAGAAGTCATAATTTCATGCTTGACAATTCGCGGGTCGATGCCTGGCATTTCCTCGTAAGACCAAGAAAAAACGTCGCAAAATGCTTTGAATAACTCGGTATAAGTTCGAATCTCTTCAGGGGAGCAATCCTCTCCGATGAAAACATTCTCCATAATGCTAGGGGTTTTGGAGATGTCGATTGGAATCATTTTAGAAATTATTTCCATGTTACCCTCGGCATAAACTACATGCATAGCGAGAGGATTGATAAGACACGAATTATCTCCATTCATGGTCGAAAAAAATTCTCCCACCTCTATTCTCCTTAACTCGGGAAGGAAGTAAGATCTATGATGTATATCATCCCAATGTCTGTCAATACTATTCATTGCCTCAAGAATTGCCTCATCAGAGGGCAAGACCAGGTATAAAGGATCTTGAGCAACAAGAGAATATTGAGCGCAAATAGGCTTGAGAACTAGATCTAACTCCTATGTAGGAGTCGGATCGGGGTTGGCCGAATTCTGTTGGACAATGTTGTATGCAACATCAGCCATGGACAAGGGCATGGCCATGCCATGATTCCCTATCCCTTCCATTGAGGCCGATGGGGAAGGGAAAGTCCACAGATCATTAAAGTAACTCATTCGAAACTACGACACTTGTAAAATTGCAGCCCTTGGACGGTCAGGAATAGTCGATGTAAGATTTATATCACCATAAGGTAGAGGGTAATAAAAATTTTCCATTAATGATGGAAACAACCCAACACCTAAGTTGATAGTGTTGGGCTGTGGACTATCAATCATCGGGACTGTGGAAGCCCCCGATGAAGGGTCAGGATGAGAGAAGGACAACTAGTCAATGGTCACAATTCGACCCTCGTGTGGAAAACACAAGACCCAAAAAACCATAGCAATCACTGCATGCATCACATAAGTCAAACTCCTTAATAATAGGTTGTAGTCGAGAGGCGCATCGACCAATTCAACTCCAAAACACACGGTTTTTCCTCCCAACTTCATGGGGAAATAAGGAATAATTCCATGTGGTCTAAAGAACCGTCCGTCAAACGTCATAAGAAACATAGGTGACCTAGACAAACTAGGTTAGCCAATGGACTTCCAACATGCCAATGACATCATGCAAGTTGAGGCACCCTTTTCAACCACTGTACAAAAATGTTCCATGTAAAATATTTTGTGGTGTAAGCCACTACTATATGAAATGCAACGTGGTAAGGAAGACAAGGTTTTAAGTTGGTTGGATAAAAAATGATCGCTTCCGAGTTGCAAGTCTCTGCCACTCCCAAGGTGGACAATAGATATTTTCTCTGCGAGGGAAAACTCTGGAGAACTTCCAAAGAAGACATCGCACAAGGGGTCTGTTCCATATCTTCTATAAATGAGTAGTTCTGGGAAACCTTCACGTTTGGATTGTGATAATCTTTCTTAAACGTATCTTTAGGGTTGTGAGTCACTGTTTCTCCCACCACCTTCTTGATTTGGAGAGGAGTCGGAGGGTTAGTGGCTTCCTTTCCCTTCTCAGTAGATTTCAACATTCCGTAGTCTCTGGCCCTGGTTTTTAAATGAGTCTCGACATTCATCATGTAAAAATTTTCAACCAGGTTATTACTGGTAGGCACGGGGGGTCCTGCACTTCCCTCTACCACGCTCATGTGCTGAAGTCTGAGCCATGTTTTTCCCTTGTGGAAAAGGGTTCGTCAGCACAACAGGTTGTTGCAGTGCTAATATCTTTTTGGCTTCTGCAAGCTGAGGGTGCATATAAGTCGGGTGGTCTTCCATGCAAAGATTACATAGATACTTCGACTTACTCTTCTTTGTTTTTCCCCTACCAACATTATTGGTAGCCTTTTTTTCCCCTTTACCCTTATTATTTTGTTGTTTCTTCTTTCCCTCGGGCTACTGGTTGGCCTTAGGATTCATCAAATGTACATTGTGTACATCTGACATATAGGTAGGGGGAACAACCGAACTCAGAGTCTGGCTGGCCGCAATCTGTTGTATCGACAATTGTTGCAATTGATTTGAAAATAGGTCCATGGACTTGCTTTGTGCTAAGCCCACAATATCGTCGGCATGGGGTCCATAATTTTGCTTGGCCTTATTGAGAGTAGACTGCAACACATCTAGCAAAATATCATAGAGCATGCCAGACTGAGAGTAGATTAGTTCAAGCTACTGAGCTCTCATAATCTCCTCCTCTTATGAAAACACTCTGGAATTCACTACGTCTTTGGATACGCAGGGAACCAATGACTTCAAGAACCACTCAAGAAAAAAAGCAAGAGGGACCTTGGCCTTAATTAATCTCTTTTTGCGTCGCCATTCTCAAATATGATCATAGAAGTGGTCAGCCTTGGTTTTCTCAAAGTTTTCCAGCAATTCAGTGTCGACATCGTATCTCACAGGTAACTGGAAATGGTTCAACAAAACCATTGCCAAGTTGTTGAAGTAAGAGTACCTCGAGCAATCGAGCTCAAAATACCATTTCACAACACCCCCTACAAGAGTGCATTGAAAAAGGTGCAACTGGACAAATTTTTCCTTCAGCAAGTTTGATGAGCACCACAAATGAAAAGTTGTCACATGATCACCTGGATCCTCGCCAGGGTTTCCCTCAAATTTCAGAATATCTGAGGGAAACTTAGTCGGCATAGGGGGCCAACGCGGATCATGACAAATAGGGTCATTCAGTAATCTCGACAAGTCTGATAGATGTAACGTTTCCAGAAACGGTAGTTTTGGTTGTGAACTATTTACAGGAAAAGAGGGTCTTGGAGTTTGACTGGCAACAAGTTTCTAGGAAAAGTTGGACTGCTGGCCAGGGTTTTGGTAGAAACCATGGCCTTGGACCAGCATAGGGTAACTGCATCTGTTGGGGTATCATCGGCCGACTCTCGGAATTGGATGACATAGCTTTTGTGGGGATTTCTCCCTGCATTTTTGTCTAAGGAACTTAGAAGCGGATGCTCCCAACAATTCGACGAGCATGGGTACAGAGCATTGCCCAAGGTTCCATTAAGTATGGAAGGGTTTTCCCACGAACGACATCCCTTATGAGGGAACTAATCCCTGCCAAGGATTCCAAAGACCTTGTGTGGAGAAAACTCCAGTCGTTGCTCCCTATGAAGGAATAGTACATTGCACCAGGTTCTGTTGACCAAAACTGGGGTTTCCCCCAACCGATATTACAGCCGAATAAAAAGCTTTGTTCCCAAATGCGTCGAACAAAGAGAACATCATAGATCCCATCGATGTTGTATAATACAAAGGTCCTAAAATGCCTCCACCAAACAATATATAATTAGAATTTGTCCCGATTGACTGCTGAAAAGCACCACATAGCAAAGGGGATGGAGGAGGTATATGACCCCCACCATAAGGGATAACATTAAAAGGGACATAAGTTCCCCCGGTTGACCCTTGCCAAGGAGCGTTCGAGCTCCCTGCCCCCAGACCCATGGTATGTAAGGTACAATAATTAGGAACCAAGTTTGAATAAAAGTTGGGCATCCCATATGAGAAGGGAGGGCCCGTCGCACTATGAGAAAACGAGACAATTGTAGTGTCCCCAAGGCCGAGCCCCATTGTAAACCAAGTTCTGAAAGGAATTGTAATTAAGATTCGTAGGCTGGTGAGCCAAGTTTTTATAAGCTGGAGGCTTATGTGTTTGATTAGGCCAGAGAGCCTGAGTGTTGAAGGCCAGGAGCCTGCTGTTGTAAATGTAATCAAGTAAAACAATTAATAAAATATAAACACCACCATGTGCAGACCGACCACGATGAATGAGTGAAGGGGGACTAAGAATCCATAGAGTGGTCAAGCAATTAGGGGCTGAAGGTGGGAAAAGGGGCTAAGTGTTGAGCCTAGGGGCTAAGCCTAGGGGGCTTAAGCCTGGGAATACTATTTTAATATTATTCCAAAAGATATGTGCATTATATGTCTTAACCTAAGTCCTTTTGGAAGGACAATTGATTTTCCAAATGATGGGAGGAGCGCATGTTGCAGGAACGCATGCAGTTGCATGGGTGATAAGTGTCAACCCCGACGCATGCAATAAAAGGTTGAGACGAGCTGTGTTGGGGGTTTTTACTCCTTCATTCAAACCTGAACTGTCCTGAGCATGAACCATGTGACCTCTGCAAGAGACCCTCGTGCAATTCTGAAACGGGGAAAAAGACTGTGTTCGTTTTCTGTAAAGCCCGGTTCATCCTCCTCGTTCTGCACTAGAGAGTCTGTGTAATTCCCAACAGAAATTGCTTCTCATGCAATTCCGAAAATCAACACCGAGAGACCTTGCCGCCATTGCTGAGCTTGTTTGAGAAGTCTGAGTCTGTATTCCCGGTTGACTGTAGTGGTCATGCAGAGATGGATTGCATGTGAATTGTTGTCCAGTGCAGGTGGTAATTGAGCCTGTGTGTGATCTCTCTCTAGGTGAGGGAGGTGGATGTTGTTGGAAGAGGTTTCTTCCAGAGAGTGTCCAACACCAACTTCAGGCTCTGAGACTTCCTGATCCGGCCTGTTGCTGAGACCCAGAGAGGGAGGTTAGCACCGATGGACTGTGCTTGTGAAGGTGTATACTCCTGGGTGGAACATGCATGTGGGGAATGAGAGTCTGGTAGTAGTGGGCGTAAGATGGCATCCTGGGAAGAATCCTTCCAGATTTTATGTGTTGTTTCCCCTGTAACCTCAGCTAGCCTAGTATTCCTTGTCTTGGGGTGGAGCTTAGTCCCAGCTCGGGGGTGACCCACTACTGAGATGATGAGCAGTGTGGTCTAAGGCTGGGAGGTTCGTGGAAGGCCTGCACTTGGTTGGTGGATTCTACCACTGTTATAAGATAAGTATCTGTTTATGTTTTATTCCTATTTCTGCATGACTCTACTACTGAAGTTATCATGATTTCCACTGTGTATAGTAATTATTATGAAATGCTATGAATTGTTAATTATAACAGGAGATAATAAGTTTACTCTGAACTTGAATGTGTTTATTTGTTTAAATGCATGTACTTTGTATAACATCTGTATGAGTTATGTACAAAGTGGTTAGTAGCTGAAAGGGTGCGCTCCCTTCAATTCCTCCTTTCCAGATTTCCGATGTTTTCTGGTAGGGATGGGCTTGAACTACTGTGTGTCTTCCTGTCAGAATGTCCTTGGGAGCGGCTAAGATGTCGGCTACCACTCCTCGACCTACTTCTTCTCCCATGGGTTCTGCTACTCTTCGTCGTACTTGAGTCTCTTCCCTTCTCGAGTTTCTTCTCTATTCTTTCCAGGCTCTTCAAGAATTTTAAGTTTAGTGCACCCTGCCGATCCCTGACTTTCATAAGCTTTCGGCTATCATCTCGGTGAGCCTTGGCCTCTCTTTGCAATCCTTCAATGATTTTCATTATGCGTTCTTCCTTATCCTTTTCTTTTCTGTGCCCGTTGGAGTTCGATCCTCCCACTCTCGTATTGACATCCTTTCCTTCCCGTTCATCTTCCGTTTCAGGGGTAATATGCACTTTTCCCCAGTCCATACTCAACGTTGTTTAACTAGAATCCTGACCTCCGTTGAACTCTGCACATGCACTGTGTAATTAAATTCAAAGTTTGTTAGGCCATTACTCTTTCTGGATCAATTCATTACATCTGTATGAGTTATCTACAAAGTGGTTAGTAGCTAAAAGGGTGCACTACAGTTTGGTATTAGAGTGATTAAACAAAGTAGCAGAAAAGGTGTGCTACAATTTGGTATCAGAGCGATTAAACAAAGTAGCATAAAAGGTGTGCTGCAACAATGATCGAGGCCGATAAAGGTACCAGACTGTTGCCCGAAGTTGAGGGAGTTGAGACCACTCTGGTCCTGACTGGCGAAGGTGGGAGAGGAGGTAGGATGCCTCTTGAAGTAGTACTTGTAATGGGATTATGAAGACTCTTGGATGAAGTAGCAACATTCGCTTCCATTGCCACTCATAGGACTAGCTGGTGCTTGGAATATGTCACCTCAGGAGGGACAATCTGAACCAAGATCGACGCCGACAAGTTAATAATTAGAGGGTTAGATGGCCTGAGAGATTCTGCCCTAAGGTCAGAGATGGTAGGTTACTCCAAATTCATAAATTATCCTCATGGAGCAAGCTCGAGCATAGTTTCCTGAGGCCCGGTCGCTTCAAATGACCCTTCTTGGTCAAGTCTTCGTCGTAACGGTGGCAGAGGTGGCTTCAAAGTAAGCGACGATAGGCCCTGGAGGCTTCGTGACCAATGGAGCTGTTGATATTCCACTTTTTGAAATGATCAATCAACACAGTAAGGCTTGACTAGCGTTGAACACAAATAACACAGTAAAAAGTTTCCTAAAGAAAAATCAAGCAATCGACTATCTAGTAGGAAGGACATTTACACCAATCAACACTAGAGCAACTAACTAGTGTAAGTGAAACTCGAAAATGGAAGCAACCTCCGGGTACACTCTGTGAAGCCTGATCCAACGTCCACCCTAGGTACTGCAATATACCCTTGAATTCACCTATGTAGGTCCTTAAAATATGGGCAACTAGGTTTCCATCTCGCAGTTAGTTACTGGGCAAGTACAATCGACAGTTGAGAAGATTGTAATGAGTAAGATAACAAGTCTGAAGCCCTTCAAGGGCATCGAAAGAAAATGGTACGAAAGAAAATAGAGTATCTTGAATGGATTCGAGGTCCATGAATCTGCATAGGTAAATGCAGTTGCTATTGCTTCTGAGAAAGACCCTCAATATAACATCCCCACTACGTTCAATCCAACTTTGGAGGGGTTTTCTCCACTGCCTTTCATCATGCAACCTCATGTTTATCCCCTGTGTTAGATGGGGGTCCTGGATAACTCTTTCGACACTGGAATTAAATCACTCCCTAACTTAGACTCCAATGTTTGATTTAAAGTTTCCTTGAAGAGTTTCCTCTCCAAACCTAATTCAAGGCCCTAAAACCCTAAACTAGTTTGTGAACCCTACAAACAAAAAAGTCTAATGTATTTTAGATTAGGAATTATTTTTAAGGCTTGATTTACTGAAAAGGTACGAAAATGAAACTAATGGTGTTTTAAAGAGATGAATAAGGAGGAGAGATTTAAATCACTTGAAAGAAAAATTACTTCGAATTCAAAATCAAAGCTTGTAACTAACTCTTTGTGACTCATCTTTTCTAATTGATATTTCAAGATCTTGTAAATAAATAAATCCTAAAACTTGTTTTCTCTTGACTACAAACTACTTTATGCTTCAGGAAATCAAGAAGAAATTGAAAATAAAGACTCCTTTTCCTTTTGAAAATAACAAATTTAACTACTTTACCAAACTGAAATGCAAGAAAATGAAATTCTATTTTTTTTTTTTAAACTGCTTTAAAGAGAAAAAACTGAAGTAAACTTTTTCTTTTTTCAAAGAAAGTAAAAAGGATAAAAAGAAGACTGAAAACAAGACTGGTAAAGACCTTCAGGCCACTGCAGATCACAGCGATTCAACCAAGAAACCAAAAAGGACAGATCTAAGACTCAACACCTTGCTCAAAACCTTTTTAGGGTAAACACAAGAATACTTAGGAAACAAGTAAACTAGAACCTATAGCCAAGCTATGGCCATAGACAGGGACTCTAGCTGATCCAAGAAATCCCTGAGAAGTTGAACTTCTATTAGGAAAGATGCAAACTCCCTCTTTATTAAAAAAAAATTCATGAAACAGAGCAACATATTGTTGCATCAGTAGTTTGCATATGTACGTGTGTTGTTTATTGTGAAAAGAACGTACGTACGTGGGGTGACCTAAGATAGGGAGCATACACCTCTGTGTCTTTTTAAAAATAAAAATACAAGGAAGAATTACATGGAAGGGACAATTGGTATGCACCTTGCAGGTGACCATAACCCCTTGACAGACTCAGTAAACTTGAATGAAACTCAAAAGGAAAACAAACCAATCAATCAACCCAAAACCCCGTAAAAACCCCTAGAGAGATCCCCAGTATGGTATCCATTTCTACTAGTGGGAAAATCCCCCCTTTAAATACACCAAGGTTTAAGATGTAGAAAGAGCGAATGACCATCTAAAAGTCAATCTAGTTTCTACTCTACCCCAAACATACCAAAATAAATGAAAATAAATCAATAGGAGAGAAGTTCGGGTAACTGTACCTTTTATCCTATGTCTGGTGATGATATCCTCAAGCTCTGTAGTTCCAAAGACTGCAAGTCTCCTCCCAAGGCTGACCTGCATCCAAATATAGGAAAACAAGGACTACACGAATGAAAATTTTATTCATAAATTAGGGTTAGATATCAAATTTCATACACAAATCAAAGAAGAAGACATAAAACATCATGATTTGGGACAAGGAAAAGAGATTCTCTTATTCATCAAATAACTACTGAAACTTACAATCTATGTTGGCCACCATTCCACGAACTAGGTTCAAGCTCCTCTTTACAATGTTCCAAGTGCACCTTCAATAGGCATCTTCTCTCAATATTCTGATCACCTCAAGGGAAGGGAAGGGATTGAATGGAGGAAGAAGGGGTTGATGAGGGAATGCTGAGGCAATATCTCACAAAAGCTAGCAAAATCTTGGGCAAGGAAAGGAAGTGAAATTGGGTAGAGTTTCACTGTTCTTATGCTTGGATGTGAAACGAGACTCCAACACCTCCTTTTATATTAAAAAAGGATGGTTATTCAGTTGGGGGATGGGCTATAGCAGGTGAATTGGTTGGGAAACCCCCAATAGCCCATGAATTTCACCGAATTCCTTACAACTTTTTAATTTTTGAAACTTTTTCAAGCATACATTAGTTGTTTAGTGTGCAACAAGCGTATGTACATAGGATGTCTAGCATGCAACAAGCGTATGTATGTGGGTTATAGTGGTGCAGGGCACATACATGCTCTAAAAAATGGTTTTTTAAGAAGATATTCTTAGCAATGGTTTGGAAAATGATGCAAGTAAGAGGGCCAAGGCCATGTATGCATGGATAGGGCAGTTTAGAGCTCTAACAAACATGGGAATTTTTCTTTTGATGGATGTAAGATGTTTAAATTGAGTAAGTGTTTTCTTTTCTTCATATAGTTATGTTTATGAATAGGTATGTCAATATACCCTAGATAGTGTTTATAGGGTTTATAGTGTTCTCATAGGCTATAAACACTACAAATAATGGATAGCTTCAGGAAAACCCTAGAATAGTAAGCTCAACTTCGTCTCTTCAGCTCCTGCGACATCTCTCTTCACTGAATTTCACTACTTTACCTGCCCACAAAACTTTACAACATAGATGTTCAATATATTCAATAGGTGAAAATGGGAGTCTCTTGATGTATTATTTATACTTTCCAAGTGTCTTCCTTTAGGCGCTATCATATTCTAACTATTTTACCCATATTCCTTGTTCTATGGCTAACCCACTTTCTTGTTGCAACTACTTTACCCATAATTAGTAAGCTCATAACTCCTTGTTGCAACTAATTTATTTTTAATTATTTTCTTATTGCAACAACTTTACCCATAATCAACTCCTTGTTACAACCACTTTGACTAGCAACCTTCTTGATGACTTTCTAGGAGCTTCTAGAATAATTGACTTCTTTGTTGACCTTCTAGGGCTTCTAGATTATTCTTGAGGATCCTCCAACTTCACAAGGCCATGTATCCTTGACCATGAGGAACCACGTGGCATACCACATATCATCGGAAATGGAACGATGTGTACTATCCATCTATGATAGTCTTACCTACAATTTCATTGTCCTTCATGTCCATATTCGTTGATCAAATTGGACTTCCTTAACCAGACCTCTGGGGCTGCCAGAATTTTCTATTAGACTTGTTGCAAGGGTTGACATCAATGAAAACCAACCAAATCTATCAACAATATGTATGTATGTACTTGTTTTTTATTATGTACTTCGATTTCAACTACCTATGTGGGAATCTTATGCAGAGTTCATTTTCACTTATAGCTCACCCAGTTACTTTAGTAGTTCTGTTGGATTGGAAGTTTTTGATACAATGTTGGGAGAAAAATAAGAATAAGGAAAGTGTGCAGAGGAGGGAAATTAACACGCAACTAAGACACATTCCACAAGATACTGCGCAAAAGGAGGAAATCGCACATGATGAAGACAACGCACAAACAAAAGAATAAAGCAAGAGAGAGAGAGAGAATAAAGCATGAGAGAAGGATGAAAACACGACATTCCACAAATAAAAGAATAGCAAAAAAGCAACATGAAGAGTTAAAAGTAGAATAAAGCAGTGGAATAGCCAGTCAACTGAGTTGGCCATGTATTGTAATGGCATAGTTTTGGGATAAATAGAATAGTGTTTTAAGCCCTAGATTTTGAGATATAAATATGTAATATATTAGGAGATTAGGGGGTAGAAATATTATGCTAGAGTCGTGAATGTAATAGTCGGTTGGTGAGGAGAAAGATGAATAAAGAGAGAGTTTAGATATGATATTGAGTCTTGTGGTATCTAATTTATTTGTGTAATTATGAATTATGTTGTTATGCCTCATAGAATAGACTTGGTTTATGGATTAATTATGGTGTAATATTCATGACCGTGACAATGAAGAATATATGTAATAATCGGAAGTATGCTAAGTAGGGGAATCTGAATCACAAAAAAGTAATACTAACTAGAGACGAATCACATGCTTATATATAAGAAGGAAGAATGAATAGGTCATTTGTCTCCCTTTCCCTTACTACTGTAGAAGCTTGCTTCTTTCGGTCCAAATAGATACTCTGAGTGAGACTTCATCTGCGCAAGTAGATGATGCTAAAAGGGTTAGTGTCTAGTGGGTTTCTTGGTCATAGGTAAACTGAACCTTGGGTCTTACATCCCAAGCGCAAAAAATTAAGCCAAAAGTGGTTCCATTGCTAGTAAGTCATACTAAAAAATGATCTTGCATTGAATTTATGATCCCATGTGTGTCACCAAAATCATAGATAACATTTGAATACTTGTCAAAATCCATCGTATTTAGTCAAGGAGGAAAGAGTAGTAGTAGTCAAAATAGTGGGAGTAGTGTGCAGAGTCAAAGTCAAAATCAAAGTTTGCTAGCATCACCAAGAGGAGGGACTACAAAAACCAACATGGTGGGAGTAAATAATACTTTTAGACTTTATGAATTAAAGGGAGTGGGATCAGAGGATCTGTAACAAAACATGTTTGTCTTTGAAATAGTTTGGGATGTGAAGAACATACAGGATGAGGCTGTGAAGATTGCGTAGTTAGAGAAAACAGTTAGAGGTTGTGTGCTAGTATGGTATATTAAGTTACAAAGTATTATGCCTTCAGGCTAGGCTAGGACATTGGCAGAGATAAAGAAAGTGCTAATAAAGGAGTTCTAAAATCCAAAGTCAGAGTCAGAGTACATCACATAACTGAAATAGATCAAACAGGTACAAATAAATTCCATATGGGATTTCGATCAATGATTTAAGGATGTGATGGGGCTATTGACTTTCCAAGTTATAGATCAACAACATCAAGATTGGTTTGTTGTATGACTTCTACTACACATTCGTAGACCACTGATTCAACATAAGGCTGTTTCGTAGCTCAAGGCTCTGGAAATTGAAATGAAACTAGAGGCATCTCTGGAAGGATATATTGGAGGAATGGCACAATTTCAAACACAGTTGGTGGCATTGAAAATCCAACTAGCTGAGCTTACCAAAGGGAAGGATAAATAAGAACAAGTTTGGTGTACCAAGTGTAGGATGGAGGGCCATCAAAAGGATGAATTCCCAACATTCACACAATATTTGGCAGCTGGAATGTTGAATCCACTACCAGGGGGGGAAACTACGAGATATGTAAGAAATGGGGAAATCACCCCACTGAGTATCATAGTACACCAAAGAATTTGTTTTGCAACTTTTTCAATTTGGTAGGACACGAAGAGAAGGATTTTCACATGTTTTACCTACTAAGGGAGCGTACATAGGATATGTACAATATCTAAGAAGAGAATGTCATCGCAGAGGGGGGTGGTGCAAAGTATAAGAATAAAAAATGTTTCAATAAGGGGAATAGAGGAAACTTGAGTAGAGGCCGAGGTAAAGGGAATTTTGGTAGAGGAGGACAAGGAATGATTATTTGTTATAATTATACTTAACCTAGGCACTTGGCCCACGATTAATAGAATCTGTGTACGACATGCACATATTGTAGAGAACTAGATCACTCGACAGAAGACTGCCCCCAACTAGTTGCGAAGTGGTAGGCCATGTTATGTGGAAAATCTCTCTATGGCATGGGGTAAACCACAACATAAGGAAATGACTATAGAAATCAACTCTAATCTCAAGTATGTTGTATAAACAAATATGCTAACAAGACAAGATAAAGAGACTACCTCATTCAAACGTTCGATGAAGTCCATCGTTGAGCACTTGACTCAAAGAAATACACCTGCAACGTGTCCTCAAAAACCAATATACGTAAGCATATGGTGATAATATATAAATTTAAGACATTAAATATCATAATCCATAAATATTCATAACAAATATTCCCATGGGATAACAATTCAAATATTTTTAAGACATTAATTGGATGATAAAAGAGTATTTCTATTCAAATGTAATCAGTAGAAGTGTATTAATGAAAAAATTCCATGTCGGCATGATTCGGAACCGGGAAGCTAAGTCCCTTCCAAATGGGCCTCCACCATTTCAATCCTCCACCAAAGAAACGCTCATATAAGAGGGACAATGAGGTTCTCCATAAAGTAAGGAAGAGCTTGGGGGTTGAACAATGTGTTCATTCTTAAAAGGATAAAGGGATGTAGACTCAATATGAAGTGAATAATTTCTCCAGAGTAACTTTTCTCTCAAAGTTGAATTCTTCTCCTATTTTCCACAGCTTGGATATGGTCCATTTATGTCATTCAAATGGAACTGGAGGGTCGAATCAGAATGTTTCCAGTATATGGAAGGTCAAGGATCATGGATCTCATGACGCGACATGGAAACCTGACACCATTTTTTAATTTTGGGCACAAAACCTGATGTATGTAGGCTGTAATGGTGCAACCTGCATATACACATGTTGTATAATAGTTAGGGTGCATATATGTGGAAAAATATTATTTTTAGCTCTGGGAATTGCAAAAAGGGACTTCAAGTTTGCATAGGTAAATGAAAAAGGCCTTCTAAGAAAATTTTCATAAGGTGAGGAAAACATTGCTACAATAGATTCCCCCTAATGTGTGAGGTCAAAAAAGTACCTGCGATGGGAGAAATAAATTTTAATACCCAGAAGTGGAGTAATGGAGACCCAACTGGACAAAATAGTTGCTCATGAGAATATTACAATATGTATTGACTTTGTGCACATGGATTCCAATTTGAATTACACTGCAAATCCATGTGAAAATGTACCAAACAGTTGTTCATGGAAATGAATAGGTAATACAAAGGTGGATACATTCCATAGGCACTCATAGTCATGAACAAGGCCCAGTAAAACCAGTCTCAAAATCAATTTGAAGATATATGTATACAATGGAGTACAATATGATCTCCCATGGTCATTGAAGTCACATAGGTACTGGTCCAATGAAAGATAGCAACAACTCAGAAAAGTTGTGACTATGAAATGATGGCTTCAATTCTTCTACACGACTTGCCAAAGGTGAAAGTCTACATTATGTGAATAAAGGAGTTGAGGTCAAACACAATGAGACTTCATTTGATTACCGATGATTAAGATATACCGTTAACAAACACGATACAACCTACCGATAATGAAAGTAGGTATCAAGGCAGAGAGTAAATTCTTACAAGTGTGAATAAATGTGTTGAGGTCGAACACTTGAAGAATCTATTGATTAGGAGACATTGATGTATTCCCATATGTTGATGGTGGGAGAAAATGCCACTAATAACTGCAAGCCTCTAGGTACTCATAGGACTCTAGGCCCCATTTCCACAATATATGGCCTAAAGTCGATGGAAGGAGACCTATTGAAAGGATAACATTAAGGAATATCTCATCATTCAGGACGAGGTACAAAGTAGGAGATTTATGATTTGGAGGAATTCATATGAAGAACATGTTCATGAACCAGTGACCCCATGCATCTTTCGCGTGCTCCAGATGCAAGTGGTACATGAAAAATACCCTCTGAATAGCAACCAATAAGGAAAACTGTTGAAAGGAAAGGAAACCACAAATAAGTCTAATGGAATCCAAGACACTACATGAATCCCAATGTGTGAATATATTTCTTTCCGTCGAACACAAGAGAAACCCCCTAGTCAGCGACCAATGGTGAAATGTCGACTGCAGGGTTGAAGGTTACCTACCAATGATGAAAGTAGGACCACAATGCATGATAGGACTACAACTTCATTTAACTCTAAGACACACTGAGGGTATGGCTGACATGAAAAGTCAAGAGTTTCGAGGAATGGCCGACACAGGTTGATAGACATCCTTTGAACAAGAGCATGAAACATATGGAAGACTCTGGCAATATAAATTCAATGATGAAACTTTGTGATGCAGGAGGAACCAATCAAACTCTCCATAGGGACTAGAAGAGTAACCATTTAGGGGAGTAAACTCTAAGTAATGATATCATCTTCCTAAGGTCATGATAAACCCAAAATTTTGATGACAAGTGGACTCAAAAGTTTGTGCTCTATTCAAAGGCGACACAATTGCTACCAATATAAGATAATATTCTTTTCCCTCCCATCGTTTTTTTTTTCATAGTGAAATGAATGCTATGATACAGAGGAGGAAACGAGTGTCTCTAGTAAGAAAGTAGTTCCAATAGTGGAGCATACCTATGCTCAATGCAAGGAGGTGCATGCAGAATATGGAAACTCAGGGGAATTTTTCCTCTTGGGTATAAGGTGTCAAGATGCAAAGGATATAAACAAGGCTCTGCTTGGCTGATGATGCAAACTCGTGAGGTGATAGGCCTATAATGCGAAATCAAGAACCGACAATAGGCTCAATACTGCAAGCAAGAGAATGAGATGGAATTACAACTTAACGCCAAAAAATGTCCTTTTTTCGTAAATTTAGTCTACTTGATTTGAAAAAGGGGTAAAATTGCACCAAATATACATCCTTTCAAATCCAATTTATGAATGTGAAAGAGACAAGTTCACTCAACAATATTTTTTATTTTTGAGAGAGTCAGAAAAGAGATTAAACCAGACTTGTTGGGAGTTTTCTAAGTTGTACGTCGTGGGGGAGGCTAGGGCTCCCATGCAAGACTTCTGTGAAAGGTCATCAACTTACAAACAACTGACATAAGCTTGGGAAAACCCAGAGCTCTCCAAGTGGAGGGGTATAAAATACTCACTGAGGTTATCTTCTCAATGATATATCAGAGAACGCCTCTTATTTGAAAGGGCATAGAAGAAGGAATTTGATACTCCACAAGACCATCCTAGTCAAAGGGAACCTCTCTAAAACTTGGAGGGAGCATACTCGAGGAGAGTAGAATGCTCTCTTTTTCAGAAGGTACAAGACTAGAAATGTTAATAACATGGTCAAAAGAAGCCTCACTCCTCAAAACATGAGTGGTGTTGGGCAAAGATTGCATCAACATGATTGTTGTGTCAATCAAAGAATAAATAGAATGTTCAGAAACCAAAGATGAATCTAAACCCAAAGGGTTATCGGACAAGGATTACGCTTCTTCTACTAAAACAATAGTAGAGAACTAGTGAGTTAAGTAACCTCCTTAACAAAGACTACAAATGAACTTGGGCTTATGTCCTATACGTCGAGGCTTATCAATCGTATGAATTCCCCCAACATCAATCACAATGGCTGGTGACATGCTCTTAGTGTGGCTAGAAGAGGCTAGTGGTTCATCCCCCACATGATGTACAGAGGTTGGTGATGATTCTCCAACATGGATGATCGCAGTTGGAGATGTAATTTCAGTATGAATCATGGCGATTAGAGTTGTGACCCCAGCATGAATTGTAGCTGTTGGTTTTCGGTGTTCAACATGTCTTGTAGAGGTTGTGACCAATCTCCAACATGACTAGAATAGGTTGGTGATATAATTCTAGTATGACTTGCAGTGACTGGACTGGTGGTGATGGTTGGTTGCAACATTTGAGACCAAGGTCTCAGGAAAGACTGGTTTTGAGAAATTGTAAACTAGGAGGGGTTCTGGTATATACCATGGCCCTATCCGCTAGGGTGGTATCCTCCTCTAGATTGATTCATAGATTTTTTTAATGGAATCATCACCGAAGAAGATGTTTGTGAAGAGAAAAAAGTGTGACAAGGTTTTCTCAGGTGAGGATATATGTTTCCCCCAGACGAAGGGATTCCGTGAAGGGGGTAGCATGTACTATAAATTGACTCCCTCCGCATGAAATACTAGAGGATATATGGAGGTCTATCATGGGAAATTTTTTCTTAGGAACTAACATAGCAGATGAAGGATGTATGGACAGGGTGTAATAAATAGAATAACCACCCATTTGAGCACTTTCTCCTGGAAAAGTGAAGCTAGGATTGGATCTGTAAGTAGGGAGATTCCAACCTCCCACTGTGAGAGTCGATTGAGGGGTGTAACTCCCATCAAATGAAGATGTAGAAAAAGGATTCATCATGCCCCCTTATCCAAAACTAAGATTCATATAAGAAGGGTGAGGGAGAGGATGGAAAGGGTGAATGCATGCTTAACATATCAAAAGGAATATGATTAGAGACCCAAGGTATTGACTGAGTATCATGAGTCTGAATACCATTATGAACCATAGATAGATTCGTCCCCATGAAATGAGCAGATTTAATGGGGGAGATAGTGCTAAATTAGTTAGTCAAAGGGACTCCACTATCCATAATAATGAAAACTCACGACGCAATACAAAATCCTAAGGTCAACTAATAATCAAAGAGAACACAAAAATAAGTAAAAGGTCAATATGCACACAAACATGATAACGTGGTTGAAAGGGGCCTCCCTCCCTAAAGTAGGTATGCCTTGCCCAAGAGGGGCCTGAGATTCCTTGAAAAACATCAAAGGTACCATAATCAGTTATAAGAACCCTCGTGGGCTTAAAAACCATTCGGTCAGACCCCCCCGGAGAGGTAATCCTCCATAAAGGTTGTGTGTTGTCCGACCCTTATCTGACCCAGGGTACCTGTAGAATAACCCCTGCAAGTAACCTATGTGGTACATATGTCAAGAAACTAAGAAACCACGATATAAGCGATGAGCAGGTAAACAGTCGTAAGTCAGGTCCACCATATAGAAATGGTAACAAAGCCTGAAACCTTGAAAACACCACCTCTCACATAGGTAAAGGTACTAGAAAGATCCCCATACAACAATAGATCCTTAGAAATACATCTGATGCTAAAAAGGTATTGGGGGGATATCCCCTCAACCAACTTTATGCGACCTCGTGCTTAACTCTGGTGTAAGTGGAGCCTCCTGACATCACCAATTATACAATGGATTTCACCAGTCCTTTAGTCAGAAGCATATTTTGATTTAATAGCCTTGGATAATTTTACTCACAAAATCTTATTCCAAGGCTCTAAATCCTAATCTAGTTTGTGCACCCTAAAATTAAATTGTTTCTAATCAATTTTAAATTTATCAACATTTCTTTTAGTGGCCTTCCTTACTAAAAAAGGTGTGGTAGTGAAACTGATGATGTTACGACTTAACAAGTAAAATAAATGAATATGAATGAAATGCAAAGTCTTAACTTCAATTCCCAATAAATGATAAGCCTTTCAAAATGCAATTTTCAATTTAATTCTACAATTCAAAATAATATGCAATCTTTCCATACATGTACTAACATCAACGATAAAAACCCAAAAGATCAAATGCCAACAATACAAAATGGTTATAATTTTTTTCATTTTCAATATAAAAGAATGAAAATGCAAGGACTGAACAACAACTTGCTATAACAAATATACTGAATTTAAATAGAGACAAACCAAGTAGGATATCAAGAAGCAAACACCCATCCCAAGATGTAAGGACAATCAATGAAAAGGATGATGAGAAAGGCACCACCTAAAAATTCAATCAAAGAAAAGTTTCCTATCAATCTGCAGGAACTTAACAGTCATAACAAACACCTAAGAAGACTCGAAAACCATCAAAACTTACCCAAAAAACATCAAACTCAACAACCAACAATACAAGAATGATGTATGCAACTGTTCAAGAGAAAACCACGTATATATGCTTCCTACAGAATTACAACACACGTATGTACGCCACTATCAGGAAAAAACCCGTGTATATGTATTGAAACGTTGTCAGGTTAAGGATAAGGCTAAGGAAATCAGACTCAAAACTAATAGTGGTTATCAATAAATTAGACGACAAGAAACTCAATATAAATGGTAGCAATCAAAGGAGAAAAACACTCCAACCCCCCCAAAAAAGATTCTCTCGCCAGTATGGTCGCCAATTCTGTTATGAAGAAAATATCTCTATGGCATGGGGTAAACCACAACAGACGAAAATCACTGCAGAAATCAACTCTAATCTCAAGTCTGTTATATAAACAAATATGCTAACAAGAAACAATAAAGAGCCTACTTCGTCCAGACGTTTGATGAATTCTATCGTTGAGCACTTGACTTAAAGCAATACACCTGCAACTTGTACTCAAAAACCAAGATACACAAACATATGGTGATAATATATAAATTTAACACATTCAATAGCATAATCCATCAATATTCATAACAAATATTCCCATGGAATAACAATTCAAATATTTCCAAGACATTAATTAGATGAGAAAAGAGTATTTCTATTAAAATGTAATTAGTAGAAGTGTATGAATGACAAACTTCTGTGTCGGCACAGTTCGAAATCGAGAAACTAAGTCCCTTCCATCTAGGCCTCCACCACTTCAATCCTCCACCAAAGGCAAGCTCATATAAGAGAGACAATGAGGTTCTCCATCAAGTAAGAAATATCTTGGGGGATGAACAATGTGTTCAAACTTAAAAGGATAAAGGGATGTAGACCCAATATGAAGTGAATAATTTCTCCAGAGTAACTTTTCTCTCAAAGTTGAATTCCTCTCCTCTTTTCCACAGCTTGGATATGGCCTATTTATATCCTTCAAATGGAATTAAAGGGCCGACTCAGAATGTTTCCAGTATATGGAAGGTCAAGGATCATGGATCTTGTGACGTAACATGGAAAACTGACACCATTTTTTTAATTTTGGTCACAAAACCCGATGTACATGAGTTGTAATGGTGCAACCTGCATATACGCATGTTGTATAATAGTTATGGTGTGTATATGTGGAAACATATTATTTTTAGCTATGAGAATTTCAAAAAGGGACTTCAAGTCTACATAAGGAAATGGAAAAGGTCTACATAAGGTGAGGGAAATCTTGCTATAATAGGCCAAAGAAAACCGAAAGTAGAATCCGAATTAGAATTTGCATATGATATCACCTGAAAGACACAATGAAGTACCAAAAGTAGTAGTTGTTACACGGGGAGGAGCTAGAAAATGGAATAATATGATGACTCAAGGAAAGTAGATGAAGCAATGGGTAAGTAAGTCAGTAGGACCACTACTAGCATTTGATCCACAACAGGATAAAGAGACATACCAAAGAGCAAGAAAATAAATACTTGAACAACATTGGAGAGCATCAACATCATCACTGCCTCGTACAGAAGATCACATTGTACCAAAGAATCCAATTGTGAAGGTAGGTACACTAATAGAAATCCTAAGGAGTTGCATAGAAATAATGAAATATAGAACTGTGTGAAGCACATTATATGAGATGATTTATCACTGTACAAAAGGAAGAGAAACCCTTGACACACAAATAATGGTAAACCAGGTATTACGCATGAAGAGAAAAAATGAAGAATTCAGGTTCAATGCACAAATTGGAGAATATGATGTGGATAATATTATCTTGGACTTAGGGTCTGATGTGAATGTGATACCTAAGAAAACATGGGAGATTATGGGAAAACCCGAGCTAGTATGGTCCCCTGTTTAGTTAAGGCTCGTGAATCAACATAAGATAGTCCCGATTGGGCAATTGACATGAGTTCCTGTGAACATAGATGGGGTATGCAACATGGAAGAATTTGAAGTTATTGAGATCGTAGATGAAAGTCAACCATATACAACATTGATGGGACTGGAATGGGATTTCGATAACCAAGACATCATTAACTTGAGAAGGATGGAGATGATATTCGAGGTTGGGGATTTGAAAGTTATTGCACTCTTGGACCCATCAAAAGGAAAGATATAAAGATAACCAACAAGAGGGAATAACATTGAAAAATTATACAATCTGATTGTATGTATGGAGGATTATGTCAAATTTACAATGGATGGTGTGCTTATTTGGAGAAGTATCAGTTTGTGTACATCAAATTCAGAGGTCAATCTAGAGAATTGGCAGCAAAGGATGCATGAAGTGTCAACTAGAATATGTGCACGTATAAACTGATCCTTGCAATAGATTGGAACAGAGATATGTGACCCACCTAGGTACAATGGAATAACTGAGATAAGCATGTTTGTAAAATCATTTTAGTTATAGGTACCCGAACCGCAAAGGATGTTGGCACTAGATGTCGTATTAAAGGTGACTCTATCTAGATGGTGGGATGCACACAGAGAGATAATGAAATAATGGGCACAATGTAATAGACCAATGCAAATACGTATTGGCTCCGAGGAAGAAACTATTGCACATAAGTACACAAGAGAGAGTGACCCAATGGATCACGTGGAAAAATGTAGGGCTTTATGGCGCTCATTATCGGAAATAGAGTGGACACATAGATTCATACACACTTTGGATACAATCCCAAAGAATTGGTATTCATAATTGGAGATGCGCAGGGAGACAAGAAGATTGGAAGAATTGGCTTAGAGATTCAAAATTACATTCACATTTGAACATGAATGTCCATCTATATATACAACACTACAGGCGATTCGAACGGATATATTCTCGGAGGTAGAGATGATGGAAGTAGTACCAGTATGTAGTGCGCATAAAGTGAAGATGACTTTCCATGAGTTATTGGAGTTCTATAATGTAGAGAAGGAAGAGTATGAGGAAGGATCCTAGGAATGTACAAATACCTGAGACAGAAGGAGCACAAGTAGTAGAAGGCCCAGAGATTGCATCTGCTACATACACACAGCCTATAAAGACACAAAAGTTAAATATTGAGATGACAAAGAATCCCAAGTTTGCATAGATAGGATATTATTGGAATGATGAGATAATTGAGAAGGTTGTAGACTTATTGCAGGAATATCGAGACTTATTCCCAACAAAATTTTCAGATATGAAGGGGATAGTAGGAGACTTAGGTGAGATGAAGATCCCACTAAAACCTAGAGCTAAGCCAATATGACATAGACCTTATAGGTTAAACCTGAGGTATAAGGAGAAGGTCAAAGCTGAAATAGACTGGATGTTGGACGCAGGAATCATTGAACCAGTAGAAGAATCCAAGTGGATTAACCCAATGGTGGTGGAGGAAAAGAAGACAGGAGGAATAAAGATCCTCGTGGATCTAAGGAAACTGAATGATGCATGCTTACATGATCCATTCCCAACACCATTCCCGGATGAAGTACTAGAAAACATAGGAGGTCAGGAAACCTACTCTTTTACATATGGATTCTCTGAGTACCATTAGATAAGAATCAAGTAGGAGGATAGACACAAAACCACTTTTTCGATGGAGTGGGGCAGTTATCAGTATACAATTATGCCATTTGGATTGAAGAATGCCCCTGTGGTGTTTTCTAGGGTAGTAGTGGAAGCATTCAAGGAGTTCATCCATAAATTACTGGAAGTTTACTTGAATGATTGGATGATGTTCAGTCTACAATGTCTACAGTTTTACAAGGAATGTCGAGAGAGACAATTGGGACTTACGAGTTCCTGTAGTACTATGGGATTACAAAGCTACAACTATGAATCTGACAGGACAAACACCTTTTTGGTTGGTCTATGGACATGAAGTAGTGATGCCAATGGAGTTAATTCTACCTATTCTACAGATTTCAACAATCATTGAGCTCTTGGATACTGGTACAATAGAGGAGAGGTTGGCACAATTAGTACATCTTGGAGAGGACCGGTTTGTTGCAGTATTTCATCAACATGTTCATAAATCTAGAGAGAAGGCATGGCATGATCGACACATTAAACAAAATAAATTTCAAGTCAGAGATTTGGTACTACTCTATGACAACAAGTATATGCAACATCTAGGGAAGTTTCGAATGCACTGGATAGGACCCTACATGATCCAACAACTAACATAGATAGATGTTGTGCGGTTGGAAACCTTGAATGGAAAATTCCTGGAAGGAATGGTGAATGGGATTCGACTGGAACTCTATCGATATGACTGACAGATTGCGTAGTAATTTGGGCTGTTCTCGAGAAAAAAAAACTTTCATCAAACACTTTGATAATATGCTCAAATACCCTTCCCAAATAGCTCCCACTTACTATAAAAACTTCCTTGAGGTTGTCTAGTGGATGTATGATATCAATTAGTTCAATTTCTACCCCTTAACACTTCTTACTAATGGTTGTTATAAATATTTGTTGGTTGTTCTATTTTATGGAAGTTGGCTGGTTGAAGTGTTTTGATAAAAAAATTGCATACATTGGATGTAGCTTGCATTTTTATGTATTTCTAAATTTTTTATTTTCTTATAATAGAAAAATAAATCATGGAAATGTTGAGAATAACATAGAAATGAACACCAAAGAAATTCTCAATAAATTATAACAAAAGAACCTATGAATCCTTGACTTATTTATATGATATATGAGTTGAATGCCAAGGAAATTTCCAGATCAGATCATAAGGATATTGTAGTTGTTATGTAGGTTATAATGGCTCAAATACATTGGAAATATGTAGCAAATATCCTCAACAATATATCTATAATGGTGGCTTCCCTAGAAAAGTGAAGATCTCACAAGAAGTCGCACCAATGGGAGAGATAACATGCCCTGCTATAATATTTTCGCCCAACCACTAATAAATCAATTTTATGAAGGGATGGCACTCAAACGATTTTCCAAAATTTTCCCAATATGAGTACAACTCAACCCCAATAGATAAACAATCAATCCAATTCCAGAAATGTAGATCTTGACCTTTGAATACGACCCCTCTAGCAATAATTCGCCCCTGCAAATAAAATGTGTACCAAGGGAAAATGCAAAGGTTTCTCCTTGAATAAAACTCCACGACTCTAATACAATACCTCCTTCATATAAGGATTCATGTAACAATATTGATTAGAGTGGGATTTTCCCAGTGAAACCAATCCCTCTAGCTAGAGTGGATCTTTCACCACTGAAACTAGATCTAGGGTTTTACTCCAAACCTTAAGCCACCAAGCTCCTTGAGATCTCCACAATCACAACTCAAAAACATAATATGCATAATGAGAGAGAGATACCCCCTCATTTCCTTTTATACACCTCTCATTAGAATCACTTAAACTATTAAAGTGACTCTAAGTTTATTTTCTCAATTAATTGAAAAATCACTTTATAAGCTTTTTATTTTAATTAACTAATGTCACCTTTATAATTTAGCTTTAATAAGTTAGTGACATCAATTAATATCCATAGTCTTCCCTTTCCCACTAATTATATCCTACGTGGAGAGTGTATAGGCTAAACCTGTCATCCTCCATATGGCCATGTGGAAAGGGATATTACAGTCTTCCCTTCCCAAAATTGCTTGTCCTCAACCAATCACTAACCAAGGATCTGCCAAATGTGGCTTTAAATCCATGTAACATCCCCTATGAGGATGCCTCCTATCATGAACATGTTCCCCAAGTATTTGAACGATAGTCTCTCTCTCCCTTTGGTAACCTCTACTGGCATGCTCCCCACCATAAATGTGCACACACTATCTATGACTAAATGAACTATGCCCTATGGCCACTATCCCTATCTTAATGTACCCTCAGATGATCGTTGCTCCATCAATGTTTGTGAATATCTATCTAATGTGCAACGTATACCATCACACCCAAAAAAAAACTCTATTTATTGTGCTGAAGGAACCTGAGGAGCATTATTGCTCATGCCCCTTAGAACTACCCTTTTTACTCTTGCATCCACCAACTCCATATTGTTTGTTTGTTAGTTTTGAGAGATTGTCCCTAATTTACTAAGCCACTATATGCAAACAATCATCTATGTATTCTCCAAGTCCATAACATAAAAATTATCAGTCACCGGGTAGTGTCCCATGGAAAATTCTAGGTGACTAACCCTCTATGTGCAACTCAATTGTTCTTACATGTCACCCTCACTTGGAAGTATCCAACGTCAAAGGTAGAAAAAATCATCCACGTAACCAAACCTGATTCAATGCAATTGTGGGTGGCCCTACCATCAATCAATATCACGACTCATTGTCCTCGTACTACTCCCCTAATCCTAAATGTGTGAAAGCTAGGAATGCTCAGTAGGAAGGAGATAGTCATGCCCTTAGCCTCTCCTTGAGGCCACTCCTCATCACTGCTATACACTTTGATTCAATATTGTCCTGCTATTCCATCTATATCGATTTCCGAGTGTACACAATCATCCACCAAGTACCTATGAATCGACCTTCAAAGATTCTTGCAGCTGAAACAAAGACCCATTTGTATTGACTCCCTCCGATTCGCTCTCTCTCTATCAGGTATCTCCTTGACCTCTCTGTTTGTAAGGGCCTCTTATTTTTATTCTTTCGATGTGAAAAAAGTTTATCCAGGCTGTTCTGATGTGTGATAGATCTATCTATACCCTAATATATGTGCAAAACATCATCCACAATACTTTCCCTTTTCCAAGATATATCTATGCTCTTGTTTTATCCTCCAAAAGTGGAAGTTTCCAGTCTTCTTTCCTCATGCCCTGATTCATAATTTCATTATTCTCCACTGCTCCCCCCGGGTCTAAGTCCTACTTGATGCGACAATATTTTGCTAATGATAAATAATTATGGAAACTATCACTCAAAGCCTCATAATCCCTCTCATACACCTAAAATATAATTTTTGATTTTGATTGACCCGGCTATGGTTTATCTAAGAAGGTCGACATAAATGGCCAAAGTGAAAATATGTTGTAAGAATTCCTACATGCCTATTCTACCTCATGTATGTTGTCTCCCATAGCCTGGTACCTATCTCCTCTATGTGTGGCACTTGCTCCATCATCTCATATGCCTCCACAAAACAATATAGATGTCTCCTGAAATTAATGGTCAACCATGATCACTACATTGTCATCCTTGCAAATTTTGTTGTGAGGGTAATATCCAACATCCAAGCTCTATTACAAAGGGGTGGAGAAATATCTAGTGGTATCTCCCTACTCTATCTTAGTGTATGACTCCGACTCACATTGCTAAGCATCACTACCCACCTCTTCATTCTCCTACTCACTACTGCACTCTCATGTATTCCCCTGTCAACCAATGTACCTCCTAATAATATCGCATAACTATGGATAATGCCTACCATTGTATATACTACAACCCCTGACATTGTCCTATATCCCAATTTTATCACTGTATCACTCAATATATGAGTGTCAACAGACTTCAAACCCTAAATGGATGTATCCTCATCACTAGTGTCATGTAATATCGGATCCCACATATATGTGTCCTCATATGAACTATCCCTAGCTATAGAATCAACATGTGTATTCTCAACTACCTCAAATATCTCCAAGAATGGTATCTCCTGTGACACATGAACACCCTCAATCATCTTTGGGTCATGTATCTCCATAATCATCTCTGATCTTGAGAACCCCACACTCTCCTCCATCATCTGGTGCTCCTCCATTAAACCCTCCATGTCACCAACATACTCTAGTGACATAGCTGAAGTATATGATCGACTCTCTACTAAGATGGATGTAGTGGATACTTGAATAGACTCCTCAAGGAGATACTATACTCTGGACTTAGATTCTTGAAGGGATATTTGTGTGCTCTTCAAGAATTCTTGTGCACTCACCATCTCATGAGTGAGTCAATCCACCTCATTTTCCTTCTCCTCTAACGCCCTGTTATCGCACGGTTTGTAGGAAAGGTCAAAAGAGCTTGATTCAAGGTTTGAAACCGGCGTAACAGGAGCTTCCCCACCCACTGTCACCTCGATGGGGGGCTCTTTCTATTTAGGAGGGCAAGTCCAGGGGAGACGTCCCT
>ML780448.1:651137-725233 GCA_009831015.1 Picea engelmannii | reverse complement strand
GCTGCTTTTACCCCCTGGGCCTTTAGCCCCTTCTTCCCACAAGACAAGATGTACCCTGGATGGTCATCCTAATGGCCAGACTAGGGGAATGGGATGGATGAGCGGGGTTTAAGATGTAAGAGTGATAATATGATGGGAGCGGATGATGGTTCTGCAAACCCCCCTTGGTGGCTAACCAAAACCCATGAATACCAACTTGCTAAGCTACCCCATCAATTACCCTAACAATGGTCAAGTAGATTAGTGTAAGATCCAAGCAGTTATCTGAAATGAAAGAGATCTAATGCATACATAATAAGGTTATAATAATCAAATGTGACACATACCATGATACCTCGAACCAATTACCTCATGGAGCAAGAGCCTTTTATGATGCAAGCCCAGGCCGGTAGTGATGGAGGTTGGTACTGCTGGCAGGACAAGTCTAGCTGAGAAGAAGAAAAGATGGGCCCTCAAGGGCCATGCTCAAGTCAATCTGCTCTCGTACTCCATGTCTAGGACCATGTGGGCCTCGAGACATGATCTCCTAGTTATCCCTAGATATCGAGGATAACACGCCCCATGGTACATCTCACTAATCTCCATAAGGTAATATCTATCCATAAGGAGATGATGGTAGTATATCTTCATCACTATCACTCTCTCTCTGAGTGTCTGAAAGTCCTCAATGGAAAACTCTCCACCTGAGCTATCATGTGTCATCATGGATATCAAACAATATCTAACCACTAATGTGTGTGTATCATCAAGGTTCCTCATGGTCACCGCGATCATATCCTCTCTGACCTTCAGTTGTCATGCCAAGTATTGTGACTCATGTGAATCAACACCTCTATCATGTTGAAGTGATACCTCATAACTCTTGTTGCTAAGGTCAACTTTGGAGTCCTCATCAATGCACTCCCCAAGACCTGTTGTGCTACTATGATCAACATCCACTATGTTACTCTGACCATCACTCATAGACATATGTTGTGATGTGAGACTATGCTCTACAAATGAGTCATCCTGTACCAACACTCCAACCCACTTAGGTGTATCTACACCCAAATGCTCCATCACATACATATAAATTATATAACCAACTGAAGAAACACCCTTCTTTCCTCCTCCCAAGGAAGCTCGTATAAATGCCACCAACTTCTTTGGAATATCATCACTCTCATCCAACATAATATTCATAATTGATTGCATTGAAGTTGTTGGTATTGCTTGTTTGATCTTCTTTCGAGGACAGGAAAAATTGGTGCCATCTCTAAATGCGGTTAGAAGAATTTTAAAATTGGCAGAAAGATAAATCTTTAGCAGGGGTGCTAAATTAGTAGGGTCAGCCAGATATATGATTGAAAATATAATCGATGAATCACATTCATTGTGGAAATAAAAAGTGCCCGAACGTTAATCTCCTAGAGAGGTTCCACAATTGAAACCGTGTTATAACTTGTGGGTTACGTGGCAATTGGTGGTTTATTATGGAATATGGAATGGTGTGGATCCAAACCACCCTCGACAACCTCCACAATCACGTGCTAATATCATGTCAAGGGTCCACTCCAAGATCTACACGTGATAACAAAGCTTGACATCAAGACAAGTCATCAAAGGGGAAAGTCACGAGGACATGCTTGCACACCATTCATCCACGTAATGCCAAATGCACATATAAGCAAAAAAAAATGAGTTAATTGTATGTTGTAGAGTGAAATATCTACAGATCGAATGATCCATTTAATTCATCCTACTCTTTTTTCAGTTTGTTAGCGGCTGTGGGAAAGACAAGCTCATGTTTCATAAAAAATCAGAGGATGTTGAGGGGAAATGTTTAATGAAAGATGCGGTTGGTTCCAGCATACCAAGAGGTTTGAATAATATGGAAAAGTCATCAGAGAAGGAGAGAGAAAAACATGTTGTACAAGCCATAACGCGAAAACCTTGTACCAAACCCATTAATAAGTTGAGGTCAAATGCGAAGATCAGGTTGAACCCTATTTTAAAGGATTTGGTTATCAATGTAGATGAAAATGAATCAGAGGATTAAGATAACACACAAGCTAGTAGAAACAAAAGAGAAAAACAACAAAAATAGGTGGTTAAAGTTGAAGTAGTAAAAGGCATTGAGGAAGATCAACTTGATTGGATTGACACGCTAAAGGAGGAGATTAAAAATCTCAAATAAGATTGCATGGCAAGAAGATTCCGTGAGTTGCAGACATGCAACATTTGATGGGATGATCCTAGATATTTTGCATTTCATTTCTATTTGTGTAGATTTGTTGTAACTGTTTAGTAAGACAGTTTAGATATATAAGAGATTATTATAAATGTAGAAAAGGGGGGGGAGGGGGGGTGGGGTGGGGTGTTGAATTTCTTGGGAAAAGACTTCCTTTGTAGTTGGAAAACTCTGTATATATTCATGAATTTTAAATACAAGTAGAGAGTTTTTTTTATAGCAGAGATTCATCACAGTGTACTCTTTTAGTGTATTTTCCTCTATTTCACATTCATTTCACTTACATTCTTTCTTCTAAGCACAACTAAGAGTAAATGATTGGAATTAATCCTTTATAGATGCTCCCTTCATATAGTTAATGCAAGTGTCATGTTTTAATGATTGTAGGTCTAGAATTCACCCTTGTTAGGTGCTATGTTCATTGTAGTCAGCCTTTATGCTATTTCCTCTAAAGTTACAATTGAGACTTCATCCTCATTAGATGATCTCATTCGTAATGAGATTTTATTATTTCTTTCTTGCCATCATCTAAATATTGTTTATTGCTGAAAGGTATGATTACTTTGCCTATATTCCCTCAGGATTACATAGTTGTGTTAAGCTATATAATATATCTCAGAAGTTGACTCCATTTCCCAATGGAATATACACTCAACCATTCCCCAATATTTTTAAACTTGGATTTTGACAAAAGATCTAGCCATTGAATTGATATACAACTAGTTACTAAGGTAACATTGGGTGACTGAGTTGCATGAGAGAGGCCTCTCTAAAACTGCAAAGGATAGATTCCAGTTTCCAAGTGGTTTTTGGTTACCTTTGGGTTTATTTGATGCAGCCCAAAGAAATTACATAGTGATAACATTTTTGGTGCCGTTGTTAGGGAGCGAAGGTGGAATATTCCCTGGGATAAAACGACAAAGTTCATATCTGATTTTTAATGGTGGATAATAGTTACACACAAAGAGGCTGTAAATGATCCACCTAGTGACTCCATTATCAGTAGTATCCAGATGTCAGAGTATCAATGGTGTCTCCAATGTTTGAAGAATCAATAGCCTAAATTTTTTCCTGGTGACTCCAATCAAGCTTCAAATTAAATTCAAAGACTCCACTGGAAGACTAGCCTTTTTAAAGAAAGATGGAAGAAAAACATTACGGGAAAATCAAGTATTTAAGCTCAAATTTTCTACATGATATCATACTTTTTCTAATCATTTATTTCCTATGTTTTCTTGAGAATATCAAGAGGATTCTTCTTTCCTTTCAACATTCAAATGATTATTCCAGCTCCACATTTGTATATCCTTCATCAAAAATTGTAGGTGTACATTCTTCTTGTATCAATGGTATCATTCATCCTGAACGAGACCTTTTCTTTGAATCATATGATGATCACATTCAATCTGATGGGACTCAAGAAATCAAATTTGATATATCACCTCCTGTTCATAATCCTGTTCCATCTAAGATTCAAGAAAGATACAAACCTCTTAAGATTCCGTCTAGCCTCCATGACTTTCCTCCAAAACATTATAAGTACCTTCCCAAATTTAATGGAGAGCTTGATGAACATTTAGCTGAAAAACTTATGCAGGATTTTGAGAATTTCATAAACTTCTTTGAAATTGAACATGATGATGTGGTTACAAGAACTTTTTCTCAATCACTACAAGGAAATGCAAAAGCACGGTGTAGACATTTACAACCCGAGTCAGTGAACTCATGGAATGAACTGAGGGTAGTTTTCTATAGTTTTTGGGAGAGATGAAACCATGGGGACAACTCCTTTCACAATTTTATTCCATGAAGAGAATGAAATATGAAACCATCTCAAGTTTCAATAGGAGGTTTTCTAGTCTTTATTATCAAATTCCCAAGGATATCCAAACCCCTGAAGGTATTGCTAAGATATACTATGCAACAACTCTCTCTCCAAACTTGTCCCTGCTTCTTTTGGAAAGGAAGTCTGTCACTTTGCATCAAATGTTCACTGATGCCCAAAAGGTTCAAGACAATTTGTCATCTTGTGGAAAGTTTCTAGATCAAATTGAGGACAAGGAGTTGGATGTTGAAGAATATGATAGTGAACTTAAACAACAAACAACCGATTTGGATTTTGAACTGAGGGTTGACAATATTATGCATGTTCTTGAAGTTTCAAATGTTGATGCTTTTGTTGAGGAATATATCTCACCTATTCAAGAAGAGGTTGTTGGACCAAATTATTCTAATGGTGATTTGAATTTAGATTTATTTCATCATGAGCAGAGAGATGATTTGGCCACATATTGTTTCAAAATTTCAGTAAGGAATGTCATGAAGGTAAAAGTACAAATCAATTTGTTAAAGATAAATTTGATGGTCGAGTTTTTATGATTGATGACATTGAATATGATGATGGATATGTTTTTGATTTTGAGCTTACCTATTCAAAACAAGCAACTGCATTTCATCCACGAGAAAATTATTGTTTTCAACAACCCAAGGAAAATAGTCATCCTACAGACTTTAATTGTGACATCAATGGAGAACATGAGGAAAGTATCAAATCAGGTGAAGGGAATTTACCCTTGTGTTTTTCCTCATTCCAATCACTAAAGAAGAATTTGCAAAATGTTACAAGTCAACAATCTCATACTAATGCTATTGGACATAAAAATCAATGTGAATCAACTAAAGAAAACTCTGTGCCATTATGTTTTTCTTCATTTAAGATTTTGAAGTAAAGTTTTAAAATTGTTAATGAGGCAGAGAAATTCAATCCGGAACAAAGTCATATGAATCAAGATTTGAAAATTATCAATTAGAAGCAATCTATTACCATTTTTCATGACCCAGTAGATGATTATATGGAATGTTTTAATAGTCACATGTTGCAGCCTATAATAGGTTGTAAGTCTGAAAGTAAAAGTGATCATGGGTTAGTGTGAAAATAAGCTATATCTTTGTTCCCAAAAGATATTTTATTACAAAAGTCCAATGCATATTTTCAATGTTTTTATGAAAGTCAACAGTTGGATTTACATGAAAGAAAAGATGTAGTTGAAGGGTTAATACATTATGATTATTTTATGTATTCATTTGAGGATCCTTTTGTATTTTTCTTAGAGTCAACAAGTGGCCCTAAGCTTTTGAATTTTGTCAAAATTGAATCTATTGGCAAGTTTTCACTGGAGTGGTTGTTAAGTAGGGCTCTTATTTTTCCTCTAAAGGAGTGTAAGCAAGGAGGTCGAATAGTTGACAAAGTGATTATATGGTTGCAATGGATTTTTTATTTTACCTGATCTAGAAGCTCACATAGTAGATTAGCGTAGGTAGGGGTGTGCTTGAATAATCTCAACACTATGAGCATGTTTTAACAGTTTTTAATTATGATTTTCAGAAGTGTGTTAACAACAATTACAATTTGATTACAATATTGATTCTTTTCATCTTCAGATATCAGTTTGCAGTAGTTTGAATTGCAGTTTGTTTTTCAGTTGTAGAGTTAGTTTGTTGCAGAATAAATCACAAGTTGCAGGTTTTAGGATTGGGATTAGATCAATGAATAAGGAAGTTGGTCAAAGATTTCTTTAGCGCCTCCGAGGGTGGATGCCATCCCCAATACGATCCTATGTTGGTATTTCTTGTTTGATCTTCTTTCAAGGATAGGAAAAATTGGAGCCATCTCTAAGTGTGGTTAGAAGAATTTTAAAATTGGAAGACAGATAAAGCTTTAGCAGGGGCACTAAAGTAGTAGGGTCACCCAAATCACATATTACAAATCTGATCGACGACTCACATTCATTGTAGAAATAAAAAGTGCCCAAACTTTAATCTTCTAGAGCGGTTCCACAATTGAAACCGTGGTATAACGTGTGGGTTACGTGGCAGTTGGTGGTTGATTGTAGAAGACAGAGTGGTGTTGATCCAAACCACCCTCGAAAACCTCCACAATCATGTGCTAATATCACGTCAAGGGTCCACTCCAAGAGCTACGTGTGACAAAAAATCTTGACGTTAAGCCAAGTCATCAAAGGGGAAAGTCACGAGGACCATGCTTGCACACCATTCATCCACGTAGTGCCAAATTATCATGTAATCACTGAAAATAATTAATTGTCTATTGCAGAGAGAAATATCTATAGATCAAATCATCCATTTAATTCATCTTTCTCTTTTTCCAGTTTGTTAGTGGTTGTGGGAAATACAGGCTCATGTTTCATAACAAATCAAAGGATGTTGAGGGGAAAAGTTTAATGAAAGACACAGTTGGTTCCAACAAACCAAGAGGTTTGAATAATATGGAAAAGTCATGAGAGAAGGGGAGAGAAAAACATGTTGTACAAGCCATAATGAGAAAACCTTGTACCAAACCCATTAATAAGTTGAGGGCAAATGCGAATATCAGGCTGAACCCTATTTGAAAGGATTTGGTTATCAATGTAGATAAAAATGAATTAGAAGATGAATATAACACATAGGCCAGTATTAAAAAAAGAGAAAAGGAACAAAAATAGGTGGTTAAAGTTGAAGTAGTCAAAGGCATTGAGGAAGATCAACTTGATTGGCTTGACACATTAAAGGAGGAGATTAAAAATCTCAAATAATATTGCATGGCAAGAAGATCTTGTAAACTCTAGACAGACAAAATTTTATGGGATGATCCCAGATATTTTTGATTTTGTTTCTATTTGTGTAGATTTGTTGTAACTGTTTAGTAAGAAATTTTAGATATATACGAGATTATCTCAATGTAGAAGGGGGGGGGGGGTTTCAACTTGCTTGAGAAAATCCTTCCTTTGTAGCCGGAAAACTCTGTATATATTCATAAATTTTAAATACAAGTAGAGAGTGTTTTTTATAGCAAAGATTCATCACAGTGTCCTCTTTTAGTGTATTTTTCTCTAGTTCACATTCATTTCACTTCTATTCTTTCTTCTAAGCATAGCTAAGAGTAAATGATTGGAATTCATCATTGATAGATGTTCCCTTCATATAGTTAATGTAGGTGTCATGTTTTAATGATTGCAGGTCCATAATTCACCCTTATTAGGTGCTCTCATTCGTAATGGGATTTTCTTATTTCTGTCTTGCCATCATCTGAATACTGTTTGTTTCTGAAATGTATGCTTACTTTTCCTCTGTTCCCTCAGGAGTACATAGTTGTGTTAAGCTTCATAATATATCTCAAAAGTTGACTCCATTTCCAAATGGAATATACACTCGACCCTTCCCCAATATTTTTAAACTTGGATTTTTACAGAAGCTATAGCCATTGCACTGATTATAAAACTAGTTACTGAGGTAACACTAGGTGACTGAGTTGCATGAGAGAGCCCTCTTTGAAATTGGAAAGGCTAGATTCCAGTTTCCAAGTAGTTTGTGGTTACCTATGGGTTTCTTTGATGCAACCCAAATAAATTATAGAGTAATAATAGAAGTTATCACATTTCCTAGATGGGATTCACTCACAACAGAGAAGAAAATATGAAACATCTCAAGGATGAAATCATGACATCCAATATCCCACATCACCACAAATGACCTAATCTTTTCCATTGTCTCCAAAAGGGTTACCCTCATTCCAAACAAAGGACTATGTATATCACCCAAACCTTAGAAAGTCGAGATAATAAGTTTAAATGCGTCCATCATCACATCATCCTCATAAGGAGCATTTGGTGCTGCGATCCCGACGATCTCACTACTTTATGTGGAAACCATAAGTGACACACCTCCATCCTGGTGTATCAACAACTTTGGCATAACTAATGCTTCCATTAATGGGTGTATTGCATCCAACATAACCTGTGAAGGAGATCGATCCACCTTAGATAAAATCTTTGTTACTTTCTTGAGAATTTTAAGAAGTGAATCTTTGGATCGAGGAAGTGGTTGTAGCCTCTTCATTGCTGCAATTACTTGTTTCTCCAACTGATTTTCCATTTGAAATGCCTTTTCACTAAGTACCATGGATAAAAGTGAAGGGGATAAGTGTTGGTCACTTATCTAATGCAATCTGAAATTTTTATCTGTATTTAATACCCCTTAGGGTGGGAGGAATCCTCGCTCTAATACCATTGTAATATTTTCAACCAAATCTGATGTAAAAAATCAGATCTATGTGGTTGAGAACTTTTGTCAAACACTTTGACAGTATGCTCAAATACCCTTGCCAAATAGCTCCCACTTACTATAGAAACTTCCTTGAGTTTTTATGATGGACGTGTGATGTCAATTACTTCAATTCCTACCCCTTAACACTTGTTTGTTGATGGATTTTATAAATATTTGTTAGTTGTTGTGTTTTATGGCAGCTAGCTGGTTGAAGTGTTTTGACAAAAGTTTGCATACATTGGTTATAGATTGAATTTTTATGTATTTCTAAATGCTTTATTTGTTTATAACAACAACATACATCATGGAAATATTGAGAATAGCATATAATGAACACCAAAGAAATGCTCAAGAAATTATAACAAAAGTACCTCCAAATCCTTATTTATATAATATATGAGCTGAATGCCAAGGAAATTTATAGATATGATCATAATAATATTGTAGTTTTTATGTAGGCTATAATGGATCAAATACACTAGAAATATGAAACACATATCCTCAACAATATAGATATCAAGTTGGCTACCCCATAAATGTGTAGATCTCACAAGAAGTCACACCAATGGGAGAGATAACTCACCCTGCTATAATAATTTATCCCAACCACTAATAGATCAATTTTATGAAGGGATGGCACTATTTTTTTTTTCCAAAACTCTCCCAAGATGAGTACAAATCGATTCCAAGATATAGATGCTCAATCCAACTCCAGAAATGAAGATCTTGACCTCTAAATACGACCCCTCTAACAATAATTCACCCCTGCAAATTAAATGTGTACCAAGGGAAAATACAAAGGTTTTTCCTTGAATAACACTCCAAGAATCTAATAGAATATGTCCCTCATAGAAGGATTCGTGTAACAATATTGGCTAGAGTAGGATATCCCCACTGGAACCAATCCCTCTAGCTAGAGTGTATCTTTCACCGCTGAAACTAGATCTAGGGTTTTACTCCAAACCCTTAGCCACCAATCTCCTTGAGCTCTCCACAATATCAACTCAAAAACATAATATTCATAATGAGAGAGATGACCCATCATTTCCTTTTATACACCTCTCATGAGAATCACTTAAACTATTAAAGTGACTCTAAGGTTATTTTCTCAATTAATTGAAAAGTCACTTTATAAGATTTTTATTTTAATTAACTAATGCCACCTTTATAGTTTAGCTTTAATAAGCTAGTGACATCAATTAATATCCATATTCTCCCCTTTCTCACTAATTATATTCTATGGGGAGAGTGTATAGGCTAATCCCGTCATCCTCCATGTGATCATGTGGAAAGGGACATTACAATCCTCCCTTCCCAAAATTGATTTTCCTCAAGCAATCACTAACCAAGGCTCTACCGAATGTGGCTCTCACTCCATGTAACATCCCCTACGAGCTTGCCTCCTATCATGAACCTATGTCCCAAGTCTATAGCCGATGGTATGGATCTCCCTGTGGTAATCTCTACTAGTATGATCCCCACCATAAATGTGCACACACTATCTGTGACTAAATGTCTCCCTGAATGAACTACACCATGTGGCCACTTTCCCTGTCTGAATGTCCCCTTATATAACTTTCACTCCATTAATAATTGTTAATCTCTATCTATTGTGTAACGTATACCATCATTCCCAAAATAAAAACTCCATCTGTCATGTTGAAGCAACTCGAGAGCATTGTTTCTCATGCCCCTTAGAACAACCCTTTTTCCTCCTACATCCCTCAACTCCGTCTTCTTTTTCTAGTATTTCTGAGAGATCATCCCTAATGTATTGAGAAACCGTATGCAAAAAATCATCTCTCTATCCTCCAATTACATCACATAAAAATCATCAGTCACCTGGTAGTGTCCCATGGATAATTCTAGGTGACTATCCCTCTACGTGCAAGACAATCTATGTCTACCTATCACCCTCACTCGGAAATCTCCAATGTCAGTTATAGAAAAACTCTTCCTCCTAACCAAACATGAGTCAATTCAATTATGGGTGGACACACCATCAATCAAGATTATGACTCACTGTCCCTATATTACTCCCCTAATCCTGAATGTATGAAAGCTAGATGTTAGCACTAGAAGTCACACCTAGACTGTTGTAGATGTAAGCCTAATACCCATCAGAATTGTGAATAATAATGTTTTCAATGTGTAGTAAATGGGTGTGATACTCAGTTTATGATGTCGACACAAAAACTTCCATGAAATACAAACCAACAAGGAAGGATTTGAATAGTTTGATATCAATGTTTAGAGATATCAATAGGAGATAGAAGAATTGGAAAGAAAAATGAAATACATGTATTAGGTTACATCAAGTACTTTTGAAACACATATATAATAAATTTCATTGAATAAAAACTTCTTAGTAAAAATGAGAGAACACTTTGATCATACTTGCATGAATTACCAACAATAAATCATTTACCGTAGTAAGAAACACACATAATGATGAATCCTTCACCAACAACTAACATCAAAGTGGGATAGAAATAGATGTGACAGTAGGAAATTAAGTTGAGATTTAATTGTTAAAGATTCTTGGGTCTGATACATACATCAGGAAACTCTGTTATAGTTTGAAACTAAATATAAGATCCTCATTGTTTAACCATTTGAATCTCCTCATGGAGTTACAATGCCTCTTAAATAACAAAATATAAAAAAAAAACATGTTTACAATTCACCACCTAACTTCCTCATAGGATTATATGCCTAAGAAAGGCATGGCACTAGGTGTACAACATAAATGTGACCAAAATGCTATTTTCCAGGAAAATGTTGGCACCATTTAAAAACAACTATTAACAACTTGGTGCATGTGGTTTTACTACAGGTAGCTCCTTGAGGCAGGTGGCATTTGATGTGCAACTAATCTCTTAAATTATTATCCGAGCTCCACCTGACACCTGACAATCATTTTCAGCTTCAAAATATTTATAACTCCCATTTCGCAACACTTGTGCTACAGACTGTCCTAAAACAACCAGTTCATAGCACCAGTTAGTCCATCTACTGCAAACTTTCTTGTAGGTGCCTTTTTACCTCCAAAACGATTCCAACCTTTAAAACTTGCACAAGAAGTTGGGAAAAACCTTCTAGAGCCTACGAAAAACTTCTTGAAACATGAAGTAACCTTGGAGAAATCATATGAATATGGTAACCTCAGCTCAAAACCAAAATCATTACTCAAGTTATAAGTATATGAAAAAAGTGAACCATGGAAAAAATGATGCTGATGTAAAAATAGTATCCTTTATTCATCTCTTCCTGGTACTCCTTCTAGTAGCCACTCTAGCCACTCTAGCCAATATATCCAAATTCCTTTTTGCTATCTTCTCTTTGAAGCGTTGCAATTCTACTTTCAATCTTCTGATCTGAGTTTGGCAAGCTCTCTTATGTTTATAAGCATTCTTAAGTTGATTATGAAGGGGTAGAGACCTCTTAGCCAAGTATTTTTCTTTATCAATAGTCTTCTCATATAAATCTAACATATCCTTCAACTTGATTCGAGCCTCTAGATTTTCCTTCTTCAATTTGTCATTTTCAACTCTTGTAACCTTAAGTTGCCTCCTGAATCTTTTGAAAGTAGGATTACTTTCATGAGGAGGAGTGTTGATATCTATAATATCTATGGTATTCTCAGAAGGATGAGATTTATCCTTTTGTTGAGTTGAGGCTTCTTCTATACCCTCTTCCACAACAATATGTTGTTTATTTGCTGATCTGGGGAAAGGCCTTTTAGGTTTTACTATTTTTGCAGCAACATGTGGGGAAAATATAAGTTTTTGACCCTTCATAATCCTTGTTTTACTTGATGATATATCCATGGGTTTAGGTTATTCCATAGGATAAATTTCTCTGTCGGGAGGTTGTGAGGGACCACCTTAAACTTTTTTATCAGTAATCTGAATGGATTTATCACTTCTAGTCATCTTTCTCTTTTTGTTTGAATCTGAGTGCATAGTCTTCCTAGTAGGGGTAGGTGTTTGTGTTTTGGACTGTGGTGTGAGAGAAATATTTGGTTGAAAACCTGATGCAGTTAGGAAAACTTCTCAGTCAGTGTTTGTCTTCTTCAACGCTTCCAGTACTAGCATCTTGATTAAACTAGAGTGAAAAACATTGGTATCCACTTGCTTGGATTTAGCTTGGACCCTATATGACATCTTGCCAATACTCCTAAAAATATAAAAGGGAAGGTTCATGGACTCTTTCCCAGTGAAGTGTAGTAGCAATCTGATATGGTATTGATAAACCATATTAAACCTTCCTTCACACGTGAATTACCTCTGAATGACTCTGAGCATTTTTTCAAAATACTCCAGCATGCGACTTCTTGGCACTCCCTTGGATAGGTTGTCTCCTTGATATGTAGGCTTTAGGAATTCCTTGGAGAAAGAAAAACTCAAAGACATGGATTTAAACCACTTATCACCACAATCAGGTATCTCTATGGCTATAGAAATAGATTGCTCAAAGAATTCAAACTCTAGCACCCCCACCATAGTCTTTTTCCCATTGAAGTTGAGAACAAACTGTTTATCTACCTTAGGTTGTCCTCTTTTCACATTCTCACAAAAATTCAGGCAACCCACCCTCTGGAATGCTTCCTTGAAAAATGGTTTAGAATTCATGAGTTGCATGTCATGTGGTTCATCTATAACAATCTATTCCCCTTTTCGAATCTTCTTACCTTTCCGACTATCCATGATGACTATTTTGAAAACCTCCTTTACCCTCTTATAATAGTTTGTTATCAGATATATAATAAAAATAGGAAGATTAGGGTTTGATAATAGAACTGGCACAACTTAGGGTTTACTTGAATAAAATATGTATGCACATCAATAGTGTGAGGATGAACATGATGCAAGTAGGGGGTGATAAAATAAGAATAAAAATCCAACTTGGATGAGGCTACAGAAAGGAAAAAATGAAGTAACTCTGTGTAAAACAGAGGGTTCAAAACACACTGTTGGGTTCACAACGCGAGTTGGACTAGGTTTTTATGACATGCTTGCAAGACTTCCCACGTTTGACGATGAAAATGATTTTGAAAGGTTAAAACCTCAGACCTAAATGAATATAAGTTGAGGAGGGTTGGATCTTAGCAGAAAACAAATGGTTCACAATGCCAGTTCACAACGCATAGTTTGTAGAATCATAAAACATATAGTGGATAAGGTTATTGTTGCAAGAGGAAACTAAAAACTTATCTTTTTGGTATAATATAAAAAACTTGAAAATTTCCAGGGTTTAGTATACCAATGTTGTGGGATTTAATTGGTGCAAAGAGTTTGCAATGTAGAAACATGTAAGAAGAAGATTATTCCCAAAATATTTGATCAATGAGAATCATACACAAGGATGCTCTCTATTGTTGATTATGAAAAGGGTAGGTTGAATATAGCAACGATGGAGAAAAAACAACTAAAGAAAGTGACAAAGGTGTCTATTGATCTAAATGTAGTGCATCCAATGGATAAAATGGATTTGAATATACAAACTAGATAAATGTTGAATAACGATGTGATGATTATCAATTTGGGAATAAAGAAGATGAAAGTTATAAATGCGAAGCTTAGAAAACAACTTAAAAATGATAAATTGGAAAACATAAGAAAGAAAATAAGAGTCGAGGAATTAGAAGGATGGCTAATGGACCTGGGAGACAATCCAAAGGACACGGAATCTATCCAAACCCTGATGAAAACTAAATAAACAAATATCCAAGCACTAGAAATTAGGCTTAAAATCCCTAGAATTGAACATGTACAGACTGTAGAGTTGTAGGCTATCCAACCATAAAAGGATGAACTCATGAAGAAAATGGTGCAAATGGAAGAAGAGATGGAGTTACAATAAAATCAGATTGAAATTTTAAAGGGAGTATGTGCTTCATCATGTGCAATAACATCAGGAGATGCAACAGATGGATTTTCAAAAGCACTGGAAGACTTGGATCTAAAGGGAGATAAAATTAAAAAATTGAAGAGAACAGTTGCAACACATGATGAGGAAATGAAAGGGAAGGATAAATTATTTCATAATATGAAAAGCTAATATCCAATATGCTTACATAGATCGAACAATTGAAGAACAAATTGTGGAACAAATTTTATTTGGTAGGGGATAGACAAATTATCTAGGATGAAATCATAAGTGAAGTTGCCAAGATATGGGATTATTTGAAGATAATTGATGATGACAGTCTATTAATAGATGAATCATATGAAGTTATAATGAAATCATTTTAGGAATTAGGAACTCAACCACATGTTGCTACCCAAATTATTAAGTTCCTAAATTCCAATTCCACTGAAGAATTAATAAGCAAAGGTGTGAAAGGAAGAACCACAATAGGTATGGAGGATAAAAATATTTTTACAAAAGGAATTTATTACAGACTGTTGAGAAGAAATGGATAATGGTCAAGGAAAACATTGACTCTTTCAAAAACAGATTTGAAAAACTAGTCAAGATGGGGTTACCTTCATCTTTGAATGAAAAAGGCAGGATATTATGAAGCGAAAGTTACAAAAAGAGTTTGTTCATTGCAAGACAAAATGAGAGAAAGTTCGAAGGTATGGATGACAATTTAAGAGGGAAGTCTATTTTGGATCTGCTGAGACGTGATTTCTATCTTCTGTGGGAAATTAAAAATATATTTTCAAATCCTCTTACATATAAGAGATGCACTGAGATAGATAATGTATTCAGAAAAATGAGTTCATTCCAGTATCCATCAAGGGAAACATGGATACTTCTTATCCATCTATTGACAAATGACTTCATGTTTTGCAAAGACTTGTTTTTCATTTTGTTATAACTACTCCATTAAGGTAGAATGTTCATAGGCATATTTCTATACAATTTTTTTTCAAAGAAATGAGAATTTCTACTTCATGAAGTAATGAAAAGATATGACAATAAGAGAGAAGAAATTTGAAAGTTTCATTTTGTTAAATGTAATATGTAGCTATTAAGTTGCTTGCCAACCCATTGAGTCAAATCTGGTTAATGTTGGTTGTACATTTGTTTATTTAATGCATTATCAGTCTGATTGGAGGTGCATTGGACAGTGACTGTATGGTTGTATTTATTTAATTGTTAGATGGGTATTGAAATGTCAATATGGTGTATCTATTGCATGAAAAAGTTTTTGTTCATTGTATCTATTATGTCTTTCTCTCTTTTAACTTTGACATGTGTCCATGCTTGGAAAAACAGTTGGAAAAGAATCTACATAAATGGTGTGATAAAATATCCAATTAGGCCTAAATTCGTTTGGGATGGCGACTGTTGTCAGTATGTGGGATCAACTCACATTAAGAAAATTTTGTCGTGGGAACATGACTTCTTGTCGATCTCTTGTAATCTATTGTGGAGAAAAAAGGATAAGTAACCTAATCAATATTCTAAAACTACATTGTTCTTACTAGAATCCATAAATAGTTCAGAGTATCCTAGTGACAAAAAAAAAAAAAAACTTGAAAATGGATATGAGATAGAAATAAGTTATGAGGTCATAAAAATAGTTCAAACAATTTGAGACCTGGAAACATAGATGTACGTTAGTTTTAATATAGAAAATACCTAGCAAGAAAAGCAATAATTGACATAGCCATATTTATAAACGTAAATTAGACTTATGCATATCAGTAATAGGGACAAAAAATATTTGTTGAACATGTGTCAATATAGAAATCTAGGTCTAATTCCACATGATCTATGTTCGAGTTCATTTAAATAGTGAAAAATAAGATTTTCTGAAAATTCTAATAAGAGTGCAGAAACACAAAATATAAATCTTGTATTCATAAACAAACCTTAGAATAAGAGAAAAATGGTTTTCAAAAATGAACATCTCACTAGTGTTGAATAATAGTACGAAAACCAGTAAAACATGTCGCAAGCAGTGCAATTCTAGGTTCTGAAAACTTAAAACATTAAGGCTTTTACAAGAATGCAGATAACATTTTATCTAGAAACTCCAATCTTGTTTTTCTGTACAAAATTACAATAAATAGGAGAGTACATTCAAAATTATGTAACATGTTCCTTGCTTGGGTGGAATCAATAGGCACAATTATCTGAAATTGATTTGATAAATGATATCAAGGAGAGATATTCTGGGGAAATCCAGTAACACATGTGATGAATTTTCCAGTTGCATTTGTGCCTTCTTTTTCCATAAGGAAGCTCTATGTAACATGGTTTCAATTAACAAGGGATGGGAAATTTCCTTATTTAATATGCATTGATATATTTTCTTATAAATTTCCTCTTGTTTAACTGAGAACTTGGATAAGAAACCGTCAATTGTTTTTGAACATTGTGTTGGACGATTGACAAGTTTTTGAACACTTTTGACTGTCCATAAATTCAAACTGTTTATATTGTTTGTCCTTGAGTCTATCTATTGTTGCACATCTATAAGAAAATTTGATAATGGAACTGATTTTCCAAGAAATTGCACATGGGGAAATTCATATCCTTCAATGATATCTACTACCGAATGCCATATGATTGAGCAATTTTTATTTGTTTCTTCAATGATATTGTGTGAAAACAAACAATTTGCTTCCCAAGAATCAAGTGAATCGTGTATTTGGATATTTTCTTCTTCAAAATTTTTGGTGTATCCTGGTGGTAAAGTGGTGTTGTGTGCTTCCCATAATTTCAAATGATCAAAAATAACATGTAGATCTTTTTTCTTTTTACATTGTGACTAGGACTCAACAAAAAACTGCAAGATTTGTTCATGTTCTTTAATCAGATACAATATTGAATAAAATAATACTTGTGAAGATGATAATTTAGCATTAATCTCTATTGCTTCGTTGCTTAGGGTTTTTGAACTTTCATTCCTTATTTTGGCCTCTTCTACTTGAGCGGTCAAGGTATCTATCTAGATCTCATAGTCTTTGCTAATTTTATCTTTTTTTTTGCAACAAATGAGGCGAGGTCTTTGTCATGTTCAATTTTAATTACATCTATTTTTTTGTCAACTCTGCAATGATATTTTGAGAAAGATTGTTTTCTTTTGTGATGCCCTTGACTTGAGTTTCATGTTTATATTTCCAATTGTGTTCTTGTATCCTTTGTTGTTCGACAAGTTCCCTTAATATGTTCTTCTCTTTCCTTGGTTGGTTAATCTCATAACAAACCATTTATTGGGAGTGGAAAATGCCCAAGGTGTCAACATATTCCTCTGCAAATTATTCATCATCCAAATGTGAAACATTCCATAATTGAGTTACTTCTTATGTGATTTCTTCATGGTGGGTTGTTTTCCTCTTTCTGGACCTTCTCTTTTCTATAGTTTTGGTTTGGTCATTAAAGAAAAAATTGTCTAAATACATAACAATATCTTCTACAGGAGAAATTTCTCCAATATTGAAAGAACTGGTAACCAAGATTCATGGAATTGAGGTTATGGGAGTAATATTGATAGGATCAGTAATGTGAACAAGTGTTGTCTAGGAAAAGTTGATGTTTGTGTTGGTGTTCAACTTTGTGTTTGTCTTAGTCAATTTGTCAGGAGTCTAGTTATTTCCTATGCTTGAGTCTTCTTTCCATGTTACAATATTTTCTTGTGAATATTTGTGAACTTTTGTTTCTATTGAAGAGTCACTAAGACTTGGTTCTGTTTCATTTTTGTCCTCTCCTTCAATTTCCTCAACTTTGACAATTCCCTATTTTCTATTCTTTTCCTTAATAAAATATTTCTTTATATTAAATTGTCATTCAATAAAGTGAAATAAATTAACAGTATTTATTATGGAATCTATTCTTTGTCTTACTTCATGGAAGTTCATTTTCCCTTGAAAACAAGGTCAAAAGGTCCGTGTTCATGAATATATGTTTTTCTTTTCACCATAGCACAATATTTTTTAACAAACTCTGTTGGATCATGTCTCTTAAATTCACGATGTGCCATGTAGGTTTGATCCAGTGACTCAATCTCTTTTTGAGCATGTTTTGGATTTGACAAGGTATAAATACCTAGTGAAATTAGGAAACTAGGCGATTGTTTTTTCGATTTTTTATCCAAAGTGAATGCAACGAGTACAATGACAATCTGGTATGCAATTTATTTTAATGTTAAACTGTCTAGGAAATATCTAGGAAAGGGATGAGGGGACCCTTCACGGGAAAATATCCTAATGTATGAAAATTATTCATCTATAAACTAATCACCTATTTGTTTTATGGCATTGATAACCTCTTGACTAAATCTTGGGGCTGATAGGTTTTTCAAAAGTAGATGCAATGAGACCATGAAAAAATTACAGATATCATAGAAATGATTTTTCCAATTGATTTCCCACATTTTAGAACAATACAAGTGAATTGGTTCCTCAAGACCAACTCCAAGCTTAAAGAGGGAAATGAGTCACTGCATAGATGGAATCTACAAAATAGGCAGACATAAAAATACTTGCATAGTATCTTGGACGAGATTGTTGAGGCTTTTTCACTTCTTGTTTAAGATTGGTAGAAAGTATAAGGGACACCATATAGATGACAAAGCATTATGGAAATTAACATTGGGGATTTCTTTAGTCTAGTAACATGATACATTTTTTCACCTATGACTTTGAAAGAATCAGGGTCAGCCCACCATTCTCTAATCAAATGAGCCATTTTCATTTCTTCCTTTATGAATTCATTGATGAAATTTTCATCAAGCTTAACTGTGGGTTGGATTAACTTATACATATTATTAACATATTTAGGTCTAAAAGAACCAATAACTTGGTGTGATGAGTTAACAACATACATATAAATATATGAGTATGGGAGACTATCCATCATACCATGCCTGGATACACTTTTATGAAGTTGCGATGCTTAATATCGACCAAATCATTGGCATATGACTCATATTCTTCACTAAAATATCCTTATTGGAAGAATTAGTAAATTTCACTCCACTCCATACTGTTTCTCATGCCAATATTGAATGTAGTATCAAAGAAGAATGCCAAATTGAGGATATTTTCAGTGTCGCCTTCATTGTCAATTGGTTGTTTCACTTTTATTTTCCAATTCATTTTTCTCTATGAATTCATGTAAGTAATCAACAAAGTGTAAGTTTTGTTTAAAAGAAACAACTAACAATTCTATATAAAATAAAATAATAGAAAATAGGTTATAATACTAACCCATTAGAACCAAGCTCACAAAAACTTGTCTTAATTAAGACTTATGGATTTAATCAATGAGAATTTCTTAACAGTTTGATCCGCCCCTTAGTGCATTTATGTGCATATTTTATAGGATAAATGCATTAAATCTTGGCACTAATTTATTCATAAATTTTCAATAAATTTCCATTAAGTCATGAAAAAGTTGTAATGGGGGACAAGACAATTATGGCTGTCTTAAATTTTACCTATCCAAAGACAATATATTTATCCATTGAATTTTCTTTTTAAGTGCACCAAAAATTTTGTCCATTGGATCACTGTATGCTTGAATTACAACAATTGATCATAGGGTGTTATTGGGAAATGGGGAAGAATAGCGCATAGTTTGGACACTGGATCAACAAAACAACATAAGATCCCTATTGGTAATGGGTACGAACTCTGGATGGGCTAGTAGTTGGGAGCATTGTTTCGTGTGTAAGATCCATCGCCTTTTCTTTTACAAAACATTTCCAAATATCCGTTGAGAAAAGAAAATTGGACCTCAGAAGAGGGGAGAGTTTAGTTTGTATGAATTTTTTTAGGTGGTCGGTTGTTTGATGGCCGCTATGACCAAATCGTGATGCATGTCCCATGGTCCCAACATGAATGATCACCTTTTTTTTTTAATGAATGACCTAATTGTCCATAGGCGTAGATGATTGATATTTGATATTATTCCCCCAATGGACGGTTAGATGGGATGTCGAGCATCGGGGGTGTTCAAAGTTTAAAGAATTTCGGGGAGAGTCTTGATACGTGATTCCTAGTGGTGATGTTCCGCATGGTGGGGATGCCACGTATTATGACGTGTCATGTGAAGAGCATGCCATGTTAACACCACATGTCACATTATGATGGTGTTACGTGTGATACTTATATCGTATATCTAATAATAGATCCTTGAGATTTTGCTGCCACATGTAGAGTGTGTGACTACCATGTGTCATTCTAGTTGGAAGATTGGGAGGTTTGTGTGTCTTAGTGGATGGTCGATGGTGGTAGTGCCACGTGTCGTAGGTGTCCACTCATACTGGGTCAGGTGTTTTCGGGTTATGAAAAATATGGAAAGGTCAATCATCTGATGGATGACATCCTAATGTTTGGAGATTTTGAGATGATGTTACCCAACCAATGGACAATGTACATGTGACAACACTTGGATGGATCATGTGATCATTTTATGATAACATGTACATCATGTCAATGCACCTAGGAGGTGTAGGTGTCAAGACTTGACTATGCCACATGTCATGGTGATTTGTTAGTTTAAGGGGGCATTTCATGACGTGAAATCAATGCCATGTGTCGATAAAGGTGGAATTTGATGATAGGGCCACTTCTGATTCTAGTTGGATGAACGTGGTAGCCCCATGTGTCTGGGATTTTGTTTATACTAGTTGATTGGGTGTTAATGCTCAAAGGTATAAAATAAGTATAATAGGCTTGTGGGTCAATGTACCGATAGCCAAGTGTTGTGCCGTGGTTAAGAAAAGTGACACTAAAAATATAGGACCATGTGTTCCAAGTTCCATCTCGGTAGGGGATCAGACCTTTTGGACTATTTAAAATGTGGAACATGTCACCATTGTATCAATTGTGGGGGGTATTTGTGTGGTTAAGTAAACCATAGGTGAAGGAGGTCGCAATCCATCGATTTTTGATATGTCATCATAGGTTTAACTCTCGTTGAGTTTTGCATCCCCCCCTATGTTCATTAAACCTCGAACATGCAAGGGGCACCACGATCAAAGGTAGATTGTCGATCTAGATTTCCCTTGATTTGCATCTGTCATCTTTTGTCAAGATTTCCTACAATAGGAGGCATGGGTTTAAGCATATTTCTTAATGCCAAGTCGACTTGCAATTCAACATATGAGGTTGTGTTGGATGCTAACAGTACAATGACATGATGAATCAACACACTGACCTGGATTCATATGGGATGTTGGTCATCGAGTGTTTTGGAAGTTTATAGAACTTTGGGGAAAGTCTCGATATCCAATGCGGGATGGTGACGTTCCCCATAGTGAAGATGCCACCATGATATCGGGGTACCGAAAGATGATAGACCGATACACATAGACCAGATGTTGGGCCACCAATCCACCGACCTTCAAGCACTACTCTTTTGCAATTATTTCCTAGTATGATCTATTGATTGACATAATGTTTAATGTTGGATCATCATCCATCCTACCATGAATATTAAGTGTGTTAGTATTTTTGAATCGACAAATTTATGCTTTAGTCATTGTTTCAAAGTAAAGTCCGATACTGCGGTTCCCCAAAACCCCAATCTATTAGATTGGCCCCTCAATTATAAAATATGTTGAATTTATGCATGTATGAATTTATAGAAACATGGAGGATTCATTTAATTAATATTTTATTTGATATAATTGTATGCTTGGAGTAATAAAGCTACAGGAAAAGTATAACATTGTAAGATGAAACTATATGTGTGTATATAATTAACTAATTTTTATTCTTATCCATATTAAGTCTTTATTATAACTCCTCGTAAATTATGCAAAAACTTGGAGAATTATTTAATTAATATTTTGTTTGATATAGTTATTCGCTGGAGTAATAAAGGTACGGAAAAAGTAGAACATTGTAAGATATGATGAATTGAAACTATATATATATATATAATTTACTAATTTATTCTTATCCATATCAATGCTTCTTATAACCACTTGTGAATTTATGCATTGAGAAGTTTATAGAACACGTGGAGAATTATTTAATTAATATTTAATTTATATATTTATTTGATGGATTAATAAAGGTATAGGAAAATTATACATTGTAAGTTATGATAAATTGAAACTTTACGAATGTTCTTAGGAATTACATGAAGGTTTTTGTTTTTTTTTGGGTCATAAATAAATTGTTGTGATTATATATTATTGTTAACTAAAAGGTAGGAATTAAATTTTTGTATTATGAATACTATAAAGTAGAGGTATGTATTTTGTATACCCGCCCATGTGACATACGTTTATTTGAGTATGGCTTGGTTTAATCCATTTTTCACTGCGTTCATAACTTAATTCGGTTGTGGTGGAATGTTATGTTGCAGGTTATTACATTGACACTAGGTGCCACATTGTGATGGTGGCATGTGTTGTGCAAATATCTGAACATAGATTCGGGGGAGTTTGGTGCCACATGTTGAGTGGTCGGACGACCATGTGTAAAAATAAGAAATATTCTATGAAAACATTGATTTCCATTGCACATATCGTAACATAATGTAAATTTTCCATGAACTTAAAAATTGAATGGTGTGTTGGGAGTTGACTATGTTGGGATATATAAACAGTATCACAACTATTAGGAAGATAGAATAACAAAGATTGCGAAAGATTTGTAATGTTCATCTATGTACCAACAAAATTTTATGGCCCAAATAATCCTTCTTATATAAGAAAATCTAATCTTAGCCTACATAAAACAATGCATGCATTTCATAATCTATGCAGTGGAATTAACATTCATACAAGTAGCAATTCTCTTAGACTCCTGCGCAAGTGAAATTTTCCCAAAACTCATTACAATGGCTGATTACAATAAATTTCAGAAGACTAATAGAAATAACAATGATAATCAATGATCAACCCAGGACAAAACTAATCTTGAATCAACTCAACTCATAGAAAATGAACAACAGTGAACAACAACAACAAAAGAACCTCAATCCATTACATAGTTCATTGCTTTATAGTTCTTCTGTGGGTCTTCTTCATCTTCTTCCATCCGTTGATTAATTTCTTGATTCCATGGATCTACTCTCTTGATTTCTCTCCTTTTGGCGAGTGCACGATCCTTGTATATATTTTTTGTTAGTGATCCAGCTGGCGCACGAGTTGTTCTCCTTGCTGACACGTTGATTGTTATTTTTTTGCTGCTTTCGGTCATCCACTACTATATTCCGCTTCTTTGCAACTGCTTGATACTTCTACAAAACTTGGAACCTCCAAAAAACCCTATTTCGCAAAAACAAAGGGCCCAAGAGGCCCTGACCACAAACTTTGACTTTTCCCAAGTCAACTTTGTGCCTCCTTGCTCTGCTCTTCCTCAAACAGAGGGGCTAACTCTGGCACAATTTTCACAACTTGTTATCTAAAGATATCATATTTCTCAACCATGTATTTCCATTTGCGCAATATAAAGGAAACTCCTGCAATAATTTGCCAAGTCGCAGTAACGTTAGGTTGTGCTTGGTTTGTGTCCAGTAAGGCCTACCACTCAGATTTCATAACATAATAAAACTGTTGCAGTTTAACATAATCCTTTTGAAATACCCAGACATGTGTAATTTCTTTCTTCCTTGTCTTGTGTTTGTGTCCACAATCAACTTTTATTCCCATAGAAACTATTGGATGTGGGAGCATCCAATGATTAACAAATTCTTGTGGATCACTCGTTGGATGTGAACCTTGGATTCCCTTCAAGTAACCCGAACTGCACTGTGACTTCCATAACCTACCATAGACTTGTAGTTGGCCAGGGTTTGATTTAGTTTTAGTTTAACTGGAAGGATGTCCAACATCCTCTTCTCATCCTCCACCTTCCTGGTGTAGTGTACCTAGAACCAGAGCCTTAAATTTCCCATCTTTAGCTGTTGGTATCGACTGGCGAGTTGATACACTTGCACCTTAAGGATGACTCTCAAATGTCCATCTGTCCTTGGGATTTATCCCATGGTATCTGAGAGGAACATTCCTTCTGTTACGTGTTGGTGAACATTTCCTCCTAAAATTTGTATCCAATATAGATGGTTGGCTGCTCCTAGATGGAGTCCTAGGTTAGGAGGGCCATCGTCTGGGACTTTCACCATTGCCATCATCTTACAGGTTGGGTTTTCTTTGTGATTTTTAATTCCTTATAAAGAAACTTGACTGCAGTTAACGATGATGGATGCAGGGTTGAAAGGAATATTCTCACATAGCCTAATCTGCAAAGATCACGGGTTTCCCATGGCTGCGCATGCATGGAACACGATTCTTGGTTTTCCTCGGTGATAATGAATTGTGCAAAAGAGACAAGGCCGTGAGGCCAAATGTCTAATTATACATCAGACAATCCCCAAATATTATCAGAGTGTTAGCATATCCTTCAGTGATATGAAATATATTCCTTTGTACATGTGTTTATCCTTGCCTCGTTTTGCACATGGCTTTGGCTTGAGTGAGAGGACCCCTACATTCTTTGTGAAAGAATGAGCAAAGTTGTTCGGAGGTACATGTGTCGAGACATGACTGTGCCACATGTCATAGTAATTTCTCAGTTTAAGGGGGGAATTCATTACGTGAAATTAGTTCCACATGTCGGTAAAGGTGGCAGTCGATTATAGTGCCACGTGTGATGCCAGGTGGCTAGTTGTGGCAACACCAGGTGTCTACTTTTCCAATTAGGCCACCTAATCTGGGGTTAATGTTCGAAGGTGAAAAATAAGTATAATAGGCCTATGGGAGGGTGTCTCGATAGCCAAGTGTCATACCATGGTTAAGATAAGTGGAAGTATAAACACAGGTCAGTTTGTTCCAGGTCTCATCTCAACAATGGATCAGACCTTTTGGACTATGTGAAATGTGGAACGTGTCACCATTTTATCAATTGTAGGGGGAGATTTTTTTGGTTAGGTTAACGACAGGCGAAGGGGGGAAAAAATAGATCTATTTCAGACAACTCATTGTAGGCTTAACTCTTATTGAGTTTTTCTTCCCCTCATCTCTTCATTAAACCTCAAACATGCAAAGGATGTCATGATCATAGGTAGACCGCCGATCTAGGTTTCCCCCGATCTACATCCCTTGCCTTTTGTTGGGATTTCCTACAAGAGGAGGCATGGGTTTGGGTGCATTTCTTAATGCCAAGTGGACCTACAATTCAATATATGAGGTTCTGATATATGTTGATGGGCCAACAACATGCCGCATCATCACAATGACATGGATTCAGATGGGATGTTGGGCATCAAGAGTTTTGGAAGTTACAGAACATCGTGGAAGGTCCCGATATGTGATGCATAATTGTGACGTGCAATGCAATGGGAATTCCACCATAATAACATGGTATTGGAAGATGATAGGTCGATATAGGTATACCCAATGTCGGGGCACTGGGCTACCGACCTTGAAACAATATTCCTTTGAGATGCTCTGATATATTTATTGACATAACATTTAATGTTGGATCACCTTCCATCCTACCGTGAAGATTAAGTGTACTAGTATTATCAAATTGGCAAGTTTATGTTTTAGTCATCGTTGCAAAGTGAATTCTAGTACCCTGGTCCCCCAAAGCCTCGATCTATCAGATTGATCCCTCAATTATAAAATGTTGAATTTATGCATGGATGAATTTATATAAACGTGGAGGATTTATTTATTTAACCAATATTTTATTTAATATAATTATTTTCTTGGAGTAATAAAGCTACATGAAAGGTGTAACATTATAAGATGAAACTGTATGCGTATATATAATTTACTAATTTTTATTCTTATCCATATTAAGTCTTTATTATAACTCCTGGTAAATTATGCATGAAGGAGTTTACAAAACCTGGAGAATTATTTAATTAACATTTTATTCGATATAATTATTATCTTAAGTAATAAAGGTACAAGAAAAGTATAACATTGTAAGATATGATGAATTGAAACTATATATATATATATAATTTACTAATTTTAATTCTTATCCATTTCAATTTATGCATTAAGGAGTTTATAGAAGACGTGGAGAATTATTTAATTAATATTTTATTTATATATTTATTTTCCGGAGTAATAAAGGTATAGGAAATGTGTACATTGTAAGATATGATAAATTGAAACTTTACGGATGTGCCTTGGAGTTACGTGAAGGTTTTTGTTTTCTTGGGTCATAAAGGAATTATTGTGATTATATACTATTATTAACTAAAATGTAGGAATTAACTTTTTGTATTACCAATACTATAAACAATACTATAAAGTATAGGTTTTTATTATGTATAACCATCGATGTCACATATGTTTATCTAAATATGGTTTGGTTTATTACATTTTTCCATGCTTGCATAGATTAATTTACTTGTGGTGGAATGTTATGTTGTAGGTTCTTACGTTGATGACAGGTGGCACATTGTGATGGTGGAATGATGACAGGTGGCACATTGTGATGGTGGAATGTGTGATGTTGATCTAGGATATCTAAACAAATACCCAGAGGATTTTGCTGCCACATGTTGAGTGGTCATATTATCACGTGTCATGCGACCAACTAGTAGATTGGAAAATTTACCTCTCTTGTCGGGTGGTTAATGATGGTAGTGCCATGTGTCCTAGGTGTCTGTTCATATCGGGTCAGGTGTTGTCTGGCTATGAAAAATATGGAAGGGTTGATCGTTTGATGGTCAATGTATCCATGTACCAAGACTCTAAGATGAAATCACTCAAACAATGGACAATGTACAAGTGATATCACCTGGATTGGCTAGTCCAACATTATGTGCTGACATGTATGTTGGGCCCTTCGTTTTGAGAAATAATTGTGCAAGTTTTGACTAAGCATGAGTTGTGAAAACTCCATCAGAGGCTGGGAGAAAGAGCAACAAAAAGCAGTTGTGGAAGCCAGTGCAATGCCAACAAAGCAACAAACGGTTGCAACAGAACAAGAAGACATGCAAACAAAGAAGGAAGACACAACCCATATATATATATATAGGACCAAACAAAAATGAAAGGGTTGTTCTAAGTTTTGTTGGTATTGTTGTTGTCGTTATTATTGTTTTTTTCCTGTTCATGGGTTCGTCTCTCTCTAATTGGTTCATTAGTTCTTAAGCTAATCAGCTGGGTTGAGTAGAGTCAGGTTGGTTAGAGTCATCTAGATTTTGGGATTAGATGTTGATAATTGTTGTAGGTTGGGGAAAAGACATGTCTAAGTCTGTAATGGATTATAATTACCAACTAGAGGATTAGAGCTCTGTGACATGGGCCTAAGAGCCAAGAGTGTGTATTGAACCCTACTATGTAGTTCTGAGTCTGTAAATAGAGAAAGATCCTAAAGATAATACGAAGCATGACCAAAATTCAAAATATATAGTGTCTTTATGTGCTTACTTATGCATTACAATATTTCCTTTATGGTTTAAGAGTTCTATTTGATGGTTCACTGTTTGTATGCTTTCTCACAACATAAGTGGGTTGGATTTCTACATTTATATGTTCCAGACCTGTTAATGTCTCTTGCTCAAGAATAGGAATGAGTTTTGACTGCTCTATGGATCCTCTTTGGTCTTCTCCCTACCCTTCCCTATCTATCTGTCTCAACAACGCTTCGGGTGAGACTTCTTCTCTTCGAAGGAGATGAAAATGCCAATGCTCTAGACTACATGGTACCTTTTGTTGGTAACCTGAGAAGGACCCCGGTCTGATCAAATTCACGTCTGACAAAATGGTTCCATTGCTGGGATCTGTGTAAAAAGGGAACTTGTAGGGAGAATATTGCCGCCGATCCATAGATCTAGCATTGATTGATGGTGGGAAAGGAGCTGTGACACCTTCATATGGAAAGACACAGAACTAAGGAGAAAATAATTAGAAAACACTCGTGAAATAATCTTTTACTCAGAAATATCGAGCGACTAGTATGAGATTTTCTGAGTTAAATTCCGAGAAGAATTTTTTCACTGGATAAAGAGGCTCCAACAAGCTCTAGAGTTCCAGGGATGGACCAAAAATATTTGTATGTGGGATACCGAAAAGTTAGAAGCACTCCAGAGGCTGGATTGCCCAGTTACCCATGCTATGGATTTCTTGGTTAGTACCATGCTAGAGGGATACATAATCGAATTTGCAGCTAAGAACCACCAGTCTTTTTTGCAGGCAGAGGAAATTTTCAAGACAAGCGCAAGGGGAAGACTGTTGAAAGAAATCCCCCTGTGGATTAAGGTTTTCTTGACAGAGGAAGGGATGTTGATTATGTCCCCGATTGAGATGGCAGCATAAACACCCTTGCTTGGGGTAGGGCGAGACGGGGTGGGAGTCATGGCATGAGAGAGGGGAAGGGTTCTTTGAAAAATGGGGGAGAAACAACAAGAAATGGATTCAAGAGATGAGTGAACCTTGAAGAGAGCCACCGTAGTTGAGAAGTGGTGGTGCGACAAGATCAAGAAAGTCGTAAGATAGTCTGAAAAGTTGAGGAAAAAAGGCGGAGCGAGAGAAGTAGAGGAAAGACAAAAGGAAGAACTACGGAGGATGAGAAGACAAGAATGACTAGCCAATCAAATACTAAATGAGAGAGAAGCGAGGAGAGAAAGAAGTCCCTAGGAAGTGGGATGAGAAGCAGAAAGCGCAGAAGAAAGAGAGGAGGAAGCCAACATGAATCGCAGAGGAGAACGAGAAGATTCAGCCCCGATAATAGGAGAAATTGGGAACTCGACAGAAGAGATTGTCCCAGTGGAAGCTAATGAGACCCCCCAGATCAAAGAAAACCGCCCCAAAGCTAGTGGCACTAGCCCCAAATCACCCGTACCCCAAGTGCATTCTATTCAAGCAGTAAGTCCGATACTACCTTCTCTTGTTAGTTCTGTTCCAATTAAATTAGTTAGTCAGTCACAACTAGGAGTTGCGGGTATAGGGAGGATATTGGGATCCCCCGGTAGATCACAAGCAGGACCGTTAGGGTTCATATTGATACAAACAATAGGAACAACGATGGCCAACCATGTGGGAGGTTCGATTGCCTGATACCCAGAATTTTGGGGTAAAGGAGATGAAGACGTTGAACAACACTGGTTCCTGTGTGAAGCAATCTAGAGATCCAGAGGAACCCCGGATGCAAATAAGTTGGTTGAGTTCCAGACGACCTTGAGAGGTCACACTCTCAAATGGTACATGAAGATCATTGAACCAGGAGTGCCAGGGACGCAAGGTCAAGCATTCACACTTGGCCAGGTATGGACAAGGTTTATATCAGAATTCAAACTACCCCACTTAGAACAACAAGATTTGTCTGAGTTGTGTGGGATCCAGTAGAGGGAAGGTGAATCATCCTGGGAGTACAACCATAAGTTTAAATATGCCATAGGAAGGTTGGCACATCTAATACACGAAGAACATCAAAGGGAGTGGTACATTCAGGGGTTGTTTCCTCTGACTCAGATTCCACTAACGCAACAACGAATAGCCACGTTAACCGACACCTTGAAACAATCAATGAAGATTGAAGCCACGATGGGATACCCCAAGAACCTGAGAGTAACCCAAACCCCCATAGATGCGAATCTAGCACAACTACAAGGGAAGATATCGACACTGAAAGAAAATATTTAGGAGCTGATGATACCCAGACCAGGACGACCACAGGTTTGGTGCACTAGATGTTACATGGAAGGTCACCTAGCGAATGAGTGTTCGATAAGGAGGGGGATGGGACCTCCCCATAATCTGATGGTAACCCCACCAGGACCCATCAGAGGATTTGCACAAGTGTCGACGAATTCATCATTCCACAACCCTACCTCATATCACACTTTCCCAGGAGGCCAAGCAACACCAATATTGAAATATTGTGAAATTTTCCGAATCCACAACCATGGGCCAAGACAATGCCCCATCATGCAAAAATATTCGACAATACCAAACATAGTACACTGCGAGTTCTTCGTATCCACTATGCATACTACTAATCAATGTAGAGCATTGGACACACTTGCAGACAAATTGGACCAAACAACATTCAGGGTGAATGAAAACCCTCAGGGACCAGGAAGAGGTCAAGGAGGTGGACCTGGAGGATATTTTATAGGAGGAAGAATTGGGGGACGAGGACCAAGCAGATATTATAACTGTGATGAACAAGGTCACTTGGCCAGAGACTGTCCTCATCCAAGATGACCATGGTGCTCTCACTGCAGAACCAATGGACATGCAACTGAAGACTATCTAGAGTTAATTTCAAAGTGGGAAGATAGAGTATGACAAATAGGAACTAACCTTATCAGTTCAGATATCAAGAGAATTTTTAAGGGACAATTTCCCAGCCTTAATATCGTTACTCGAGGAGGAGAGAAGATAGGAGTTGATGATGACACTCTACCTCAGATCTAGAAAGAAGCACCTAAGGGAAACATGTATGACCCCCTAAAGAAAAAGTTGTTCTTTAAAGATGCCATAGAAGTATTCCAGAACATCCCTAGTCATGAAATGTAAGAGAACCCCCCCCCCCCCCCCCCNCCCAACTGACTGTTTACCCTAAGATGGCGCAAGTCCCTGCTTCACCCCCTGTACCCAGAAACCCTGTAGACATATCAAGACAGTTTGAGCAACCCCATAATGCAGTTGATCTTTTGTTTCAATTATTCTCTGACATTCTAGGGAATGACCAACTAACAGAAAAGTTGCGCAATGCACTGTACCTAGTCTTAGGGAATGAGGAACCTTCAGAAGCAAGGATAAGGGATAATATTCCTAAGAAGAGTACTCAGAGAGTGCAGCGAAGAAAAGTATGAACCGAGAAATAATTTCGATTGGTCGCCCGGCTAGACGATTTCGAAATTAAGGACGTCATGTTGGAACTAGGGTCAAATGTGAACATTCTGCCTAAGAAGGATTGGGAAGCCTTAGGAAAATCAAGACTAACATATTCTCCAATTCAGTTAATAATGGAAAACCAATATTGTATCTTTCCCATAGGAAGATTGGAGAATGTAGAAATCGATGTAGCAGGAGTAAAAACAATAGTTTACTTTGAAGTCATTAAGATCATGGGAGACAAGGACCCCTACCCTGCGCTACTTGGCATCGATTGGGCCTATGATAATTATGCAGTAATCGATTTAAATAAATATACCATGACTTTTGAAGCTGATGGAATCAAGGTAGTTAAACCTTTGGATCCATATGTAGGACCCAGGTACACAGAACCAACAGACAATAATATGGAGGAAGGATACCTATACCAGTTGTACATTGTAACAATGAGGACAAGAAACTATTACATAAAACCTATCGTTGATGGATAAGTAAGCTGGAGAAGTATATAGTCAGCAGACGAAGATTCATAGCTGGCTTTTGATAGTTGGAAACAAGGGTCGCACGAAATATTCTCAAGAAGATGCACAACTGTCAGAATGACCAGATGGGTTGGAACCAAAGTGAGAGAACATTGAGTATATGATGATACTTCAGATCTAGACAATTTTTTGCAGAATATGGAAGAGAATGTGAGGGAAGATCAAAGAATCCCAGTACTATATGTATCCTTTCAGAACAACCCCGCCAGATGGTGGGCCACTCATAAAGATGTACTCAGAACTTGGGATGAAGTGAATCAAGCTATCAAGTACAGGTTTTGGAATAAAGAGCAACTAACATCATAGATATAGATGGATTTCCAAGTTGCACAACCATTCAACGGAGAATTAGACCCTAGGATACACATTGAACAGTGCGGGACACAGTGGTAGGAAACAAAGATACCCTCTCACTTCTGGGTTCATGTATTTCCCCATTCTCTAGGCCCAACCCTGAAATATTGGTTCATACATAAGGAAACCAGTGACTGGCAGACACTAGCAGCTAAATTTTGCAAAGACTTCTCATTCTCAGGTAAGTACCCCGAACTTGAACCAACCCTGCAAAATATTAAAGAACTTATTTTTACAACCACTAGTAAAGAGAGATCAAATTTTGTAGTAGGTCCCAAGCATACCCAAGAATTTCAGACGAAACTCCACTTACCCTTGCTTGACAAGCCCATATAATGTTATCATATTAGCAAAGATTCAGAAAGCCTAGATGAAATAAAAGGACTGAGAAACTTAGCCATCAAAGAGACAGAGGGGAGAAGAGAAATCCATAACACCATACCGAGCCAGACCGATAGTTCCTACAACCACCCATTGATAATACGTAGACTCAACATAGGGACTGCAGAGCAACCTAAGATAGTTATGGTAGGAGACTACTGGGATGAGAAAACTAGTCAGGAAATACAGAGTTTACTGAGGGAATATGAGGATTTGTTCCCGAAGATTTTTTCATAATTAAAAGGAATCAAAGGAGTCATGGGAGAAATGAATATTGAGTTAAAAACAAGATGCAAGCCTGTGAGACATAGACCATACCGTCTTAACCCAAGAGTAAAAGAGAAATTTAAGAAGGATATTGATAAGATGTTAGAAGTAGGTCTCATTTTTGCAGTAGAAGAAGCAGTGTGGGTCAGTTCAATAGTCATTCAAAGCAAGAAAGACACTGAGGATATCAGAGTCTGTGTAGACTATAGAAGCCTCAACTATCCCTGTGTGCATGACCCTTTCCCAACACCCTTTACTGATGAAGTTCTATAACAAGTTGCGGGAAGGAAGCATACTCATTTACAGATGGTTTTTCAGGATACCATCAAGTCAGGATTGCTGAAGAAGACAAAATAAAGACTACCTTCATTACAAAATGGGGATCTTTTGCATACAACGTAATGCCATTTGGTTTAAAGAATGCCCGTGCATTTTTCTCCAGGATTGTGATAGCAACCTTTAGAGAATTCATTCACACATTTATCAAAGTCTATATGGATGATTGGACAATATATAAATTGCTTAAGGAACATGTAGCACTGCTCAGGCTAATGTTTGACAGATGCAGAGAGTTGAAAATTTCATTAAATCTCAGAAGGTGTATCTTATGTATGCCACATGGAAATCTGTTGGGCCACATAGTTTGCAAAGAAGGAGTATTGGTAGACCCAACCAAATTTTCATTCATTATCAATATGAAACCACCTATGAATGCTAAATAGTTGCACTCCACACTAGGACACACATGTTACTACCCCAGGTTCATTCGAAGATATGCCAACATTACTGCGCCACTGGAAAACCTTCTGAAAAAGGCTGAAACGTTCCAATGGACTCCCCAATGCGATAAAGCATTTGAGACACTCAAGGAGAAACTCAGTACAATACCGATTATGATATTCCCAAACCGGGAGAAAGAATTTCACGTCCATGTAGATGCTTCCAGAATTTCCTTAGGAGCTATCCTAACACAACCGGAAGATGGAGCTATGGATCACCCTATCTATTTTGCGAGTCGAAAGCTGTTGCAAGAAGAACGAAAACACACAACAACATAAAGGGAAGGCTTAGCAATGATTTATGCTTTACAGAAATTTAGACATTATCTAGTAGGATCTCACTTCAAATTCTTCACCGATCACTCCGCACTAAAATACTTAGTTAATAAACCTATGTTGGAAGGAAGAATTTGTAGATGGTTTCTTTTGTTTCATGAATTTTCTTTTGAAGTCATCATCAAGCCGGGGCGATGCAATGTCGGATCCGACCATGTATCCAGGCTAGAGTCAAGAGAAAGTGGAGAAGCAGTGGATGACCAACTCCCATATGCAGACTTGTTCAGGATTGGGGCCATACTAGAATACTTGAAGGACATAGCAATATTTCTCAGTACAGGGGCCTATCCTGACACATATTCCACAACCCAKAAACGCCATATGGTCATCAGAGCAACAAAGTACCAGCTGATCATCAGAAAATTGTATAAACTAGGATTAGACAACATTCTCAGACGATGTGTCATGGATCATGAAAGGTAGGATATGCTCTAGGAATTCCTTAGCGGAATAGCAGGAGGGCACGTAGGAGGAAAGGCCATAGCACAGAAAGTTCTACAGGCAAGACTTTGGTGGGCCACACTATTCAAGGACGCAAAAGTATACGCTAGATCATGTGATGTTTGTCAATGGGTGGGCAAGCTGTCACGACAAGATGAACTACCACTACAACCAGTTAGAGCTCTACAAGCATTTGAGAAATGGGCAGTTGACTTCATTGGCCCAATAAACCCCATAGACAAACATTCAAAGGTCAGGTACATTATCACCACGAATTACTACCTTACCCATTGGGTAGAAGCATCAGTAGTACAAGACTATTCGACAAAAACCACTGACAAATTCATTTTTGAGAATATCATTACCCAGTTTGGATGTCCTAGGATCCTAACCAGCGATCAGGGAGATCACTTCATTAGCAACACTATAGCAACACTTACAACAAAATTTCTGATCCAACATCACAAGAGTAGTCCATACCACCCACAGGCCAACGGAATGGTCGAAGCCTTCAACAAAATCCCAGAAAGAGGACTAACAAAGGTCTGTTGCATAAACCGAGAGGACTGGGATGATAGAGTTCTAGATGTCCTATGGGCCTATAGGACAACTACAAAGAAACTCCACATATATACATGTTTCAATTATTCTATGGGTGGGAGGCAGTTTTTCCTACAGAGTTCATCACTCCAAGCCAGTATATTGCACAAGTCACATGTATTATAGAAGGGGGATCAATAGTGCAGAGACTTGCGGAGCTACAAGAACTCGAGGAAACCGGTTTTCAAGCAGATTTTCATCAGTCCATGGAAAAGGAAAGACAAAAATCTTTGCATGACCGACACATCAAGACCAAGGTATTTACACAAGGGGACAAAGTGTTACTCTATGATAGCTGAGACCAAAAGCATCATGGCAAGCTGCGTATGCACTGGTTGGGACCCTTCATAGTTGCGGAGATCCGACCCTCAAGACCAGTCTGACTCACATAACTGGATGGTGTGCTCCGATCGGGATGGGTGAATGGCGCTTGCCTGAAGACCTACCTGTTTCAAACTTGAGAGAAAAGGACAATCGCTCCAAATCGAAGGAGCTTGTACAATAGATGGATTTGAGTTTTGTTTTCCATATGAAATTTTGTAAGTTTGGTTAATAAAGTCCATATGCGTAGTATTGTGCCATAATACATAGTTCATTGTTTTGTCTAAGTGTTGGTTGATACAGAACTGATGGCCCAACAGTACAAGACCTAACGCATAAGAGACTCCATTAATGAAAATCATTAAAGATGACGAGGACAACCTCTGTAATCGGAGGGGCCATGAATCCAAATCCAATCTGAGTTATAGGCGACGCAAACCCAGTCTAGTCACCACATTTATTGCCATTCTCGTACCTTGCCAGACTCCCGTTAAGCCATTAATGCCACATTAAGCCAATATGCCATCAAAGTCTGCGTCGAGACACCCACTCGTCCTACAGAGAGGTCTCCAATCGGCCACATCCCTATTCCACTCAAATAAGTAAATACCAAGATCGCCAATAGGATTTACCTTGATTAAAACTGTCCTGTCGGAAAAATCACACCTAGATTGCGTCCATACGGTCATGATGAGTAGAAATTAATGCTAAAAGTTACCCAAAAATCCCATTATAACGCCCTCAGAAGTTAGTTGAGAATGTAATATTTCTAAAAATACCATAGCCATTTCCAAACTCAGCAGTGCGAATCAGTTAGGACCATTGGAAAAAGCTGCAGACGTAACCCTAGTTCTTACCTGCCACAAAAGTGTGAATTCTGAGAGCCATAGGAAGACGAAGTGCCATGACTAAAGAAGCAGTACCAGATGAGCCCACTGACCCCTGGGTCAAGATCGTGGGCAATCCCAAAGGGAAGGTAGAGGAAGTTAAGCTTCTCGACCTTGACCTCACAGATTCAGCCTTGTTCCCACAGATGCACACAAATGTATTCTAGGATATAGTTTCATATGGAGTTGGAGGAATGCAGGTAGTAACGAAAGAATATTTCAACAACTTATTTAACTCAACCATCATGAACCTAAGAGACTTACCAGTGTTTGGTACCACAGGCGAGATCACACGCTACACAAAATTCTAATAAGCAGGGTGCATGACAGAAGTCTATGGTTGGATAAGCGGTATCCAATCAATGCTAATGACATCCAACAACTTACTGGATTATCCTCCCAAGGAGAGGATGCGTCGAAGGGATTCCAGGGTCCCAAGAAGCATGGGAAAAAGAAAGGTGAGTTTAGCCTTTACGAGAAATTTAACACAAAGTGAGGAGGACGCACAATAGTAATTGAACCAATACTGCCCAAGACAGTCCAGACTCGCTTCTACATCATAGCCAACAAGGTCATGAGATCTTACTACAAGGGAGAATGTACTCTAGATGCGTTATCATTCACCAACTTCTGCACAAATGGAGCAGTGTTCAACTGGTTTGGTTTCCTGTTGGAGGAACTACTAACAACTTTCGAGGAAGCATAAGAGAAGGGTGGAACCTTCACCTATGGATACCTACTTGTGGAATTTGTAATGAACAAATGGAAGCCACCTGTGGGAATACCACCGACAATACTAGATAAGGGGTGCATGGTGAAGATGTTTGAGCCATGGCAGTCCAAACAAGACTTGGAGAACACAACACCCAACAATGCAACATTTTCCAAATGGTATAATGTTATGATATATGCAATGCAACAAATATGCTTCCCGCAAGAGCTCCTCAACTATAACATGAGGAATATCGCCTTCAACATGAACCGACACAACACATTCGTCTGGTCGAGACAAGTCAACAAGGAACATTTCCACACACAGATGCTTCCGTTTTATTTGGATGAAGAAGCCTTCGATAAGGAAGTCATGTCATGGCTAGGAGTCAAACGTGGCCAGCGTAAATCAGGAATGCATTAAATGTTTCCTGCAGAGCTGCTAAAGAAGAAAGACAATGCACCAGGCGAGGGACCGAGTTCAGACCCCAAGCAGAAGAAGCCAGATGCCCCGACACAAAAAGACTTCGAGGAGGAAGAAGAGATACCGTAGTTGGAGCGAAGAAAAAGACCACCCCCCTGATAGCTACTAGACGATGTTGTGCTGTCAGGTGTGCATGTTAACCATATCTTGGGCATTGTGCTTGGTACCAAACCATTAGTGAAGAGGCCCAGAACTGGGGTCTCACCAAACAAACCCCTGAATCCACAACCCTTTGCATCTGCCACTCCCCGAACCCATGCCATGACCAAAGCCACCACTATTATTGATATTCAAGATGACCCAGAGCTTGAAACACTTCCGTCCACAATCATTGTTGAGCACCCTCCACCACCACTCCAATTACCAAGCCTCATCACTACCGGTCCGCATCAGACCACGACCTCAGAATCAATGCAGCTTGACCTGCCAAAGATAGTGGAGTGACGACCCCCACAAATAGCCAGAGAATTACCCAAACCAACATAAAAAATTTCTCATCCCGACACCAAATCCCTTGAGCCGAGCACGACGTTGGATGATCTGAATCCAGATTCCCAGGAACAACAACTCAAAGCTTCAACATAGGAAGAAGACACCTGAGCTAGAGAGGAGTTGGAAACTAATAGAAACTAGCAAACCACCTCACCAACCAAGGGTGAGGGTGCCCAAGAAATCATGATACATCAAGAAGAAGGATCGTAAGAACCGCAGATACCAGATGCGCAAAAAGCACCAGAAGTGGAAACTGAGCAGGATATGACAACCATGCAAGAACAAATGGAGAAGGTTCTCTAGAACCCTAAGAAATGTGCAGAATTGATGCAAGTCTGCATAGCCAGAACAAAGGTTCTGACTCTTTTTCCAGTAGAGCTAAGGTTGAGAATTGCACCAGTGCCACCAATAGAGGAAGAGGTAGAAAATCGCTCAGACCATTCAACAGGTAGTGGACTCCCACTACATATGCGAGTACCCACCAATGTCGCTCCCTCATCTACTGACCTAGTACAATGGCCAACGCCACACTTATTTGGCTTAATCAGGGCATCCATGGATCCATTGGAGCAGAGGCTCCAGGAGGCTAAGAGATCCGTCGAGATTGTAAGGAAAGAAAAATTCATGGAACACACATACAGAATGCATGAAGCACATGAAAAACTCCAAGTCCATCACAAAGTGGAAAAAGTACAGGAAAAACTTGCTGAGGCTTGGTCGGAGATTCAAAAGATTGCACCTGAACTACCTGAGGCCAGTGACGTAAGCGGGCCAGAGAAACAGGTTGAGATGTTACAAGAAGCATGGACACAACTCGCCAATTGCACTAACCTGGTCCAAGCGAAGCTACAACAGGTCCAACAGGAAGTGAACAACAGCTCCATTAACTCCAGGAACAAATGCAAAATATAATTTGCAAGGAAACAATGCCCGAGCAACATTGCACAAGCACACAATGGACTGAACCAAAATCTTCATAGAAGTCAGTGACTGGATGGGAATCATCGCTCGATGAAATCAAGTCCTAAAGGAGGTCCAAAGAAAGATCTAGGTGCTGAATGAAGAAGTTGCGGTCATAATGGACCCCATGGAGCAACAAAAGAAGTTTGACCAAATTCAGCAAGTCGACAATGAACTAAACACACTCTATGGGCCACAGTCCGTAGCCAAGAAAGAGCTGCATGATTTTTGACTGGTAATTCAAACCACCTATATGAAAATGCATCAGGTCAACGCAATAGCCGATTCTGAGTGGAAATCATTGGCTGTAGCCAAGCCAAAGGAGTACAACAAAGAGATGACCCAACAGTTCCTTGTAGAAGCAACACTCCTCGCCCAGAAATGGTAGGACAAAGTTGAAATATTTCACAGAGTAAGGCACCGAGCATTAGACTTAGTACCAGAATTGGGCCCTTCGTTTGAGGAGATAAAGGAATAAAGAGCACAAACAGAAGAGCCCAAAGAAGAAGAAAATACGGACAAGGGAAAACAATAGATGCTTCCAGAGGATGTAAAAGAACCAAGAGTTTGACTCGAGGAAAAGTCAAGGAATGTGGTCGGAGCCTGTTGGGCCCTTTGTTTTGAGAAAGAATTGGACAAGTTTTGACTAAGCACGAGTTGTGCAAACTCTATCAGAGGCTAGGAGAAAGTGCAATAGAAATCAGTTGTGGAAGCCGACACAACGCCAACAAAGAAACAAACTATCGCAATAGAACAAGAAGGCATGCAAACAGAGGAGGAAGACACAACCCATATATATATATATATATATATATATATATATATATATAGAACCGAACACAAATGAAAGGGTTGTTCTGAGTTTTTTTGGTATTGTTGTTGTTGTTATTATTGTTGTTTTCCTGTTCATGGGTTTGTCGCTCTGTAATTAGTTCATTAGTTCTTGAGTTAATCAGTTGGGTTGAGTAGAGTCAGGTTGGTCAGAGTCACCCAGATTTTGGGATTAGCTGTTGATAATTGTTGTAGGTTGGGGAAAAGACACATCTAAGTCTGTAATGGATGAGAATTACCAATTAGAGGATTAGAGCTCTGTGACATGGGCCTAAGAGCCAAGAGTCTGTATTGCACCCTACTATGTAGTTATAAGTCTGTAATCAGAGAAAGATCCTAAAGATAATATGAAGCAGGACCGAAATTCAAAATATATAGTATCTTTATGTGCTTACTTATGCATTACAGTATTTCCTTTATGGTTTAAGAGTTCTATTTGATGGCTCACTGTTTGAATGCTTGCTCACAACGTAAGTGGGTTGGATTTCTGACTGCTCTATGGATCCTCTTTGGTCTTCTCCCTACCCTTCCCTATCTATCTGTCTTAGCAGTGCTTCGGGTGAGACTTCTTCTCTTTGGAGGAGATCAAAATTCTAGCTCTCTAGACTACACTATACCTTTTGTTGGTAACTTGAGAAGGACCCTGGTCTGATCAAACTCACATCCAACACTGTACACCACGTCAATGCAGGTTGTACAACTATTCCATTGAAACAAATGTCCATGGGAATGTTTCTTTGCATTATTTTCTTATGAAAGTGACAATTTTTCCTTGATGAGAGAATGAAAATATGGCATTGACACAAACATGTAGCATTGTTTCATGTTCCTAACTGCTGATCAGAACACACCCAACAACATTTTGAAATAAATACATTGTTCCAACTTACAATAGAAATAAAACTGCAAAAAAATATTCTATTTGGACATACTGTCAAAAAATATTTGACAAGATAACAAGTGGTAAACATAAATATTTGTTAACTGCTAAGCATAGTAACTGCAAGATACACCCAATACAAACAAGAATGACTTAGAAACAACAAATACATTATTTCAGTTTGAGTACGGATAAACTTGCAATGAAAGTATCTACATGGGAGTATTGTCAAAAAAATATTTAATGACAAGTGTTACACACATTTTCTTTCTGTTGAGCAAAGCAAATCCAATACAGGTACAATCGAAACCAAAATGACCCCCTAGTAGAAACTATTTAAAATAACGCTTGTTTTTTTTGTAGTTTACAATTGTCGATCAAGGTAATGTGCATATATGATTTGTTTCCTTTGAACGCATTATAGGGAAACTTTTTAAAGTGAAATGTAAGCTAGAACCAATTTACAACAGTATATGATGCCAAAGACAATGTAAAATAGTCCAATTGAAATTGTGTCTTGTACCTTTCTTTCTCTTCAACTAACTTGTTTGTTGTTACTATTTTCTATCGATATGATATGGAATATAACATTGTCCTCATTTAATGTAAACTTACCATGTACTTGGAAGTCATGTAACATATACACAGTAGTTGTTTTATTTCGAAAGACATTCTTCATATGCCAATTGTGTTAGGGTAGGAAGCACATCTTGCAATATTGGAGTTGTAATTGTACATTCCAAAATGCTCTTGTATATTGTTCAGATGACAGCATTGAGACAATGTTTATATTCATCATATAATTTTTCACTACACAGTCAATTGTCCTACCATCTATTAATGCACCAAAAAAAGAAAAAAAATTACACTTGACATACACAAGTTCAAAGGGAGTCGAATATGCAATTGATGCTTCCAATGCACCTTCAACCTATGTACATGACATAATAGTTAATATAGTTGTCAATACAATTTGTATTTGTAAAGATAATTTTGTATAGGAAGTTCATAGATGTTAGTGTTTATGTATGCTTACAATAGTCCTGGAGCATGTTATTTTTTTTCAGATCATGTACTATGATTGTTCTCAACTCTGTTATAAATGTTGATTGTGTTGTACAAAAGGCATTTTCTTTGACATCTCTCTTTTTGGTTATATTTTTGAAAATAATAAGAGAAAATTCCCCTCTTTGCAATCATTGTTCCATTGAAGAAAAGAAGGGTGTATATGTGTCGAAAAATTGAAGCTGTAACAAAGAACATTATAACAATTATTGAATATGACTGGGTACATTTTATGATGTGAAAATAAGAAAAAAAAAAAGGATATAGAACTTGTATCGTTGCCTTGTCATCATCCAAGTCACCATCATTTATATGGATAATGTATTGTAATTCAACCTTTTTTTAGTATGTTATGGCAACACCAATGGATCCAATTGGATACATGGCTTTATTTTCAACAAATTGTTTGGACTGAAATTGTATTTAGCAAAACATGCCAGTAGTGTTTCCATAATAGTTGAGTCATGTAACAAGATAATACAATCACAATCACCATGATCGTATATATATTTTGGTAGTATTTTAAAATATGTGATGGATATTCCATTGCTAGGAATGATTTTCCCCTCATGTCTCTAAACAAGGTGTGTAGGTACAATGAGTGTCACTTTCATCGGTCCCTTATTGTCAGTGATATAATCACGTAGTATGTGGCGTGCCCTATTTTCTTTGTCCAAGTATGTTCTATATGTGACCATTATGTATCCAATGAATATATTCCTCGTTCGCCAGATATTCAGGTCTTCTACTGATACTGTACTTGGTGTTGTTTTTCTAGGCCCGTTGCCAATGTTTCAACAAAAGAATTGATATGAAGGACAATTTCATTACATTTTTTTTGCATTTTTCATGAATTGGTGTCACAATTTGAATGAACTGAATTCTTCAAAGTTTAATAGGCACACCTATTATCCTCTACATGTTTCATTATGTTGTTCTCTTTGTCTGTGCATCCCAATATTTAATGTGAACTGAAAACAATGGAATTATATAATACAAGGAAATTTATCATGGCATAGGAGAATATGTAATTGTAAATATCTATTTTCTAAATGCAACATGAACATAATCTATGAATATTTACACATATGCTTTTGGTTGTTTTGATGTTTTTGACGATTGAATGCCAACATTTCCTTCACTTGTCCAACTTTTTTTTTTCCTGACAAAAAAAATTTGTAGGACAACTATGTAAAGAAACAAACATGTACAACATATTGTATGTTGCTCTCACATTTTTTGATATCGACATTTTTGTTTGCAGATAAAAACATAGAAGACATATAACATATCGGCATACCAAGGGTTCCATAATAATTATTGCAATACCTAGTGGAAACCTATTATTGGGTTTTTTCGTGTGTTGTAATTAAAATCTATTTCTCCTCTTCAGTTATTGTAATTGTTGCATTGCTAACAATAAATAGATTCCAATGGGCATCAAAGTAAGGTATTATATGGGAACAACATGAAATATCGTGGTATCCGACAAGAAGTGAAGGAAATACAGTAAAATACAAAGGTAAAAGCATGTACATTTTTAGTTCCTGTTCCATGGTTGTGTTTGTACAAAGTTTCCTTTTACATGAATCTATTGGAAACCAAAGTTTGTTTAGAAATTGAATGATACCATGTATTTGACCACAATGCAAAATTTGTCCAATATACAAAAGGGAATCCAGAAACATGGTTAGTGGACATGTGTTGTATCTTTTCTGTATTGATTACTTACTTATGGAATATATAGAGTTATCTGATCCATTGGAAAGAGAAAATGAATTTGTATATATGTAAAAAAGATATGGAACTATGCTTTGACAAATTGGAATATGTAATTGTGTAGTTTGTTTTATAGATATTTCATATTTTAGGTAAAAGAAAAATTGTATAATGGTCAGTGCAATATGCATCTAAGAAAAATACTTTTGATTGTACCTTGGGAACATTTGACCATATATGATCAATAAGTATTTTTTGTGCATGATTTTCCTTCTGCAACAGGAATTGGAGATTGTAACTAGACATGTAGTTCTCTAATTTTCTTGTTTTCTCATTGATTTGTAGCATGTCAATGTTGAATTCCCCTAGAATGATAATGATTTCATTCAAATGTAGATGGTGTAGGGTTGTTACAATAGTGTTCAGTATGTTGGTCAAAGTTGCATGTGGTGTAGCATTGATATTTAGTATTGCAATTTGTGATCCATGAACTATTTCCTTTGTTAGCAATGCATAAACATTTTGTTCTTCAAAATGCATACGTCCCAAAATTGGTATATGCTTTTTCACTAGTATCATGACTCCATGATCAATGCAATTTGACATGCAATTCAATTTTTGAAATTGTTTGTTTTCCATACACATTGTCATATAGGTTTCTTGCAAACACAAAATATCAGATTGCATTATGTCATAATCATTGACTATATCATCAATATGTGCATTTAGGCTGCCGTTGTTTAGTGAGAGAATTGAAATGCCCGATTATGACTGTATTGATTGAGAATCATACTCCAGAGTCCATTTTCCACTACTATGAAGGCATTTCATCTCAATGTAAAATTTTTTATTCACCCTAAAGTTCTCATGAGTGAGAGTATTTAGAAAATACAATGAGCCCATGTTTCTCACATGGGATAAAGTTGTGTACACCAAACCATGTTTTTCGTATTCCACTAGGGTCAAATGCAACACTATCAAGAGTCAAACCTTGTGACCTGTGTAATGTACTTGCACATGCAAGTTGGATTGGAAATGTTTTTAAGATCTTCACCTGACTTGTCTTTTTTTATCATCGGTATTGGTTTTGGAATGTGTAATACATGTGTCCAATTACGTAGAGTGTCTAAGTTGTAAAGGTAACCTAACTTGTTTTCTTATCGATGTCCAATAAGTGGATCATCGAACCCGATCCATAGAACGTCAATGATATCTATTTTTGAATATGATTTGACCACTCCATCTGCACCATTGATCAAACCATCTTGTGAATCATAATTGCAAGCATATATTTCAACTAGCATGTCAAATTTGAGCACAAGTAGCGAAGGCAGAGTAACTGTGTGTTGATGGCATGGCATATCTATGTGGTTATCTTCTTCCACATTGATTGCACTGATCATGATTTCATAACTAGGTGCAAGTGAGAGAATGTTCTTGTTATGAATTGAAACATGCTTGTTTCTGTACAATAGATAAGGAAATGTTGGCTCTTTTGGTGCAGGGAGAACACAATGTGCATTGATATATAGAAATTCATCAGTTGTCTGGTTAGTTTTTTTCATTTTGTTCAAAATTGATATGAATTTTTCATCTCTTTGGTGCATTGTAGTTCGTACTTCATAGCATCTTATATTGTGTTCCCAAAATTTGTATGTCAATGGTTGTAGTTTTACTGTAGGATGCTAAAAAAATAGACAATCATGCATCGATTGTGCCTGGTACATATCACCACAGAACATCATGTCAATGTTTCCAAAGTAATGAGTTTACATATGTTTTATCTTCCTAAGTTGATTGTCGATGACATACATGAATCAACTTCCAATCAAGGAGGCTTCATTAATGAAGATAAATTGTATTTCATCGTAAAGCTTCAAATAATTTTTCTAACATTTATTTTCTAAGTTGAAGGAATTGGGACTTGTTAAAAGGCATTAGCAATGCAGAATGAATTGTTGTCTCACCTGCATTGTATGCAACTTTACCTATATACACAACCATTATCCCCTTTGGTTTCAAAGTATCACTTATATTACATTCATCATAGATTCTTATAAGCATTTGGAATAACAATTTTGTTGTGAATGATTTTCTTGTTCCTTCTTTCGCTCTAAGAAACAAGTGAACGAGTGTGTGTATGTCCCTACATTTTTTCAAGCAAATGTCCTTGACAATTTCTTGTTGTTCTTTGTTTAGAAATCTCTTGATTCTGTAATGTTCTTTTTTCTCAAGGAGAAATGGATGTTTTGTGACATGAAACCCAAGATTGATACTTTTTTCCATATTAAATTTTTGAGGGAACTTAAGATATGCTTGTAAGTCATAATGTTCATAGGCAGGTTTAGTTGTTTTAAGCTCAACACATGTACCATCATTGTTTTCAAGACTATCAAGTTTCTCAAGTATAGTTTCTAAATCACCCCATGCTAGGTTGATGTTGTATGTAAAATTATCCTCATTGATTTGTATTGCACTTTGATAGAAAGCATATCCATCTTCCCATGTAGCAAAGATGTCTTTTAATGTGTCTTCATTTTGTTAAAATGGAATATATAGAAAAATATTCTCATGACAGAAGTTCTCATAGTCAATGTGTTTATTTTATTTGACAAACCATATTGTGTTCGTGTTTTTCCTTTTTGATATGTGTTAACCATTCTTCTTGTAATTAGATACAAATTCTGTAAGGAAGATATGTATGAGAGAAGATGGATGCTCAATGTAGTAATCAATAATGGAGTGACACATCATGTCCTCCAAATTATCATGTTATTGTTTTAGTAGGAATGATTTCTTAAGCATAAACATGTGTTCACTAGGTAGATACGTGTTTCTGAAGATACACTGCCTTGAGCTCAAATTCAATGGGAGGGAAAGAGAAATATAAATGACCTATTGAGTTAACATTTGTTGAAGATTAAGCAATGTATTTACAACTGTTCATAGCATTTTCATGGCATCAATTTGACTTGTTTCATGTTCTATGCATATTTTATTAAATGTACTTGTCATAGATTCATCAAGTTTTGTCATGTACGAGGAACAATACAATGTCATAGCATATGCATTGAGCACATACTGTGCATTTGTATTCGCATTCCACATACTTGGCATGTTCTTGGAGAAGATATTGTTCCACATATGTGACACTTTTAATTTTAGGAAGACTGTTAGTTGCTTTAGTGTAGATTGTAGTAGTTGTATGTACTCATCTTTTGTTATGCTCATCTATATAAAAAAGTCCTCAAAGTTCATCAACTTTGCATAATCCATTTTTTCTAGAAATATGAATAGGGATATTGATTTCTCAACAATAACATCATTGACTAAACTAAGTGGTTCAATGACTTTCGTGGTTTTCATTGGTAGCATAGGGAAGTTGTATCTACAATGAGGATTTTATTTCTTACAACTCTTTGTATGATAGTGCCTATGAACTTTGGTCAGTTCTTGATCCAAATGATCTATGTCATAGCTAATGTAATGGTCCAAAACGTTTTCTATTTTCATGTTATTTTCCTTTCTGTATATTATAGCATTTTCTATCCACATGAGTCCCTGTTCATATTCATTTTTCCTTTTCTGGAACTCTGTCAGAAAGTAATAGTATAAATTTTTTCTAAAGAACATGTCATCATGAAATATCATTTTCTTCAAGGTGTTCATTTTATGTCTATAGTAACATGTACTTGTCATCGGGTCTTTCCTTATGAGGTAGTCAACATTAGTGACTTCCAATTTATTAGTTTTATTTTTCTTCATGTTTCTGTGTAATTCGTTTAGTGTACTCACTAATGGATTCCATTGATGTTTTGCATTTGTAAATGTGACAAAAATGGTTGGGGGTCCCAATTTCCAGATCATTGCAAATGATGTCTTCTTGATTTGTTGCAAATGATCAGGAGAGATCTAAATTTTCTTGAAATCTATGTATCCAATATCATATTTCAATAGTTTTTCTAGGGTTTCTTTGTATTTGACTTCTTTCGCTAATATCTTCCTTCCACACAACTAATATTTTCTTATTTCCACCCAGAAGAAAGAAATCACATTTGCAATTATCATTTGCATTGTCTTGAAAATGAGATTTGTTATGTGACATGAGAAATCACTGTTTGCTTCTAAAAATTCCAATTCCACTATTTTTTGATAGCTAAAACATTTTGTAATGTCATCATCACACATGTCTCCATAGAAACGTTTTGGGAATTTCATTTCCTCTACATATCTGTCCTTGAAAATTCTTAGAGGACGCTGGCCTTCGGCAGGTGAAAGCTCCACGATGTTATCATGCAAGTCACAGATCCGTTGCAACTCAATCATTCCATGCATCAAAGTCTCGGTGGGGTTTTCATTGTTTGATTCATCATCTGTATCACTTTCAGTATTAGTCTATACATTTTACATGGTGTTGGATTTTCCTTCTTGAAGAACATGATTCCAATCCTCATTTATACAGATGTTTTAATCCATATATAGGTTTATAAATATTAATTGTTTCAATTCTTTCATGACAATATTGACATGCACTCTACTTGTCTGGTATGCATTTTTGTATTGCAAATGTCGTTTCAAGGAAAAAATTGTTGTCAAAGTTTCGTTCATGGATTGTGGCAATGATTTTTTCACAACATCCATATGGATGGGTGCATTGATAATTGATCATGTTAAGTCCATTTGGGACTGTTTATAATCCCATGGTCTAATATGCGCTAATGAAATTATCAACGACATAAGTATTTCTTCAAGTTCTGAAAGTGTACTTACATATGATAATGGTCTGTTATGTCTTGTTTGGTCTAGCATTGGAAATTGAGGAATTTTTCCATTTTGGAGTGACCTCTTTCATGAAACACATATTTTCTACTAGTGAATATTTTTTGATTAAATGTCAAGATCATATATTCTCTTTCCAATTCCTCAATAAAAAATCTAATGTTTCTTTCAAAATGTAGTTCCTCACAAATTGCACATGTCATCCTAGGTGTGTCTTTAATTTGTTCCATCTAGACTTCCTTTGCATTTTTATTTTGTACATGGCAATGCCCAATGTGTATCTATTGTTTTCATTTCTTGACATTGCAAATAATTTTCTTTGATCTATGGAACCTTATGTTTGGTCTCCAATGACAATGCTGGCCTACGCTGGAAATGTATTTTTTTTTTCTTTCATGTATGTGCCTTTTCAGTTGATGGTAACTGAAGTTATTCCCATGGGATGGAAATGGATCTTTCTGGTGACACTAGATCTGCAGGCTGGAACCACTATTTTTTCAAGCATTATCTTTTCACATTGTGCATGGTGCACACATTGTCCTTCTGCATTGGCCATGTGTTTCTTGTCTTCAACAAAAAACATGTCAATGCAATTGTGTTTTGCATGTATGATTTTTTCAACTGATGGTATGCAAGTCTAGGATTCTTAGCAATACTTTCAAATTCTCCGAGATGAGATACCTTGAAGGCATCATTGTTACTTATTGATATTGTTTTTCTTGTCCTATCCTTACTACATGCATGTCAATCTTGTTTGAGTACATCAACTGGAAACATAATTCAATTGTTATTATGTCTTGGCTTAAGTGTTCCTGTAATTCTATGGTAGTTGCCTGCATCCACTACGTCCACATTTACTACTGGTATAGCAGTATTAACCCCCTAATCACTGAGACATCATATCCTAGAGGTCAACTATCCAATTTGGTCATCTTTCATCATCTTCCCATTGAGTTTCTAGCTTAATCTCCCTTCGGTCTCCCTTGTCATTTCTCAAGACCATGACCAAAGGGGTTGGTATCTCTTTCATGACATCCAAGTCGTGACTGGGTCACTCTGTCTATGTACTTAGGTCGCGACTGAGCCTAGAAGCTCCCTTTTTTAGATTCGATTGTGATGGATGAGAACTCTCTCTGATTAATCAGGGTTTAGTCTCGAGAAGGTTCTAGTATAAGCCTGAAGATATTATCCCATTAAACATATGGCCTTATCTCTAAATCCCTATAAGAACCAATCCACTTCCATGGGAAGGGGGACAAAATAACTAGCAAAGTTACTCTGGAGTTTTGATGGTGAGGCATGGGAAAGGATCTTAGAAGAAATATGTCTCTTCAGTTTACACCTGTAAGTTTTAATATTGATTATTTGATTAATGGAAGATATGTTAGATGTTTCCCTCTAGACGAATTCTTATGTGAGTTTGTAATTTTTTTGATAGAGAATTGATACATTTGTAGATCATGACATATTATCAAGCTTAGAAGCATCCTTTGTTCATATCTCTATTTCTGTCTTACGTATAGGAAGAGCCTAAGGGAGATCGGCTCCTACAGGGTACAAAATCCCTACAACAAAATGGCGACCATACTAGGGAGATTGCCTCTCATATTACTTTCTTCCTTCTTTATATCCTTTATTTCTAATATTGTTACCCATTAAAATGCCCTGATCTAATTTCCATACTTGGTTATGACCTTTCTCGAGTTTAGTTGAAGAAACCAATATCTTGGATCTGATAGATCTCATCCCAAATCTGATTTTTTTTCTTTGTCTTGGTTTTTTGAGTTGGTCGTGACTTTCGTGTTCACACAGAGTGACCAAATCCTTCTCGATCATGGTTTGTCACCTTTGTAGAAGAGACCATCCCTGCTCCCAAGCCTATTATTCAAGACCATACTCTTTAGTCACACTGTGCCTCTCTTTGGGTTGCGACCCGGTTGCACTGTCTCCCTCTACAGGGGGTGACTGAACCCCTAATCTTTTCTTTTTGAAGAAGTTATCCTTCCAAAAATGCAGCTAGACCATTTTAGGATGTTTTCCTTCAACACTCCATATTTGTATGAATATTGCCTCTTTGAATTTGTGTCAACTTGTTTGGAATTTATGCAATTATCTTCTTTTGGTAACCATCTCATGTGATTTATAGGTACAAACAAGATCACCTAATCTAATACCTCTTGTCCCGTAGAAGATTGTTTATACTTACTTGAGAATATTTTTTCTTTTGCAAAGTCTGCCATTTTTTTATATAAGTCTTTCTTTCTTTAGGTTGAATGTTTTCGGTTTCCCAAATCATTTGAAAAAATAAATAAATAAATAAATGAAACAAAAATAGTTCATTTAGAGTGCTTTAAAACATCATTGAAACAATTTGTGCTTGGTCGGGAATCTCATAAATCATTTTGTGAGTTTGGTTTAAAAATTTTCCTTTATCAAAGTTGCAAGAATACGTAGAAAATTGTATGCAATATGGTGTTCTCTTTTATAAAAAGAAAAAATCAAGATACTATTCTCCCTCTCGTAAATAAGATTCATTGAAAAGAAAATTGTTCAAATTTCATCCCTTTGCATTCTTTTGGATTTGAGTTTCTTCACATCATAAGTTTCACTTCCACACAACCTTTTTGACTAAAGAAAAACCTTAAAATCGAACACGTGATAATTAAATTAACTAGACATTTTCTCTTTTAAAGAACACCAACAATAGTCTAGGCATAGGGTCTCTGGACAAAAATAAGTGAGTAAATTGTCCAAGATCACAAAAACAAACCATAGAATATTAAAGAGCACTTAAACCAAACTTTCATATAGGCATAGATGGGACCCCCCTCTCACACAGGGGTTACACATGAGGTCATGTGCGGTTGGGAAATAGAGATTACCCCTCTGAGGCTTAACCAAACATGGTGGAACGATAGTATATTGGGGATTCTTCTTGAGAATTGGTTGCTTCCATTTGGTCTCGGAACTTTGTGAGCCTCGAATCCGTTTGAGGTCCATTGAAGATTTTTTCGGTCCTCTTTTTTTTAGTCCTCTTGAGGAATTCTAGACTTGATATCCTTCCCATACAGTCGGACCTGACTGTCGACTGTACCCACTCGGAGGCTGACTGCGAGTTGGTGACCTTAGTCACCATAATATTTAGGGATATTATACAAGGTGATGACAAAGGGGAGTCTTCATTGTACTTGGATAAGATAATGGTTAAAGTCACTCAAGCTCGGAGGGTGACCCAGATAGACTGTAGGGAAGCTTGCACCAAGGTGTAAGTCTATTAAGTAGGCCACCAATGTAACTAATCCACCCACTTATCCCCCACATGTTCTCACATGTCCCCACAATGTTGGATTTCATCACCAACTAGTGAGCCCATGGTGAGAAGCTTTGGCGTGTTTGTCTAATTTATAAATCCTTTTTTAGTGTGTGCTGCTTTTATTTTTCTTAGTAGGCTATAGGAATGTCATTGTTATATCTCATCCTGACCAATCAAAATGTGCGTTGATCTCAGAGGATTCTAGGTTTTCCTTTGCTACATTACGAACTTTTACCTCCCAACTCACCTAAAGATCATATTCGATAGGAAAACCACTACGATGCTGAAAGTGTTTTTACCTCCTCGCTTGAACAACCAAATGAGATAACTTTCAAGAAGGTTTTCTACTCCCTGCAAATCCACCCTTGATTGACCCTTTCGGTCCCCTCCTTCTTCAGGTAAAATCCATTAGAGAACCTGAACTTGGTACCGATCACCAGTGTCTATCTCTTTTACCCTATGAAGACATCATGAGCATGGAAGCCCAATAGATCCATTTATCAGATGGTTACACCACACCACCAAGGGTTTCAGGTCCATATGACGCTATGATAACCCCTGAACAACCTCACAATATCCTCTCTATAGTAGATACAACCATAGACTCTTCTTTCAAAATCTTGCAACCTGATCAATCCCATGGTTATTCACGTACCACTCAAGCCCCCATATCTAGTATCTCCCATACATTCCAAACTTATTTTTCCCAATCCTCCCCCATCCACTCTACACCAAAAACGGCTCAGTCAAATGATTCCACAACCCAAACATAAACATTGACATCTGTATCATATGTTGTCCCCACCATTGTATGACCACCTTTAAGAATAAAACCCTTTACACCCCCCACTGAGGGGAAATCTTTGTTTACCCCATTGTTCTTAGGAGGCAATCCCAACCTCTTTGGGAAACAAAATTAATTGGGAGGATTACCTCCCCAAGGAAACCAAATAATAGGTTTTTTCCAAAAAATATCCATGAGTCAGCCTTTTACTGGGGGACAACCCCTACACCTAGGACAAATGTCCAGCCAACATCCTGTCGGGGGGAAACCCTCAACTTCCAGATCATTTTTAACAGGGGTCTTACATACTATTGGGAGCCAACCATTATTTGGTTGGAGGAAAATATTCATAGGGGGGCAACCCCCATCTTCAAGGCCATATTCACTCCAGGGAGCCAATCAACTAGGGGGAAACCCCCAACTACCAGAAAATACCCATAATGGGGATAAACTATTCCTTCTACCACTAGCTTACCATATCTCCATCCATACCTAGGAATAGATAATATTGTATGAAAATAACCTCCTCAACTAGGAGGACCCACTGGAGGCACACCCTATGGTGGAGGACCTCCTAGTAGACCACCCTACGATGGAGGGGGGCCACCCTATGGTCAAGGACTGCTGTTGTCCCTTGGTTATGGAAGGGAGTGAATATCAAGGAAGAAAAGATGAAATGTGAACTGCGCAGAAGACACAGTGACTGTAACTAGGTCGAATGGAGAAAAAGACCAAAAAATATGGAGTGAAGCCTGAGAAAGCAAGCCATTGGACGTGGAGATCGAGGATGACAGATCAACAAGGAAGAAGGATTGTGGAAAACTCAACAAGTGGAAAAAGCCACTGTTAGATGCTTTGGAGCACCACGTGAGAAGGAAGGAAAGACAGGTTGGCAAAGCCCTAAAAATGAGGGTCAAGTTGACCTAGGGTTTAGACACCTAGGGTTTTGTTATCTAGGGTTTTGACACCTAGGCTTCGGCCTAAGGATATTAGTTAGCTATTGTAATGTATAAATAAAGGTCAAAATGACCTGGGTTGGGTTTTTTTCATTATTACTAGACTCGATCTAGTTGTTGTTGGTATGCTCGTTGTTGTTATTTTGAGAGAAGTGCTAAGTGGAAGAGCCTTCTAGTATTGTAAGATCTTCTGTTGGGTGCGAAGATCAACCCTGCAGCTGGGTGCATAGGAAGGGGGAGAGATAGAGAGAAGAGAGAGATCTGTTGGTTAAGAGCACAGATCATAACTGTATGCTTTCATCTTAATATATTATAAAGCACAGTCATGTGGACGTATCCCTAGAGAGAGGCTGAACCAGGCATATTTGGTGTTGTTGTGCAATTGGTATTCTGTCTCTGTCCTTGATATACTATGATTGAATTATTAAGCTAGATATGATAAGTAGATGTGCATAATAGATCTGAGTTGATAGGTGATATATGAATGTTGTGATGTTCTTGTATTAGATCCACTTGATATTCCCCTTGGTTGTAGACATCCCTGTCCTGCAACCCCCTCATAACTACTTCGGGTGAGACTGCATTTGCTTCACAAGTGTTTTCGAAAGGGCCAATAGTTAGGTCTTGTTGGTGTGCTCTAAGAGATGAACCTTGGGTCTTCCCCTATGCCAACAAATGGTTCCGTTGCCAGGATAGGAATCATCTTGAGGGAATGTCAAGGTGGTTCCCATCAAAGACATATATTCAAAAGTGGATAGAGGATCAAGAAAAAGACTTCACTGAAGCCCAGAACAAGAACCCTAATCCGAGTACAGAGGATTGGTTGGAGAGACATATTTTTACTGATATACATGAGATATTCTTTGGAGAAATCCATCAGGAACTATACAAGTGGTTAGCCAGGTTGGCAGATACCCAGTTTGAGGTCAAATCTAGACCTCCTATAGTTTGGACGTCGACACTGATCAACAAGGTCAAGAGAGTTGACAATTCTGTGTCAAGAGCAGTAGATCATTGGTTGATAGCACCATTGGAGGCTACATCACCGAGTTTGTTGTTGATAGAGTAGAGTTGTATAACCAAGTTGAGAGATATTTTTTCAAGGAACCTAGAGGAAAATTTTTACACTTTTTAAAGTTGATAATCAAGATGTTCTTGCATGAGAAGAACATATTGAATATACAGTAGATTGGTCAAATATGGAAAGGATAATTTTCAAAAATTCAGAGAACGACAGTGACACAGAGGCTGGACATACGCATAGTGGGAGAGTGTTTAGAGAAGTTCATCTTGTGAACCTATTCAATAAGAACTATGGAGACAAGGTTTTCTACAGTGGAGAAGAAGCAGATTTGAACAACAAAGAGCATTCAGAACCTGCTAGGGCAGAGGAAGAGGAAGATGAAGAACTTCGTCGGGACAAGCCAAAAACTTCAGGAACTACACAGACTGTTGAAGTAAGTTCTATTATCCCTCCTATTGATTCAGTAGTATTAAGAAATCAGAGTAATCCAAGCCACCAGAGCGTCCAAAGCACCGTCACTAGTAGTCCACCACTTACTCAGTTCGGGAACCTAGGAATATCTATGGCATATGAGATGAGACTTCCTATATTTAGGGGATACAGATCTGAATATCCTGACAACAATGGTTCCTATGTGAAGCTGTATGGAATATTAAGAATGTCACCGATGAAGCAGTGAAAATAATCCAGTTTAGTACTACCCTAAGAGATCATGCACTAAGCTGGTTCATGAAGCTTGTCCAAGGACTTGCGCAACCTAAGCCACTGAATGAGATCAAGAATGCGCTGATTGTAGAATTTAAGAAACCTAAGTCGGAGTCCCAATGTATTATAGAACTGAAGGAGATCAATCAAAAGGTAGCCAAGCCAGTTTGGGAGTTCGATCAGAGATTGAAGACCTTAACATGTCGATTGAATTTTCAGATTCCAGATGAGAAGAACAAGGAATGGTTCATTGCTGCCCTCTTACCACACATCAGAGTTCCTCTGATGCAGTAGAATATTTCTTCATAAGATGAGGCACTGAATATCATCATGAAGTTAGAATCAACCCCCATGGGAGAATCCAGCTGAGGCATGAGTCATATCTTGAGTCAGCTGACTAGTTTGTCTTTGCATGTCGAAGATATGAAGAAAGAAAAGGGAAAATATAAAAGAGAAGACATATGGTGTGTCAGATGTAGATCAAAAGGCCATGACAAGGATCACTTCTCTCTATTCCATGAATACTTGGCCTCTGGAGCCCAAGACTTTTGAATCAAGTCACCTTACCCTGGTGTGAGGTATGCAGAAATAGGCATCGCCCGGGTGAGTGCTATTACATGCAAAAATATGTTCAAACACACACAAATTTGTATTGCATGTTCTGTAAGTCCATGGGACATGATGATAGGGATTGTAGGTCTTATGATCTCATGCATTAAAGGTCAAGAGACATATACAAGATTCAAGGCGAAGTAGAACAAGAAGGAAACTCTACACAGTACAACTCCCCTGGGATAGGAAAATTCAACCCTCATGGTGGATTTAGATTTAGAGGAAGAGGAGGAGGAGGAGGAATGGGTCGAGGCTGAGGACATATGATTTGTTATAACTGCACACAGCTAGGACACTTGGAAAGGGAGTTTCATAACCCTTTCACTACTTGCAGCTACTGCAACTCCTTCGAGAATGTTATTGAAGAATGTCCAGCATTGTTGGATAAACTTCAAGAGAAATGAGGACCTCAGCAGAACTCGCAGATACAGTTGATCAAAGATGAACCTCACGGAGAAGACCCTAGAGTCACTATTATTACTAGAGGAGGCGTTGTTACAGGATATGACAGAATGACCCAAGGGAAGACTACAGAAGATTCAAGAATTAGGAAAGCTGTAGAGAAGACCCAAACCTTTGATGCAAATAAGGAAAGACAAATATTTGAGGAAGCAATAAAAGAGTTTAAAGGAGACCGAGGTTCCTCACCAAATACAAGACTAGTGGTGAGAGAATATGGAATGCCTCAATTTGATCAGTCTGCTTCCCCAAGAAAAGGAAAAGAGGTAATAAAGCTCATGGAATTTCTATATACTTGTGTTAAGTTGATTCAAGATGAAAGTGTTGTCCAAGAACTACAAAATTTAATCAGACAATATGAGATAGGAAAGATAGACCCCTTACTGAATAGGGAAGTACACCAAATTGGTAATAAGATAAGTACCAATAAGGAATTACATTTGAATGCTCAAATAGGCGAATATGATATAGATTATATAGTCCTCGACTTAGGGTTGGAGGTCAATGTCATGACGAAGCAAACCTGGGCACTGATGGGAAAACCAAAGTTGATCTATTCCCTTATCAGGATTAGGATGGATAATCAACAAGTTGTAAGCCCCTTTGGATGATTGGAACATGTCCCTGTGGATATTGATGGAGTAAGAACATTTGCAAATTTTAAGGTAATTGAGATAGTTGATGACAACTTCCCTTACCCTGCCCTGTTAGGAATTGATTGGGCCTTCAATAATTCCATTATGGTTGATTTAAAGAAAAGATGTATGAATTTTGAAAAAGATGGCCTTAGGGTCATTGCACCCTTAGATATAGATGAAGGTCAATGAAACATAGAGCCCATTAGAGAAGAAGACTGTGCATATGAACTGGAAAATATATACAAATTAACAGCCAGACAACAAAATTACATTAATCCTACGACCGATGGAAACTTAAGCTGGGGAAGTGACAACGTATGATCATTAGACTCAGAAGAAGCACTGGAGAATTGGTAGAATAAAATATATGAAGTATGTACAAGAAGATGTGCTAGACTAACCATAGAATTTCACTAGATTGGCACAACAGTAAGTAACTTACCCACCTTTGATGGTCTAAATCCTTTAGAAACCTTCTTGTTGGAATTTGAAGAGAGTGTACCAGTGCAACAAAGACTGTTGGTGATGGATGAGGCCTTGAGAGAAACCCTAGAACGATGGTGGGGGGCACACAAAACTAACATTACAGATTGGGTACAGTGTCGTACCTTGATGACAACGTGGTTCTCAGCACAAGTAGAAGGCTACAAAGTTCGATACATAGGTCGAAGCTACCCAAAGGAACATGTGAGAAGATATGAAGAATCTTGGAACAACGTTCCTCAAGAACAATGGGTACACAAATTCATCAACACACTGGACATGACACCTATCAACTAGTACCTTCAACCAGAGTTGTGCCTCATCACTACAGATTGGAAACGTATGACTCAAAATTTTGTAACCACCTTCTTATTTGAAAGTCAATATCCTTCAGTAGATCAGGCACTATAGATTGTCAGACAGAAAGTATTTGAGGAGGCCTCTAGCATCCTTTTAGAGAAAGACAAGGACGAATGGACAAAAAGACAAAAAGAGGAGGAGGAGTTGAGTTACCATTCATTAGATAGACAAAAATATTAAGAAGGTCAATATTGGAACATAACAGACCCCGAAGCTTGCTAAAGTCAGAGATTATTGGGATGCTGCTACCATTGACAATATTACAAAATTACTGCATGAATATCAAGACTTGTTTCCAACCAAGTTCACTAATATGAACGACATTAAAGGGCCTATGGGAGAGATGAGGATCCCTTTGAAGCTAGATTCTAGACCAGTCAAACAAAGACCTTACAGATTGAACCCTAAGTACAAAGAGAAAGTAAAAATTGAGCTCGACAAAATGCTGGAAGAAAGAATTATAGAACTTGTGGAAGAGTCGGAGTGGATTAACCCTATGGTGGTACAAGACAAGAAGACAAGAGAGATTAGGATCTGCGTAGATCTTAGAAAGCTGAATGATTCCTGTTTGCATGATCCCTTCCCTACACCATTCACTGACGAAGTGTTAGATAATGTGGGAGGCCAGGAAGTATATTCTTTTACAGATGGATTTTCAGGACACCATTAGATCCGGATTGCCAAGGAAGATCGCCACAAGACCACATTTGCAATAGAATGGGGATCTTATCAGTATACAATGATGCCATTTGGATTGAAGAATGCCCTAGCCATATTTTTCTGGGTGGTGGTTGAAGCATTCAAGGAGTTTTTGCATAAATTTCTAGAAGCATACTTTGATGATTGGACTATCTTTAGTTTATTGAAGAATCATATTGAATGTCTAAGGCTAATGTTGGAAAAATGTAGGCAGTGTCAAATTGCTTTGAATTTGAAGAAGTGAATATTCTTCAACCCATTTGGAGTGTTATTAGGTCATATTGTATGCAATAAGGGATTGTTGGTTGATCCATCTAAAATTGCCATTATAGTTGATCTACCACCTCCTACTTTAGTCAAATAGTTGCGCATTGCACTGGGACACATAGGATATTACAGGAAGTTCATCAAAGGATATGCTCAGATCACAACACCTATGGAGAAACTATTGAATAAAGATTGTTAGTTTAGTTGGACAAAAGAATGCTAGCAGAGCTTCGACACATTGAAACAAAAAATGGTTACTATGCCTATTCTGGTGTTTCCAGATTGGAGTAAGGAGTTTCATGTCCATGTCGATGCATATTCTATTGCCTTAGGAGTAGTGTTAGGACAACCTGGTGAAGGAGATATTGATCACCCATTAGCTTTTGCTAGCAAGAAGATATCAACTGTAGAGGTAAACTATAGCACCACTGAGCAAGAAGGGTTAGCCATGGTGTACATATTGCAGAAGTTTCACCACTACTTGTTGGGAGGACATTTTAAAATGTTTACTGATCACTCCATGCTGAAATACCTAGTCAACAAGCCAGTGTTGGGGGGAAGAATATGCAGATGGATTCTTCTATTTCAAGATATGACTTCAAGATCATAGTAAAGCCAAGGAGAATGAACAAACATCCTGACCACTTGTCCAGGTTGGAACATGGTGAAGAGCCAACCAGTTTGGAGGATGCACTATCGGATGCACAACTACTAGCCATTAGAATGGTCAATGACCACTTCACAGAGATAGTCCAGTTCTTATGAACAAGAATGGCACCTAGTGAGTATATAATTCCTCAGAAGAAACAACTAGTAGTGCTCATTGTAGAATTCTCACTTATAGCTGGACATCTATACAAAATGGGACTTGATGAGATATTAAGAAGATGTGTTATGGTGGCAGAATGAACATTGATCCTCACAGAAGTTCATGAAGGCATCACATGAGGACACTACATAGGGAAAGCAACTGCATAAAAGGTTCTTAGAGTTGGCCTTTGGTGGCCTACCTTACACAAAGATGCTAAAGACTATTACAAAGCCTGCGATGTGTGCCAAAGAGTTGGGAAACCTTCTCAAAGGAATGAAATTACATTAGCACCATAGCTGACACTACAAGCATTTGAGAAATGGGCCATTGACTTCATGGGACCTATAAACCCACCAGGAAAGCATACAAGAGCAAGGTACATAATTACAACAAAAAAATACTTGACCAAATTGGTTGAAGCAAGAGTAGTTGAGGACTGTAGTGAAACCACAGCTGCGCACTTCATATTTTATGACATCATAACTAGGTTTGGATGCCCCAAGATCCTTATGAGTGATCAAGGAACACATTTCATAAAAAAGACTGTTGAAGCCTTGACTGAGGAATTTGAAGTCCGCCATCAGAAGAGCACACCTTACCATCCACAAGAAAATGGGATAGTGGAAGCGTTCAACAAGATCTTGGAGACAACACTAACCAAGATTTGTAGTGTGAACAAGGATGACTAGGATTTAAGAGTACCAACAATACTTTGGGCCTATAGAACCACTTGCAAGAAGTTAACAATGCATACCCCCTTCAAGTTGGCTTATGGCCTCAAAGCTGTTGTTCCAATGGAATACTTGGTGACAAGCTTAAGAATTGTTTCCTTTACAGATATGGATGACACTGGCGCTATTCAAGAGAGGCTTGCATAGTTGGTTGAATTGGAAGAAGGCAAATTTGTTGCAGGATCCCATCAACAAGAACAAAAGGAAAGAGAGAAGGCCTACCATGATAGGAACATCAAGAAGAAGGCATTTAAACAAGGTGATTTGGTACTGGTATACGACAGTAAGTTCATGAATCATCCTGGGAAGTTCAGAATGCATTGGCTCGGAGCATATGAGGTCACTCATGTCATAGAAGGAGGAGTTGTGCAGTTGAAGACTTTAAAGGGAGAATGGAAGGAAGGATTAGTGAATGGGAGCCGACTGAAGTTGTACTATCACAACCAGTTGCCTCGCAACTCTGAGTAGAAGCATAAGGAAAAGGGTCTAGGTACCAGGTGCAGTTGAAACTGGGTACCAGACATAGAAAAGACAGTCTGCACAAGGGAAAGAGAGGAGGCATAGAGCGGAAAGAAAAGGCTGCACTACGTACTCCAAATTCAAAGTAAAAAAGGAAGTTCAAATCTGAAGTACCCTGGGATGAGTCATAGATGAGTGTTTGGGTATTGTTGGCCCTTGGTTATGGAAGGGAGTGAATATCAAGGAAGAAAAGGTGAAATGCAAACTGCATGGAAGAAACAGTGACTGTTACTGGGTCGAAGTGAGAAAAAGAGTAGAAAAGATGGAGCAAAGCCCAAGAAAGAAAGCCGTTGGACATGGAGATCAAGGATGAAAGATCAACAAGGAATACAGATCATGGACAACTTAGAAAGTGAAAAAATCCACAATTATATGCTTTGGAGCACCACACGAGAAGGAAGGAAAGACAGGCTGGCGAAGCCATGAAAATGCGGGTCAAGTTGACCTAGGGTTTAGAAAACTAGGGTTTTGGTATCTAGGCTTTTGATACCTAGGCTTCAGCCTAAGGATGTCAATGAGCTATTGTAATGTATAAATAAAGGTCAAAAGGATTTGGGTTGGGTTGTTGTCATTATTACTAGACTCGATCTAGTTGTTGTTGGTATGATTGTTGTTGTTATTTTGAGAGAAGCGATAAGTGGGAGAGCCTTCTGGTATTGTAAGATCTCCAGATGGGTGCGAAGATCAACTTGCAGCTGGGTGCACAGGAAGGGGGAGACATAGAGAGAAGAGAGAGATCTGCTGGTTAAGAGTGAAAATCAGAACTATATGCTTTCATCTTAATATATTATAAAGCACAGTTCTATGGACATATCCCTAGAGAGAGGGTGAACCACGTATATTTGGTGTTCTGTGTGATTGGTATTCTATCTCTATCCTTGATATACTATGATTGCATTATTAAGCTAGATCTGATAAGTAGATGTGCAGAGTAGATCTAAGCTAATAGGTGATATATGAATGTTGTGTTGTTGTTGTATTAGATCCACTTGATATTACCCTTGGTTGTAGAAATCCCTGTCCTACAATCCCCTCATAACTGCTTCAGGTGACACTGCATCTGCTTCTTTGGTGTTGCTGAAAAGGCTAGTAGTTAAGTGTTGTTGGTGCACTCTTGGAGATGAACCCTGGGTCTGCCCCTGTGCCAACAACCGCCTTATGGAGGAGGACTCCTTGGAGGATTTCCCTATGGAAGAGGACCTCTTGGGGGACCATCTCATGAAGGAGGACCACCCTATGGAAGAGGATCCTCTGGCGGACCACCTTATGGAGGAGGACATCCAGAACAACACCCATATGAAGGAGGACCACATAATCCACATCCACAATTCAACAAACAAATTATGTTTTTAACAACCTTATATTTTCCTGATCTTTCAAGGTTGACTAATGATCCCATATGACACTCCCCTTTTTGGCCCCCCATTCCTGCCAAACTCCCTTTCAATATACCAAAGTTCAATGGAAAGAATGGAGAATATCCAAACAATCACCTGATGAATTTCCACCTATGGTGTTCTTCGAACTCCTTGATGGATGATTCCATATGACTACGAATTTTCCAGTGAACTATTGCAAGAGCCACAAAAAAATGGTATATACAACTACTACGAAACTCCTTTGACAAATTTAATTCCCTTGCTATGGAATTTTTGACACACTTCCAATTATCGATCAGATATGAAACCAATACTAAGATTTTAACATTGTTATGCCAATCGACCTCCACTCATATCTCTAATCACATTCATGAGTGGTGACGTTGTAGATGACTATTTAAAGCCACAATCCCGAACCAACTATTAGCTAATTGGTTTACCAAGTCTCTTCTATGACCTATCGCTTGAGATGTCACCCTAGGAGGTACTGTTACATAGGAACAAGCCATATCTCGTGCACAATATCTAGATTTAGTATATTCTCAGTATGACACATTATACGACTTGATCCCTCATGCTCCTCGACCATCAAATGATCCAACCAAGCCGTAACCTAGACCCCATGTTGACGGTATGATCAGTCTTGTTTCTACTAATTAATCTGGTCAGATGATTGGGAAACACAACCCATCAAATAAAGCTACCAACCCCATTTGATATGTCCACATGAACACTTCAACAAATCCCCTTGCCTAAACCTCCGAGGTTAATTCGGTGCAATCCACCGCACCCAAAAACCTGCAGTTATCCGGAGGAAAAAATAAGGGTATCAATAATAAGAAAAAGAAAAACTCTTTTGAGAAATTGGGCCCCAAGACACAAGATAATAATGTTGAGGGAAAACCTAAACGAAAGGTCAAATATCCCTACATGATTTGTAAGGAGGATCATTTCACCAAAGACTACCCTTGTGTTATCACTGAAATTTCATCCGCAAATGGTTACAGGAATCCAACATTTTCAAACAACTATGAGTCCACCCATGGACCAAAATTACCAAAAAATCATTTCAAAACGGTCCAAAACTATACAACCAGTTATAAAATCAAGATGCGCTATGACTACACAGGGCGCGCACACACATGCGTCATCCATAAATGTAGGAAAAGAACACATGCACATGATGCGCTTTCGTGGGCGCTAAAATCCTTGTACACTTGAGAACGACACATTTATGATGTTGGTCAGCTTCTCGCCCACTTCTAGTTCAACTTCCAAGTCGATTTGACACCCAAATCTTGGCTGGATCTAGCTGGGTGGCTGGTCAAAGATCTAAAGGTGCCATAAACAACCCCTTTTCACACTAAAAGTTGGTTGCATAATACCTCAAAGTGGTTCTATAAAACAAGGCCATGGGTGCACTACATTTTCAAGGAATTCATTTGCAAGGTTATGCTGCTGCTATTCTCTTGGGGAATCCTCTTTTCTCATCAAAAGAATACTAGAACCATTCCATTTGGGCAATCCACATCACCTTTTGAGTGGGTTATCTTGGGATTATTTCACCATTTCTTTCAAGTTTCAAAGTTGTAAGAAGAGCTCAATTGTGGGGGTCCAAGAGACCTCCCCTAGAGGAAGAAGGGACCCAAAGTCCCCTTTCTTCTCAGTATTTTCTTTTCACTAATGCAATCCTTTCCATTGGTGACATAAGTCTTGTTTGTTTCTTTTTCTTATGTTCTTATGCTCAATAGTTTAGTTGTTCTTTCCTTTCCTAGTTTAATTCTTAGCTTAGTCTTTCATGTTTATTTTTCTAACCCTTTTCTTCACTACTGTCTTGCTTAGCTAACCCAACTAATCTTGTAAGCACCTCTGCTTTTCTCATTCAGGTGACAAAATAGGTGCAACATATTGGTGACTCCACTGGGAAAAGGTATTAATTTCCTACCCCATTTGGGTTATTCTAGCTCTTCTTTTGGTTTATTTAACCTGTAGGTACCATAACCGGCCCAAGATGACCTGCAAAACATCCAATTCAAAGTTGATTTGAGAGAATTCCATCCAGAATTTTCTTCACGGCCATGTGACAACTGTGCACAGGTTTATTGGCCCACAGTTGCGCATCATGCGCTAAAATTACTGTGTTACTTAGCGCCTTCCGCGCACCTGCACCCAAAACTCTTTTTCGGTTTGCACATTGGCGCTCAGTGTGCCTCTGTCTACTCTGAGACCCGCACACCTATGCAGAAAAATACACATTGTAAGCCTTTTTGTGATTTGTGGAAGGCCCCTAGCCCTCTTAAAAATGATTCCATGCATGTTGTAATCTGCACCACACTTAGTTCCCTCTCCATATAAAGGGATTAGTCAAAACAAATAGGCACTTAGGGGGTTTAAAATCATTATTTCCTCTTTTTCTTTCATTTTTCCACATGGATGGCTTGCTTTGAATAAGAGTATAAGTTGGAATCATTTGTAATCACATAAAACTTGCATTGGGACCAGAAATTGGATAACAATCATTGAATATGCTCTTCTCTCGCGTTTCAAAGTGATCTTGAAAATTAGAAAAAGGTTGTAGGACAATTTCATCTCCCTTAAAAAGACTAAACCTTTAGGTGAGGACAAAATCCCCCTCGAGAATCCTCTTAGTTTATTTTTAAAACACATCTCAATATTGTAATAGGCTCATACATGCCCACATGCTACAAAGATAGGATAGTGTTGAAATTTACTTTCATAGATCAAATCACTAGGGAAGTTTAAAGGTTTTGTAACCGGCCCATACATGCCCACATGGTCACAATCTAGGATAGTTTCAAAGATTTCTTAGATTAATTCACAATAGGGAGTTAAAAGAATAGTAAAGGACCCACATGTCCACAGGCTAGCTTCCTAGGGACTTTTGAATTTTGCAAGGTTGTACCAAAAACATTTAGTTAATTAGGTAATCAAAGACTTGTAAGGACCAAGTGAAGTCCACATGCAACAAGGCGACACTAATTTATTAAAAATTGGCACACTTTCACTCATTCACACACAAAAGTCATCTCTCACTCACATAGTTTTCATCTAGAAATGTGGAGGTTGAAGTAAGTTTCCTCCAAAGGGATTCCGAAACACCCCACCCTTTTCTTGACGGAACTATCCACTCCCACTTAATTTCAACAAGATTGGCTCATACCCCCAATCTCTCAAACAACCACATCTAATTTTTTTTCTAAAAACTCACTAAGTTTTCCTCCACAAGAGGTGCCAAAATAAATATTTTAGTCTAGGTAGGATTTCGAGGATAGGCATCCAAATAACTCCTTGTTATCTGGTTCTCACATTTTCAAAACAATAGAAGTTTTCAAATAGGGAACTTTAAATCCTCCAAGTCAAGTGTTCCTAACACCATAAGGCAGGGAGATACCCATGAAGGGTTGAAGGCCAAGGTCTGGTTGTTCTGTGCGTCCCCCCTTGAGGCACCCACCTCTTGGACGTGATCCATCCCGTGACCCATTTCTTAGGCCAAAAATCTAAATGCCACACTTTGACTGAGGTACCTAGTGACAAAATTTTAGGACATCTACCTAGGTGGTAATTGTGGGCTGCAATTGCACCTTGATTGGATTTTGTGTGACTATTGGGAAATATTGCCAGTTCTTTCGAGATATGCCCCGTCTACCCCTCATTATAACTGATTTCTTCATCCTTCACTAGTTTATCTTCCGGTGACTTTAGACCCCACTATTGAGTACTATTGGAAGGTCCAGTGCTATTTGAGAGGAAGAACATTACGTCTTTTAGGACACGAGCATTTATTTTCTTTGATCCCCCACATGGAAAAAACCCACCTATCTACATATATGCTTTTTTATCAAAACACTTTATGTATGATGCACTTCCGATTACATTTGATTTGGATATATATCGTGTAAAGTTCAAAAATTGCAACAAAGGCTCTTGTTTATTTCTTACTCTCACCACCATTCACACACATCCTCTCAACTAGTTGGACATCATAGGGGACCCACAAAATCCCCGTTGTTCAAGACGCTTGCTAAACCTCCCTCCTATTCTAGGGGGAGTTCCTAGTCTTTCCAACTCATCGAATCCACCTTCTCACACTCCTGTGAGTGCCACTGTATTAGGATTATATTTTCTTGGCTCCACCTTACTTGGGTCCAATTCCCAAGGTCCACTGTCCACTCTCTCTCCTTTACACGGAAGCGGGGGGGGGGGGGGCAACTTCCTCTCAAGGGGGAAGTACAAACCCACCTAGTCCCCCCCAAAGGTCAGGGTCACAAAACTCTCACACCATGGATGGAACTAATCCTCCACCACCACTCCAAATTCCATACTTGGCCTCTCTCAACATACCAGACCTAAGAAAACTCACAAATGATCCTATATTGCATGACTCCACATGGCCTGCAATGCCTGCCAAACTACCTTACGATATCCCCAAGTTTGATGGAAAGGCAAGAGATGACCCTGCCAACCATGTCATGAATTTCCACTTATGGTGCTCTTCCAACAACATTATGGATGATTCCACCCGACTACGATTATTTCAATGCACACTCACTGGCCCATCAACCAAATGGTACGTAGATGAAAAATCGGGGTTCCATGTGACTTTCGAGTCCTTGGCCAAAGCATTTTTGACCTTATTCCAATTACTAATCTTCCATGACAATGGTCTCAAACTATTCTCTAATTTTAAACAAACCTCAGCCACACACATCACTGATCACATTCACGAGTGGCATCGACGACGTAGTTTGTGCAAAGCAGAAACCACTAAACAACAATGTCTTGATTGGTTTCTCAAATCACTTGTCTCTCTCCTTGGTAAAGATGTGGCTTCCACCTTCCCTCAATCAAAAGAATAAGCCATTAATAAGGCTCAACAATACAACCTCATCTATTCAGAATCAGGGTACTTGTACACAGTACTTCTTGATCTCCCAAAACCCATGCCATTTGGCCAAGATAAACCTGAGATGTCTCACTCAGCAGATAGATTGATTGGTAACACCATGCACCACGCACCACAACCCCAACAACCACCAATGTATGGCACACCTCAATATCCACCGACATATGGAGGAACCCATTATTATCCTCCACCCCCTTATTGACAACCATACCCTGTTTCCCTTCCTCCACCCATCAGTGGGTCACCGTCGACACCCACAATATGCCCACCTATCCAAACAAGTTCTGGTACTCCCTCTACCTCAGCTTATACTCTAAGTACTAGTGAAAGTTCCATGCCTTCCTATGTACCTTACAGATCATTACCACAAAATAATCTGTACTTTCCATTTCCTGGCCCTCCACAACCCATAGCTCCACCACAAGGACACCCTCACACTGGGGTTAATTTTTTTCAATCCTCTCCCATTCAGCAATATCAAAATTTCGAACAACTGAATATGGAAAATCTAACCCATCAGTCGAATAATGCCAAAAATAAAGGAAAAAATCGGAAGAATAACAACCTAGGTCAAGGCGGAAATCACCCCCAACAGAACCAACCTACTGGGGGCAACTAGAACCAAGGGAATCAGAACCCCTAGGGGGGAAATAACAACATACGTCAAGGGAAAAATAACAATAACCTTCGAACCAACTTCCCCTGTGACCTTTGTGGTGAGTTTAGTCATTATACTCATCATTGCCCCCAAATCGTTGTTTTTAAACAGATGAAAAACTCAGTGAATGGACCACATCCTCCAGCACTGCCTACCCCTCAGCAGGCCCCACAACAATACATGCAACAACCACCCCCAGCCGTGCTGTAAAACCCCATTCCACACCAAGGAGTGATGAACACCCAACAAGACATGCAGTCTACCCCACCACAGTTGGGACAATATCTCAATCCAAGCAATCTCATATATCATACTATCCTCCTCACTAGTGAGGAAGAAGTCCTTCTACAAACACATAGTCGTCAATACCGTGCACCCGTTGAGTCTCCAGCCATTCCCCCATAAACAATTCTAGCACCAACATGACCTCCCTTGATGATCTCTCACCCTAACACAGAAACTCCTCTTCACATCCCTCGCATCCCATTATGCAGGAATGCCCACAACCCACAGGCTAGGGCGGCTCATAATTACAGTTTGGTCGATGACTTGGCATAATCCCTGGCTTCCATGTCAGTCTTAGAAGTACTTCAAACTTGTCCCACTTAGCGAAAGTCATTACTTTCCTCTTTGGGGGCAGTCGAACCTGCAGATACTCATCGACCCTACAAATACTCAACTCATCACATTTGATCTCGACAGCGGAGAACCTCGCCTCCCCGCTCTCATCACTTTTCAAATCCTAGTGAAAATTTGAAACATTACAGTTCATCGGTGCATCATTGATGAAGGTGCATCCACATGCATCATGTCCAAGTATGTATGGAAGAAACTTGGCTCCCCCAAACTCATACCATCTGCCATTACCTTAAGAGCTTATGATAGACGACCATCTTCTTGCGAATGGCTCTTCCAAAATGTCCTCGTAGAACTCAGGGGCAAGACCATTCTCATTGACATTGAATTTATCAATGCCCCACTCAATTACGATATCTTATTCGGTCATAGCTACGTGTACGCTATGAAGGAAGTTGCTTCTTCCGTCTTTCGAACCATAATGTTCCCTCATAACAGGAAGATCATTACCATTGATCAAATTTCACATTATGAACCTAACACTTCTACCAACATCAATAACATTCTCCCTTTCATCCATACTAATCATGAGACATACCCACTCATCGAAATGGGGCCTGGAATTTTCAAAGACCCATCCTTACTAGGAACTTACCATGGTGCACCACCGCTCATTCATCCTTCCAATTAGGTATGTGTCGTCTCGTCCAAAGGAATTGACATTGAGGATACCCTTCCTCCCAGTGAGGCTTCTCTTATATCTGACGTCCCACTAGTCGTAGAGCCCCTCCCTCAGGAGCCTCCTGCGAACTCGTCAACTCCACTAGTTCACGATTTCACCTCACCCAAGGCCGTATCCCAGTTTGGGAAACAGTTCCCCAAGACATTACTCAAATCCCCTTATTTTACCCTCCACTAGGCGTACAAGCTTTCCAAATAGCCGCAATGCTTACCCTTCCCAACATGGTGCTGGAAATTCCAGTATGGTATCTCCATCCACCAGATATGGTTCCTCAACCATCCCTACCCCCCCAAATAGAAGGAATCCTGATGCTGATTCCCATACTCACTCCCACCATACCCCCTACACCCCCACTCATTAACCCCCCTGCCACAATTGGGGGAAGATGAAAGAATAAGGAGCCCACAAATCCACTTCCCCCATGCGTCCAACCTCCTTGCGTGCTATGCGAGAAAGATGAACACCCAACCAACAAATGCCTATCTCTACCCGAGTTATGTAACCTAATTCAACTCAATCAAACACCATCACCGTTCATCACTTTATCAAGTACAACTGCTACCTCCCCTAACATAAGTAGCAGAGGACTCTGAACCAAATTCTCTTGCACCATACGTTCAAAATATGAGCATTATACACACCATTTCCCAATGCTACCTCAATTCCGAGAAACATTAGTAGCAGTACGCCAAAGCTTCCAGCACGAACCCAATCTAGCTACATCATCCCCACCAAACATCACTGACATCCATTATGTCATGACTTCAGTCAATGATTGTATGAGATTCCCTTGCTCTCTCTGTGAATCCTTAGATCATTTCACATATCAATGTCCTATGATCATTGAATAGAGGCAATGCCAAGTGACCTTGATTCAAACTCCTGCACCCCCTACAGAATCAATGATTAACCTTACCCCATCACTAGAGATTCTTCATATTATTTCTTCTGAACCAAAAACACTCTGTATTCCTCTATGGTTTTTGGATGACTTATACGAGGATTTACCCCCAAATCCCCCCAATTCTCTTGTTAATTTCCCCACGGAAATTTTATGCCCAACTACCATTTATAACCCTCAATATCTCGATATTTGGTTTATGTCGAGTGAAACATCACAATCTCATTGCGTCATTCCCCCTGCTTCTTCATCACCAGAGGAAAACCACATGGTGACAGTCACTGATATCACTCTTTTAGATCCCTTGTATTCCCTACACTTCCACTTCCACTGGGATGCGCTACACCACAGAGCACTCTTCCTTTCACAGGAAGCCTTCATGCCTCCTAACCAACACCCCATATACGCAGTCAAAACCAAGGATTTTATCCCATCAGGGCATATCGACTGGTTCAACAACCCCATTCCTACCCCTGATGCTTTTGAAGAAGGCAATATGGCCAACATTTCCCCCACCATCAAAATCGATATTTCCATAAAAAATGGAGTCGTCGAGGAAATCACCATTGGCGCTGCATGCACTCCTCAAGAAATCACCGCCTACAAATCCCTCTTCTAAGAATACCGGGATATTTTTTCCTGGTCATACACAGAGATGCCTATCCTTGATCCCTCTATTGTCAAACATCGCATATACACCTAGCCTGATATCACATCGGTTCCCCAAAAACAACAACCGCTACACCCGTCCAAAGCAGTGGCCATCAAAGCCGAGATTGAAAAATTACGTACTGCTGGGTTCATCTACCCCATTGCCTATACCTCATGGGTCTCTAACCCTGTACCCGTTAACAAAATTACGCATGCTCATGTTCAAAATTATCAAATAAATGATTGTATGTTTGATTCTCTTCAGATATTTTTCACGTTGGGTATTTGGTTTTCATGTGTACAGGTACTTGGTCATCATACACCAGCCCAACCCCTTCAGGTATATACTCAACACTAGCATGTAATCATTCCCTCTAAATCTCAATTGCATCTCCAGTCACACGCTCTGAAATTTTCCTTTAGGGTCCCCATATCCGGATCTGCAGTACCACCACCTCCACTGCATTCTGGGTATTGTCACTTGGTAGCACTCTCCCCCACATGTGTTTTCCCATTCATAGTCCCCTTGGCACTTTGACACTCATGTTTTTTTCAACCTTTAGGGATGGGAGTCTCGATAGTCTTACATCATGTCGTGAATCAACCACATACTCCTTCTCCTCATTTTTCTATCCTACCCAACGGACTCCCAGGGAACTTCCTCATGGTTTATTTTGACTGCACTCTCACAACACCATTTACCATCCATTTCATCCATCGTCGGTCTACCCCTCTTCATATTTCCCTCCATACATTGCCCTACTACAGAAACACGCCTATGGGGCCCCGAACCTCCACTTTTTTTTACACCAACTTGCGCCATCCTCAGGCCAAGCCATCTTACACTGGGCACCTGTTTCTGTAGATGCATTATTATCCCCACTGATTTTTTAATTCTTTTTGTAATTAAGCTGTTGTTTCCAACATCTTACATAGCTTTTTGTTGTCAACGTTGGTGACCTTCTTGGCAAATGCAACCCATGTTTCCCTTGGTTGGGACACTCCTTCTCATCTACTCCTGTTGACATCATCCGTAAACTCTGAGTATCCCACAAGCCACCTACCTCTGCTCTCTGAGATTGTTCACTTTGTCCCGCCTTTGGCACAACTTATCCCACGTCTCATTGTCCCCCCTAACACTCGACTTCATTGAACAGTTGCAGCCACTTATACTTCACATATATCCCCAACCAAGGGTAGTCTTGAGTCTCCTTGCATCTTGACTTTGTCCATGTACCTCCTCAGTTCCTGACGTCACCTAGTAGATTTAACGAAGCCCTTTGCTTCTTGGAGTCGTGTCTCCCTTTTTGTTGACATCAACACAGTTTCTAGAAGGGAGATAATATATTGACTCTCATTACCTTTCTAATGAGAAGTCTCGAACAACACAGGGAGAACCATAATTGATCCCTGCTGTCATTGACCCCCATAACATTCGACTTCAACACTTTCTCATGTTACGGTGGGTCTTACTTTGCGAATATTGTAGTTATTTCTTATATTTTCCGAAGACCTCTGAACTTTGCTGGGCTATAACCGCCCATAGAATCCGTGATACTTCTTACAGGTGTCATTGCCTACTGTTCAGAGTATTTTTCTCATCAGAATTGTCCTCTACCTTTATCGAAACCTCTCCTGAGGGCGCTACAGTTGTCTACATCAACACACAGTTTCAGTTATTATACAAAACCCTTTTTTGAGTTACATGACACGAGCATGGGGCATGCCCACCTCATTTGTACATAATTTATTTTACACACCTTGCGAAAGGTTGGGTCCTAATGGTTCCCTTCTCTTTCCAATGGGTCACTCTTGATACTCTCACTATCGCTCTTTCTTACAATGGTACTCTCAGTAGAAGAAACATTGATGGATTTTGGCTATCCGTATCCTCCTAACCTCATCCATCAGGGGGCATCTGTTATCACTAAAATTTCGTCTGCAAATGGTTACAGGAATCTAGCATCTTCAAACAACTATGAGTCCACCCATGGACCAAAATTACCAAAAAATCATTTCCAAAAGGTCCAAAACTATACAACTAGTTATAAAATCAATATGCGCTATGACTACATAGGGTGCGCACGCACATGTGCACGATGTGTGACTGTGGATGCTAAAATCCACGCACACCTAAGAACGATGCATTTATGATGTTGGTCGGCCTCCCACCCACTCATGGTTCATCTTCCAAGTCGATTTAACACCCAAATCTCAGCTGGATCCAAATGGGTGGCTGGTCAAAGACCTAAAGGTGCCCTAAACAACCCCTTTTCACACTAAAAGATGGTTGCCCAATACCTCAAAGTGGTGCTATAAAACAAGGCCATGGGTGCACTACATTTTCAAGGATTTCATTTGCAAGGTTATGCTACTGCTATTCTCTTGGGGAATCCTCTTTTCTCATCAAGAGAATACTAACACCATTCCATTTGGGTAATCCACATCACCTTTTGAGTGGGTTAGCTTGAGATTCTTTCACCATTTCTTTCAAGTTTCAAAGTTGTAAGAAGAGCTCAATTGTGGGGGTCCAAGAGCCCTCCCTTGGAGGAAGAAGGGACCCAAAGTCTCCTTTCTTCTCAATGTTTTTTTTTCACTAATACGGTCCTTTCCATTGGTGACATGAGTCTTGTTTGTTTCTTGTTCTTATGTTCTTATGCTCAAAAGTTTATTTGTTCTTTCCTTTCCTAGTTTAATTATTAGCTTAGTCTTTCATGTTTATTTTTCTAACCCTTTCCTTCACTGCTCTCTTGCTTATCTAACACAACTAAGCTTGTAAGCACCTATATTTTGCTCATTCAGGTGAAAAAAGAGGCTCAACACCTTGTCTCACCAAAATCCACCAATATCTCAAATGAGGCCCATCTGTTGATACTGAGAGGGGGGTGAATTAGTATCAAGTACAATCTAAAAACCTTTTTCAACTTATACTTAAACGATTCAATTATATCCAATGATCAATGAACAATAGTATAAGAGTTACACCAATACACCACAATACACCATGCAGAATATATGAGAAATAATCAATAGTTTTTGTTCAAGGGAAGTAATGACTTCCAAAGGTAGTTACAACTTCCAAATGTAAAGGGAGGGATAAACCTCCAAGAGGAAGATACAATCCTCCAATATCAAGAGATATTTGAACTCTCCATCCTTGCCCCTTTCTTCAACCCAAGAATATATGAGAGATAATAAAACTTTACATTAAATCATCACCATCAACCAATCATCACATAGAACCTGATAATGGTTCTTGAGACTTCTTCAATTTCTGCAATTCTTCAATTCTTGGAGTACTCTAATCCTGTAGATAATATTACTCAATGTATTCTCTGAAACTCCTCCAATTTTCACTCCTTGAATCCTCCCCAAAAAGAGGTTATAGAAAGAATGGTAGACTTTATTCAATTCTAGTCTGTTCATAAGACCCAACTTGTAAAGCATGCCCCACACTCAATATTTAACATCCAATTCTAAAAATCACACACAAGAAACTACAGTCCGTAATATTTATAATGGAAGTAGTCCCACCGCATTTGGATTCTTTATGAAAACGTTATGATTGTTTTACCCGGAACACCTGTTTATTGACTAGCTTTAGGACTAGTCACAAACCCTATCTTACATAGAGCGTATCTCCATAATTGTAGAGAATCAAGAGCTGAACGTTTTACCAAAGGTACCTTGATATGTCTTCTCAATACCATAGAGATTTCTCCATCTAAATCGTTCTAGAAAAAAAGCTATAGAAAAAATGGTAAGATGACCTGAAAATAACATACCTTAGAACACATCACCAAAAGACTTCATCCTCCCTTGAAATCTGGCCTTCTTATCTTCTTATTACCTTTGAAATTCAACTTATATCAAAATGAATGTATAATGATGTTTATTTATACCATTTATGTCACTTCCTTTTAACATTAGGGCTGACCTGACACTTTCTTATTTTGTAATTATTTTCTTTAATTATTTTCAGGGCCTACATGTACTTCCTTCTTCAATTCACTT
>ML780448.1:631941-649700 GCA_009831015.1 Picea engelmannii | reverse complement strand
AAAAGAACTGACCTCTATTTTCTTCTTTGAAATCTGAGATGTTGTAATCTTCTTCAACTTCGTCTTCTTCTTCTGCTTCTTCCCTTGCATAAAGTTCTTGTAGCTTGTCCCAAATATATTTTGCTGATGCACATGATCACACCTTGGATTTCATTGAATCTGTCAATCCATCCAGGATGGTATCTATTGCCAATTTGTTGTTCCTTTTTGCTTCCTTCTGAGCCAGAGTCTTTGGTTTCTTCAAAGCATTGTATCCGGAAGAAACTAAGATCCAAACATCTGCCCCAAGAGATTTCAAGTAAGTTTCCATTCTATTTTTCTAGTATTCAAAATTGCTTCCATCAAATGGCGGAATCCCATTTGGAATGTTTCCTTCCATTTCTGCATAGGATCTTCCTTCCAGTGGTTAAACTGTACTAAAGGTAACCCGCTCTGATACCAATTGTTGATACTGAGAGGGGGGTGAATCAGTATCAAGTACAATTTAAAAACCTTTTTCAACTTATACTTAAACCATTCAATTATATCCAATGAGCAATGAACAATAGTATAAGAGTTACACTGATACACCACAATACACCATGCACAATATATGAGAAATAATCAATAGTTTTTGTTCAAGGGAAGTAATGACTTCCAAAGGTAGCTACAGATTCCAAATGTAAAGGGAGGGATAAAAATCCAAGAGGAAGATACAATCCTCCAATATCAAGAGAGATTTGAACTCTCCATCCTTGCCCCTTCCTTCCACCCAAGAATATATGAGAGATAATAAAACTTTACATTAAATCATCACCATCAACCAATCATCACATAGAACCTGATAATGCTTCTTGAGACTTCTTTAATTTATGAAATTCTTCAATTCTTGGAGTAATTTGATCTTGTAGATAATATTACTCAATGTATTCTATGAAACTCCTCCAATTTTCACTCCTTGAATCCTCCCCAAAAAGAGGTTATAGAAAGAATGGTAGACTTTATTCAATTCTAGTCTGTTCAAAAGACCCAACTTGTACAACATCCCCCGCGCTCAATATTTAACATCCGATTTTGAAACTCACACACAAGAAACTAAAGTCTGTACTCTTTCCAATTGAAGTTGTCCCACTGCATTTGGATTCTGTATGAAAAAGTTATGACTGTTTTACCCGTAACACCTGTTTATTGTCTAGCTTCAGGACTAGTCACAAACCCTATCTTCCATAGGGTGTATCTGCATAATTATAGAAAATCAAGGGATGAAAGTTTTACCATAGGTACCTTGATATGTCTTCTCAATACCATAGTGATTTCACCATCTGAATCGTTCTAGAAAAAAAAGTTATAGAAAAAATGGTAAGATGACTTGAAAATAACATACCTTAGAACACATCACCAAAAGACTTCATCCTCCCTTGAAATCCGGCCTTCTTATCTTCTTATTACCTCTAAAATTTGACTTGTATAAAAATTAATGTATAATGATGTTTATTTATACCATTTATGTCACTTCCTTTTAACATTAGGGCCGACCTGACACTTTCTTATTTTGTAATTCTTTTCTTTAATTATTTTTAGGGCCTACATGTACTTGATTCTTCAATTCACATTGTCATCTTAAAAAATTCATTTCTCCTCAACCATGAGGATATGCATGATGTGCCACATACCATCGAAAAAAACATGATGCATACTATCCATCCATGGGTGTTGTATTTGTATGTGCATTTTCCTTCATGTCCAAATACCTTCGTCAATCTTGCAGTCCAAAACCCATAACTAGGGTTGACATCAATGACAACAACCAATCTTCCAACACCATCCTCTTCTATACCTGCAGTGTTAACAAGCCCTTGCCCCCCCAACAACAAATGGCTGTGAAAACACAGCCACCCCCACCTAGGGGAAACCTTGAGTCCTCAACCACATATGTCTTGATGGCCAAATCTATGGCGTTATCCATGAGAAAAAAGAATTACGACTCTCCGAAGGACAATCCTCCATCAAAATATCCCCCTATCCCAACACGAGCCAATGACCCTCTCACTCTTGAGAAACCAAGTATATAACCCACATTTCCCCCTCTTAAAGGGGTACTTCATTGAATGGCACATAAACCTAATGCTCAAGTATCCCAACACTATAGTATAGTGGAGGATATTTCTCAAGCCCCATGTGCCATGTCTGCCCTCAAAGTATTACAGAGTTGTCTAACCCAACAAAAATATTTATTAACAACCATTGGGGGAATTGATCCCTCAGATTCAAAAATTATCTCTTTTAACATGGACCAAATTGAACCCTACCTTTCACACCAAATTTCATTACAAATCACCATTCGTTCACTTAACAAAAATGGTTTTTGAACCATGATCAATGAAGGTGCAACCATGTGTATTATTTCAATGAGTTGTTGGAAATCCTTATGCTCTCCACAACTTACTACATTGGAAACCATCTTGAAGGCCTTTGACGGAATTTTCTTCAAACCTCATGGTATTTTTCCCTCCCTGCCAATTGAACTGGCTGGTAAAACCACCTCCGTCAAAGTAGAAGTAATCAATACTAATCTCGACTAAAATCTCCTTTTAGGTCGTACATGGTTTTATTCTATGAAGGTAGTAGCATCCTTTGTCTTCCGAATTATCTTATTTCCCCACCAAGGAAAGATAGTGACAATATACCAACTTGATTATTGTACACCCAAGGTGCACCTTAATCCCAACACAAATGTACCATTCGTAGGTGAGTCGACACCTAAATATGAGAGTATCAGTGTAGGCATTTATCCAACCCTTTTGGGAACTTTCCATTTACCACCAACTGATATCTCTCAAATAGCTCCGATCAATATGATATCTTCTTTTTGCAGTAAATCCCTTGGTTCTTTTGACTCTTGGTTGATTCCTCAATTGTCATCTATCATAACTTTCGGAGCTACCATGTCGGTATCTCCAACTAACTTATCATATTCATCTATCTAGACAAAAAATGAATATTTTAACACTGACTCTAAACTCCTTCTAGATGAGGAGCCAGATCAATTCTCCTCTCCTTATGGGGTTACCCCCAAGAATTTCAACAACGGCTTCCTAGATCTCATCTTCCCATCTGATGAAGCTATAATGGAAGTCATGTCTCTTCAAGATCGAAACTGGGAAGACCATCACCATCGATCCTATTTTCTTCCCAATAGAGAGAGGAAAGAAAAACATATTCAAACCCTCATTTTGACTAACACCCAAGACCCGTCATCATCACCATCCATGTCATATTCCCCCCCATCAGAAGGCAACTTGGGAAATATTTCTAAGACTATCTCAATTGATATTTCAGTTAAACTTGGTATCATGGAACACATCGAGATAGGTGCAGATTCCTCAATCAAAGAGATTGAATGTTACACTTCCCTTTTTAAAAAGTTTCATCATATTTTTGCGTGGTCATATGAAGAAATTCCATGAATTGACCCATAAATCATTGTTCATGAAATTAAGACATATCCTTGAGATCTTCCTGTTTGGTAACAACTCACTCCAATTCACCCATGAAATGTCGCAAAAATTAAGACTAAAGTTCATAAATTATTGAACATTTATTTATCTATCCCATGCTCCTTACAGAATGGGTATCCAACATCATACCCGTCACCAAGAAGAAAGGCATGATTCAAGTATGTTTATATTATAGGGACCTTAACAAGACCGGTCCTAAAGAAATTTTTTCCACCCCCTTCAGAGAGACAATCATCGATGATTTTGATGGATGTGAAGTCTTCTCTTTCATGGATGATTTCTAAGGCTATAATCAAATTGAAATCATATCGAAATACCAACACAAAACTGCCTTACTTTCTCCTATCAAAAGTTACCCTTTGGTCTCAAAATTTTTGGCACCAGTTTCCAACAGGCCATGTCTTCTTCTTTCCATGACATTAAACACATCATTCATCCTTATCTAGATGACCTACCCACTAGATCTCCTAAGAGGCAAGATCATATCGATCATCTATGAACAATATTTATTCATTGTCAACATTACAACATCCATATCAATCCGTACAAATGCATATTTTCTTTGGAATACGGTCAACTCCTTGGATTTATCATGTTCATGTTTGGGATGTGACTATATCCCCTTAAAATAGAGGCCATTATCAATCTACCTCCCCCTGTTACTATTAACCAACTTCAGAAATTGAAAGGACAAGCAAATTTCTTAAGATGGTTTGTTGTCAAATATGTAGATATTACTAAGGGTTTCATGTGGTTACTTAAAAATGGTGTCTTGTTCATTTGGGACGAACAAGCTCAATGTTATTTTGATTGACTAAAGAACATTCTTACATCCACTCCGCTATTGAAACCCCCAAATTATAATCAAGATTTTAACTTGTACCTCGTGACATATGGTACTACTATTGGAATAGTATTAGTCCAAACTAATGAAGACAATAACAAACATATCATTTATTACCTCAGTAAAGGCTTAGTTGGAACTAAACTTCATTATCCTTATGTTGAGAAGTTGGCCCTGGCAACAATTTTCGTTGTCCAACGATTACGATATTAAATTATTCTTTGAACTACTACCGTTATATCTGACACCAATCCTATGCAATATATCTTGTTATGACAAATATTGGGAGGTATTTACTTGAAATGGATTTCCTTATTACAAGAATTTTACCTCAAGTTCTCTACCCCGAAATCCAAAAATTCCCTAGTCTTTGTAGAATTAATGACTAATCTCTCCTGATTCATCGATGAATCAGTGGTCCAAGATTCATTTCCAGATGAATATTTGTTCCTCATTGACTCTTCTAACCCCTGGTATAGAGACATCCTCATTTATCTCCAAACACAACACTTAAATTTCCAAAGACAATCATCATTGCACACGCCATCAATCCTGCCACTACCTCGTCATTGGTGATACACTTTTTCTTCATGGAGTAGATATGGTGTTATGTCGATGTGTCATCCACTCGAAAGAAGAAAAAAATATTAATGATTTCCACTCAGGAGCATGTGGAAACCATCTTTCTAGGTTAGCCACTACCCATAAAATCTTACACATAGGGTATTTATGGTCCACAATATTTAAATATTGCATGAATTGAATCCAAAAATGTCACACATGCCAAATTTTTTCGAAGAAAATGCGTGTACATCCTGCTCCCCTACATCTCTTTGTTGCAGTTGGAACTTTTACTAAATGGGGCATCGATTTACTACTTGTAAACCCCCTTCTGTTTCCATCCATAATTACATAATTGGGATGTTGATTATTTCACTAAATGGGTAGAACCCATGCCCACATACTCTAATGATGCCAAAACTGCAACATTTTTCATATTCAATCATATTATATCAAGATTGAGTGTCCCCAAGTCTATTGTAACCTATCATAGATCAAATTTTTGTAACAACATGATGACTGAGCTATATACCCTTTTGCATTTTTACCAAGAGAACTCTTCTCCTTACTATACAGAAGAAAATGGTTAGGTTGAGTCCATTAACAAGGTACTCAAAACTATACTCCAAAGGATGATTGGAAAACACAAATCCAATTGGCATATAATTTTATTCTCAAACTTATGGGAATATGAAACCTCTGCCAATACTTCCATAGGCTTCACACCCTTTCAACTTGTGTATGGATTATAGGCAGTACTACCCATTGAATGCGAAATACCCTTGCTTAAGCTAGATATCAAACTCTTTCCCCATACCTCTGTTGAACATGAATGATTACTATACTTATCTCTCCTTGATGAGCGATGTTGTGACGCCATCATGGCTAACGAATCCCACCAAAGTAAGTAAAGTCTCAATATGATCAAAAAATTCGTCCTCGAACTTTTTCAGAAGGTGACTTGGTATTGATCTATGATCAAGACCATGATAAACTAGGCACATGAAATTTAGAGCTGCTATGGCATGGGCCCTATGTTGTCAAGCACACTCTCCAAAAAGGAGCCTGTGAGTTAGCTGATTACGAAGGAAATATTCTTCTGGAGCCTTGGAATGGGTTCTACTTGAAAAAGTACTATGCATAAGCCCTACGCTATCTAGTCCTTTTGTACCATATGTATTATAGAATTATATGGTTGTCATTGTTTTCCTTTTATGTGATATCCTTTGTCAATTTAATTATCCTACTTAAATTCTTGAGATTCATATGTCTTCGTTCTCCTTACCCTATTATGGATATGTGGATGGTGCTAGTCGCACGTCCTGAAATATCGCTTCCACTACCTGGGTGATACTTTCACCTATCAATGAAATAGTCAGCTCCGGGGGCATATATCTAGGACCTGGAACAAGCAATGTTGCCGAATACAGTTCTATCATTAAACTTCTGACCGAAGCGTCTGCTTCAAGAATAAATCACTTGATAGTATGCCTAGATTCCAAACTCATCGTTTCACACCTCAACACGATCTACTCTATTCGACATCCTATCCTTTTTCAGAAATATTTAAGGGTACTACTCTTGGAAAAATCATTTAATTTTATCACTTATGAACATATACCAAGACAATTCAATTCATTAGCTGACTCACCATCATATTTTGTGTTGAATTGGCATCTACTTCATTAGCAAGCATTATATTATACACACATTGTATATAAAATTCCATCACATATATATAAGTAGAAATCACAAAGCCATATATCTATATATATAAAGTGTGTCCAAAATATATCCAAAATTGGTATAACATAACAAAATTGGGCTTTTCTTCCCATATATGTGTAACATAAAAATCACCAAAAGTACATCATGCCAAAGAACACTAATCATCCTGATGAGCCCTATGGTCATTATAACAAATGACTACTCGTGCCACCTTCCGCAGAAGGTTCCCAAACCACTTCCCCACACCTACAACACTCCTCTGCATACGTAGAGGTATATCACCCATATGTGGCACTGGGATGCCCACAGTCAAACGATTGAGGTTCTCCTTGAGATCCTCCAAGAGCTCTACATCATCTCCCCCACCATATGGTCTTCTCCCAATCCCGAGTTGTTCACCTTTCCTAGTCAATGGTGACATCCTTGCTGAATGTACATGTGCACAATCTATCCATCACAAATTATTTGTTATGTTACAGACAAAAACATTTATATATCCTAAAGTCACAAAAACATTTATATATCCTAAAATCACAAAAACATTAAAAATATAAAAACAAAACCAAAAATTCTATATTTCTTACCAAAATCATCACTAAACCTTTCCCCCTCGGGGATAAACATATTTGGATTGTCATGATTATCCATGCCATCATATGAAAAAATCATCTATTGCCACTATATGGCGATCCAAATATAAAAAGTAATTGGCATCAAACTAGAATTGAGTCCCCCCAAAGTAGGGACAATAGATCTATCCATTTCTTCATAGATGGATCTCTATACCCAACATATACCACCACATCCCATGGTCATGATGAAGGCACTCACTCAAAAAATAAAGATAGCAAAATGTATCCATAACATAATTTCTTTTGTCGACCCAATATACACTTGGTCAACTGGTACTTCGTATTCACCAAAACTGCAACACACCAGTTATACATTGTAGCAGACAGACTCATCATGGCATAATCTACTTGGCTCCTCAAAGCCAAGTGAGTCCCAGTGCTCCCTGTCTCCTGTGTAATGGTAAATAACATCTTACATAGGGTCAAATCCACCACCTGACTAATAGGAAACTTATTGTTGCTTTTTTTTGTACCCGCATGACAGTAACGAGCCACATAGTCGTCCACCAGATATACCTCACCCTGCTTAAAACATACCAATACCATGGTGGCACCATGAAGAGACAATCCTATCATAAAATAGATATCCTCAACATCCAAGGTTAAGATCTGGTCTCATACCACAAAGTGTTGTTTATCTACATCCCACTTATCAACCAACCTTTGTAACATAACTAGTTATTCTTGCATGTTCTGGCATAAGAAGAACTTTAGTAACCCACAATTCCTTAAAGCATATAGAGTTGGAGGATCCTCTAATGCATCATTATCATTCTCTTTGTGTTCAATTTCTCTCCACTCTAACATTGTTGCTGACACCTGCCAAAAACACCAAATTGTTCTTAGAACTCATTCATATATAATACTCATAAAAAATTTTGCAAAAAATTGTAAAAACTCCACTCGGTCATGAATTTCTTGAGCAGACAGTGTGGCCAGTCATGACCACTTTTATTAGTCACGACCACTTTTGGTTGATAGAGTGACCGGATGCAACCATGCTGGTCGGTCTCCCCTTAACTCTCTTATGGTCATGATCGATCATGATTTACTCCTTCACATAGAGTGACCATTTGGTTGCTCCGCTCAAAGAGGCCAGTCACGACTGTGCAGACTCACAAATTTTTGTTGGAAAAACCTACCAAACTTAGAGGGGGGGTGAATGAGTGTGGGGCTCTTTTTCAAAAACTTCCCTCTTACACAAAACACCTTAGTTAATATTCAATATTTACTCATTACCCATTGTTGTCATTTATAACTAGTTAGATGTGAACATATATCAACAACATATATCAGCAATATATCATCAACGATTCATCACCATAGGGAACACAAAGAACACAAGATGTATGTACAATTTTTCTTTTTATTATGGACAACAATTTGGGGGTTTTCCAGCAACAACTGAATAGAGTACAACTCTACAAGAGCACCATCTCTATAATGTAAGACTCAAATTACACCCTTAACACCAACTGAGATGAGGCAAAAATCCTCAATAGATATCAATCTGTCAACAAGTACGTGACTTGTCAGTAGTGCAACCAGTGTGTGTATGCACCCTGGCTCACTACAGCCCGTGTATTCACACGACCAGTGTAAATAGTAACCTACATATACCTTATGAGTGGTTATGGTTTGTCCTTCAAGATCAACTCAGATTCTTTGCAATCAATATATTATTCTCTTCTGTCTCTGACTGTCCAATCTGACCACCAGCCAGTCACAACACATCCAAGCTCTCCAATAGCTTGTTCATGCTTCACAAAAAATCAATATGAATGCTATCTCAAACATGTATAAAAAACTAGTATACCATAGCAATCATGTCACCACTGAATCACAAGAGTACTTCTCACTCCATCAACCAAATCATCCAAAATGAACCATATCATAGAAGCCACACCAAGAATTCCCTAAGCATTCAAAACACATCAAACAATAGTATCCATCAAGACAATAATTTAACCATACCGATGTCTTAGTGATAGATCTGAGCCCATAGAATGCAGATCTGGAACCTGCCTCATCACCAAAGAGATTGGCACCAGCTCAAACACAAGTATTCATCATTCCATCCACTGTACGCGCCTTGTCCTCATACAGCCCATGTGTGTACGCACCTTGGCCCATTACAACCCACGTATACCTCAGATACTAGAGTTTCTAAAGCTCGAAAACTTTTTCTGTCAAGATCTCCGACATTGCCAAAACTTTGATGCATCCATGAGATCTTGCTCTTACTTTCTTCCTCATAATAGATCTTCAATCATGCTCAAGAGATCCACACCAAAGATGCTCTCACAATAAGCTCTCCATAAATACTTCACAAGATAATTTCACAAGAATCTCTCCATTGATCCACAAAAAGGATGATCTATAAGAGACCATAGCTATCTTATTTATACTTTCATTCTCTAGGTCACTTAACCCATTTTTAGGTTACTTAACCCATTTCTAGGTCACTTAACCTATTTTCCTTATTTTAGGGTTAACCACTTTCCATGAATATAAAGTTCCCCAATATTCCTTCTTGATTTTGTGACCTTAATTTATTATTTAAATAATCCACCTTGACTTTTTCACTTGAATTTATTATTTAAATAATGTTTTCTTCTTTTAGGTCACTTTGACTTATTTGTCCTTGGGGGCTTCAAGCCTTCAATTAGGGGTCCTCCAACTTCGTAAAGCCTTAACTCTCAAACCGTGAGGAGTTATGTGACATTCCACATACCACTAGAAATGGCATGACAAGCACTATCCATCCAGGATAGTTTCACCAACAAATTCATTGATATTCATCTCATTATTCCATATACAAGCATGGGTCCTCCAATCGTTCTTCTAGGATAACTCAATCCACAAAGCGTCTTCTCGTGAGGGATTTCACCATAAGGGGACCACTTTGGAGTTCATCCATTTGTGCACCTTATCAATCATGATAAGACTATAATGATGCATCTTTTCATCAATCCACCACTTCATCATATATATAAACTATGCATTATGACAACTCATTCATTCATCTTCATCAATTGGTTTCCACTTGACATCTATCATTCTCATCACGGAAAATTCATCATATACATTGTCCATTAATCAACAACCAATCAAGCCTATCAATCAATCTATCACTTGACATCAATCAATCAAACCAATTGCATCAATGACAACATGATCCAACAATCTTCGCCTTTGGCATTTATGGCAATACCAACATTGATGTCAACACCAATTACCAATTATTGATGTCAAACATGTAGACAAGGCATTCTCTACATCAATAGTCATCAATCATATCAATATGACTCTTTCTCCCCATTAGTAAACAACAATCACATCAACAATAGTCAATGTGACTATCTCTCCCAATTGTGATTATCTCTCCTAATCAATAATCATCAATCACATCAATGTGACTATCTCTCCCTCTTTAACATCAATGGAAAAGGGCCATTCTCCTCTTGGGGCTACTCCCCCTACTTAAACTCTCCTTAGGGATGCCCCCCTGTCTGTGTGCATTTTATATTCCTTTGAATAATCTCTCCCCTTTTGAACAGGGGATATCACTCTGATGTAATGCTGAAAATACATCGAACATACTCCCCCTGTGACCATTGCTCCTTTATGCCTCTATTCTCTTTCTTCAAATATAGGTCTCTTTTCTAGTTATGCATCTGATAAATATCTCCTCCTAGAATCATGGGAAGATAAATGACTCCCCCTATGGGTATGTCTCCCCTATCTTCTCTGCGAGATGAACAATGTGATACAATATAATGATCCTTGGACCTGTTCATGCATCAAACTCATGTTATACCAAGCATCATGAATAAAATGATATGTCAACAATGAAATAAAGAATCATGAGAAAAATATCAACCAAGTACATCATGTACAAAAATGTTCCCACCATGCACAACACCCATGTACATCAACCATGTTCATCTACCAATATGCCAAACATGTGTCATTTCACTCATGATATGTCTCCATAAGGAACCAAGTACCATAACCATGCATGAAACAAATACCAATTGTTCTTCTAATCAAGTAATACCAATAGCATAGTATCATCAAGCATATGCCATGTATGAGTTTACCAAAACATGTACACCACCATGCACCAATACCACAAAATGATGAATCCCATACATGTATGCCAAATACTTCATAAAACATGTGCCAATCAACCTGCTAGTAGGTGCCTCTATTAGTGTGCCAATCATGCATCAAATATAGATCATCAATAATTTACAACATGCTCATCTCATCAAATTTACCAAATACATGTCTCAATATCTATCCCAACCACATGCAAAATGCATGCACCATGATATCCATCATATGCTTCCAATAATATATCATAAGATATATCAATGAAACTCAAATATGTACCATCCATGTACTCCAACAGATCAACATCAAACCATACTCATGGGTTAGTGCCATGCACCCAAGATTTATTTTACATCATCACCTTACATGATATAACATAGAACCATGAAAACCTACAGGAAACAGTGTCATAATCTGCAATAAACAATGTCAGAACCCGCAACACAGAGTTATACCATCATATCAAGCCGCAACCCATGTGCATTTCCTTTTTTCCAAGGCTTTACAACATATACGTGGCCTGCTACACAACATCTCGCGTATGTACATGACCTATACAACATTAGCCTTTGTATGTATGCGACTGATACCACTTTCACCTATGTATGCTTCAGTATATGACTTGCTTGAGCTTCCCTTCAGTCTTTCATCCTGTTATGGATGCTCTGTCTTCTTAACCCACTTCTGTAGATGAACCTGCTCCTCGGAACTTGAGCTCTTAGCATCCATCTTTTCAAAGATGTCTCCCTTTCTTACTTCACTCCTTCTTCTAGCCATGCTATTTGAAGTTCTCACCATGGACTTTCTTCTTGTGTTCCAGCACTCCTGGGATTTGTGGCCAAATCCACTACAACTGTAGCATCTCATGGTGTTACAATGAACAACAATGTGTCCTACTTGATTACATCTCCAACACCTCATGGTGTTATAAAATCTTCCATTATATCTCCTTTCATAAGATCTACACTCAAAAGATTTGTGACCATATCCATTACATGAATAACAATGCCCATGAAAAATATTTTCATACCTTTTCTTTGGTGTCCCAAGAATAGCTTCTTGATGTCTTCCTTGCTTTGTTATTTTGAAATTTTCTTTGCCTTGTGTAGATGATTGTTTTGCACATTGTCTTCCTTCCTTGATGGACTTACCTCATGTTTCCTTGAGGTTCTTGCTTCAGCATGTGTATCTTCTCCTTTGTATCCAAGACCTGATTTATCACATGATGATCTTTGACTTTCCAAGATATCATCCAAGATTCGTGAGCTATTCAAGATTTTGTTTGAAATTTCCACCTTCTTTCTAAGGTCGACAATTTCAGCTTCTAACTTACAACATGACTCTTCCTTTTCATTTATTTGATTCTTCAATAGTTCCTCTATTCTTTTGGCTTCTTCAATTTGAGTCTTGAGATGGACAATGGTTTCAAAACTATTGCTAATCTCATCATCTACATTCATATCTTCTTTTCCATTCTTTAGTCCTGTGATCTCTTCTTCCTTTTCTTCTAATTGAGTCTTATTGTTTTCTTCTTGTTCCTTGATCATTTCTTTTAACTTCAAAATGTGCCTTAGACTCCTCCTAAGAAACTTCTTAGTGTTATTTGAAAGATAGTTATAGTATATATAATAATGATCACTTCTATATCTATATAAACCCTCTTCAACTTCGTTTTGAAGTTTTAATAGATTTTATTCTATTCTTTTCATGGGATAATTACCATCAAACTTTACACAAACTGTTTCTATATCTTCTTCTTCACTTGTATAGAAGAATTCATCATCATTGCAATCAAGAGTTTTTGAGGGTTCTTTTCCTTCATTCGAAATATCTTCACTATCTTCCTTTTTGCCAATACCAACACATATTTCTTTTCCTTCATTTGAAATGTATTCAAGATCTACCTTTGTGCTATCATCACTTGATTCTTTATCTTCACTTGAAATGTTTTCAAAATCACATTTAGAAATAATACAATCAGGGGTTTTTGGAGATTCTTTACCTTTGATAATATTGATGGAGTGGTCTTCAACATCTTCCTTCTCCTTCTTTCTTTGATATGTATCCTCTAGCTTTAGCCATAGATCCTTGGCGGAAGTGCATTGTCCCATGCTCTCTTTGATAGGGAATGAGAGTCCACTAAGAATGGTCTTGAGATTTAATGCATTATTCTTATTTTCTTCCCTTTGAGCTGCAAACTTTGACTTGTTATTCAATGGAACTGATCCACCAATGGATTCCTTCCAAATCACTGCTCCCATTGTCTTCAAATGTAATCTCATCTCTACTCTCCAAGTAGAATAGTTTTCCTCATCAAAGATTGGAACTTCATCATCCATTTGTGTGTCTATAGATCTCCTTCAAGCTTGTTAAGGCTTGTAGTGAACGCCCTCTCTGATACCAATTGTTGGACACACCTACCACACTTAGAGGGGTGGTGAACGAGTGTGGGGCTCTTTTTCAAAAACTTCCCTCTTACACAAAACACCTTAGTTAATATTCAATATTTACTCATTACCCTTTGCTGTCATTTATAACTAGTTAGATGTGAACATATATCAGCAACATATATCAGAAATATATCATCAACAAGTCATCACCATAAGGAACACAAAGAACACAAGATGTATGTACAATTTTTCTTTTTATTATGGACAACAATTCGAGGGTTTTCCAACAACAACTGAATAGAGTACAACTCTACAAGAGCACCAGCTCTATAATGCAAGACTCATCTTACACCCTCAACACAAAATGAGATGAGGAAACAATACTCAACATATATCAATCTGTCAATAGGTACACAACTTGTCAATAGTGCAACCAACGTGTGTATGCATCCTGGTTCACTACAACCCGTGTATGCACCTGACCAATGTATACAGTAACCTGTGTATACCTTCTGAGTGGTTAGGGTTTGTCCTTAAAGATCAACTCAGATTCTTTATAATCAATATATCATTCTCTTCTATCTCTGACTGTCCAATCTAACCACCAGCCAATCACAACACATCCAAGCTCTCCAATAGTTTGATCATGCTTCACAAAAAATCAATATGAATGTTATCTCAAACATGTATAAACAACTAGTATACCATAGAAATCATGTCACCAATGAATCACAAGAGTACTACTCACTCCATCAACCAAATCATCCAAAATGAACCATATCATAGAAGCCATACCAAAAATTCCCTAAGCATTCACAACACATCAAAAATAGTATCCATCAAGACAATAATGTAACCATACCAATGTCTTAGTGATAGATCTGAGCCCATAGAATGCATATCTGGAACATGCATCATCATCCAAGAGATTGGCACCAGCTCAAACATAAGTCTTTATCATTCCATCTACTGTACGTGCCCTATCCTCATTCATCCCGCATGTGTACGCGCCCTGGCCCATTACAACCCGCGTATACCTCAAAAACTAGTGTTTCTGAAGCTTTGAGACTTTTGCCGTCAATATATCTGACATTTTTGAAACTTTGATGCGTCCATGATATCCTCCTCTTGCTTTATTCCTCAGAATATATCTTCAATCATGCTTAAGAGATCCACACCAAAGATTCTCTCACAAGAATCTCTCCATCATTACTCCACAAGATAATTTCACAAGAAGCTCTCCATTGATCCACAAAAAGGATGATCTATAAGAGACCATAGCTATCTTATTTATACTTTCATCCTCTAGCTCACTTAACCCATTTTTAGGTTACTTAAACCATTTCTAGGTCACTTAACCCATTTTCCTTATTTTAGGGTTAACCACTTTCCATGAATAAAATGTTATCCAATATTCCTTCTGGATTTTGTCACCTTAATTTATTATTTAAATAATCCATGTTGACTTTGTCACTTGAATTTATTATTTAAATAAATATTTCTTATTTTAGGTCACTTTGACTTCTTTGTCCTTGGGGGCTTCAAGCCTTCAATTGGGGGTCCTCCAACTTTGTAAATCCATAACTCTCAAACTATGAGGAGTTATGTGACATTCCACATACCACCGGAAATGGCATGACAAGAAATATCCATCCAACATAGTTTCATTGACAAATTCATTTATATTCATCTCATTATTCCACATACAAGCATGGGTCCTCCAACTGTTCTTCTAAGATAACTCAATCCGCAAAGCGTCTCCCTGTGAGGGCTTTCACCATAAGGGGACCACTTTGGAGTTCAACCATTTGTGCACCTTATCAATCATGATAAGACTATAATGATTCATCTTTGCATCAATCCACCACTGCATCATATATATCAACTATGCATTATGACAACTCATTGATTCATCTTCATCAATTGGTTTCCACTTGACATCTATCATTCTCATCAAGGACAATTCATCATAAACATTGTTCATTAATCAACAAAAAATCAAGCCTATCAATCAATCCATCACTTGACATCAATCAATGACATCAATAAATCAAACCAATTTCATCAATGACAACATGATCCAACAATTTCGAGTCATGCCACAAATAAATAACTGCATAAAAACAAAAATGCAAGATGGGTTTTGTAATATCAGGTCCAACCTATTGTTTTTTGGCTGAAAGGTACATGATATGTGGTTCTATGCTCCATAATCACTACTCCAATGTTGCACAAGGAAAAGTCTGTCCAAGGTTTCACCAAGGTAAAAGGGTAAAATGAGGTAAAAACCCTATTTTTAACCACATATATCTTCATTTTAGCCCTTTTCACACTATGCAATCGCTCTTTTTCTTCATTTTTGGCTATTTATCATTTTGTTTTCTAAGGGCACCATACTCTAACCGTATCTTTGTCAAGAAAACTATCGGCATAAGCTATGGAACCATTATACATAGTCTCTTTTAAGCTCTTTTTTGATTCCTTCTAACAAGAAAAGATCATTGAGTATGCTTGGATTTTCACACTCGTATCATGGATTTGAAAATACGCCAAGCTAGTATAAGTTTACCCCTTTTTCGAGCCAGATGGATTATTTACGAAAAAGGAACACCCTATCCCCTGTGGTTAAGAGAGTTCTTCGTTGCATTGTTTTAAACTTTTTCAGACCCAAGAGACTAAAATTTATGATAAAAGTACCTCCCTGGAGTCTTCTTTAAGTTTTTCAGACTCCCTAAAATTGAAAACACTTGCGAGAACAAACCTACCTGGGCTCGATAAAAATCCACAAGTATGTATATAGAGTTTTCTTTATGACCTTTTCAAAATATTTAAATAAGAAAATGCCATCGAGCTTTCCTTCTTTGGATGCATTAAAATTTACATCGAAGGACCCATTCATGGGACCGAACCCCTCCTTCCTTAGGCCTTTTAATAATATGTCGAGGGACTCATCGTCAGATGAGCTATAACAAGCATATTTTATTTTCCTCCACCTTGTAAAACTAGAAGGAGGTACTCACCGATCATGGTGAGGATTTTTTAGAGGTTTTTTTTTTATCTCCTTGTCTTCATTAATTGGCAGTTGTCCTTACTTTGTGTCTCCCTTGAACAATGGACATGTTTTATAACATCATAAAATATTCACACTATCCATTTTCTCTCATTTTACCACCATTCCCATCATTGTATCATGTTCCCCTTACCGGTCGATGAACACTTATTGATCCGAAATCGGATCCAAAATACTGACAGGGCTTGAAAAATGCTCAAAAATGAAAGTCCTCAGAATCTGACGAAACCAATTCCATTGCGTCCGTCTCATCTTCCTGATTCTGGCAGTATATTTACTTTGTCAAACAGGCTCCGTATGCGAAAGTTATCGCATTCTGATCGGAAGCTCGAACAGGTAAAAAGTCAAAGGTCAACTGGTCAAAAAGTCAATGCTGATGACATCAGCATGATGACTGTGCAGGAGATGATGTGGCACTCTCTGGCTGATGGTGATTGGGCAGGTTCACTGACAAGGAAGACATGTGGCAGGCAACTGGACCAGTCAATAACTGACAAGTGGCATTAATCCGACAAATGGGGAGATGCCACGTGGCCCAGTCATGGGCAGCCACGTGGCACCCAGTCATCAGTTGAAGTGGCATGTTTCAAAAATTGTTTTTGGGGTCCATGGAATTTGAACCCATGACCACCACCAAGCCCAACACCTTAAGAAATGGATACACCAAATTATTGCTTATGATATAAAACCTACAATATGAAATATATTGCAAAGTATTGTATGGAGAGGGGCCAGTGCTTGGCCATATGAACCCATATGACCCTGTCAAGGGGTAGCGCGCTGGGAAAAAGGGGGCTTATGCCCAAATTTAACTATAAAGTGGGTTTTGTAACTAATTTTTGAGTTTTAATTGTAATTAAGCCTATTTTTAATGGTTTTTGGGAGTTATTGGGTAGTTTTGGAGCCTAAATTTTGGGA